>CM032783.1:0-592500 GCA_019155195.1 Avicennia marina
ACCCCTAAACCCTAAACCCTAAACCCTAAACCCTAAACCCTAAACCCAAATCACTAAACCCTAAACCCTAAACCCTAAACCCTAAACCCTAAACCCTAAACTAAACCCTAAACCCTAAACCCTAAACCCCAACCATTCTGCACTTTTTTCAAATGCTCTCCCTTCTCTCTAGAAATTAGGCTATTTTCTCCCTCCAAAGTGGCGATTTCGTGATTTGCCCCTTTTCCGGTTGCCGTTGCTGGAAACCAACCTTGGCTGTTGGTGCTCGTCCCTCGACGACCCTTCGTTCTAAATTTTAGAAAAAAACTCAGCCGTTTGGCCTGTTTCGCGCGCTCCTCCGTCCTGTCGATTGCTCGTTTTTGGTTACTTTTTTTGGCCGATCGCCTTCAAAACGGCGTCGTTTTGGCACTGTGCAGAGTGTACAGTAACTCTGCACAGTGATTTCTGCCCTGTTCCATTCTGCACGCCTGTTTGTTCCTCCTCATGGCTGATTCCACCCCCCTTTCTTCTTCCCCAAGACTTGGACTGCAGGATTAATCAAAAACGTCCACAAGTCATTTGTTGAGGTTCTTCAAACTTCAACGACCCCCCTCCAACAACCTCCATCCCAAGAAAAAATGTTTTTCCTTTCCAACTCGGATAAATCCTTTTTTTCCAGCCCCCCTCCAACTAATATTGGCCATAAATCGTTCCATGAAGGTGATCCGATCATCTACTTCTCCGAACTCGAAACTCAAAGTCTAGCCAAAACCTTTTGCTTTCGTTCTTGTGGGGAAATTCTCTCATGGTTACCCTTCTTGGGATGAATTGCTCCAGCATTTCCAAGCCCTTAAGCTTAAAGGAAATTTTCTCATCCAATCATTAAACCTCAAGCACATTTTCATCAACCTTTCCAATGATGAAGATTACTCGAGACTTTGGATGAGGGGAACTTGGTTCTTTCAAGGCTTCCCCATGAGAGTCTTTAAATGGTCACCTTATTTTAATCCCGGAGTGGAATCCCCTCTTGTTCCGATTTGGATCCAGCTCCCTTGTTTGCCGGTCCATTTGTTTGACAAGAATGCTCTCTTCTGCATTGCTAGTTTGATTGGGAAACCCCTTAGAGTAGATGACCCCACAGCTGCTAAATCTCGAATCAGTGCTGCTAGAATTTGCGTTGAAATTGATATTTCAGCTCCTCTTCGCTCTTCTGTCAAGTTGGGGATTGGGGTAGATATTGTTGTTCAGAATATCATCTACGAGAATATCCCAAAGTATTGTTCCTCTTGCAAGCATTTGGGGCACAACTCAGAGGACTGTTTTGGTAACAAAAATGCCCCAAAACCAATGGAAAGGCAAGCTACAGAGGCTAAAAGGAACCATAGGAGACAGAAGCTTGATAACAAGGCCATCCCTCCCCTGTTTAAGAAGATCCCAACTGATGGCTTGATGGATACATATAAGAATAAAGGTAAAGCCCCATTGATTTATCGTGCTAAAGAAAGTCGAGCTGCCACTGCAACAGAAACAAATACTGGCCAAGTTTCAGGTATAAACCTTTCCCCTTAATAGATTTGACCCTCTTACTGTTGTTAAGGGAAACGGTGTGGAGGATGTTGATGATATTATGGTGGATGGAGGTCTTGAAAATTCTGATTTCATTAATGCTTTGGATGAGGACAGTATTGATGGATTTATTGGAAAAAACAACGCTGGAAAAGAGGGTGAGATTGTTCACATGGTTGATGGTTTTGATGAATCTTTACCTAATAAAACTGTTGTTAATGAAGTTGTGAATCAAAATGTTGTTGACAATTTCCAGTCCAAAAAAACTGATGTGGATGGCATTGTGGACAAGGATGATTTTTCTGGTCATTCTGTTGAAAAAACTTTTGACTATGGAGCTTTGGAGGTGGACGGTTTAGATGATTTTTTTCGGCAAAATACTGCTGTGAAAGAGGTTGTGAATGAGGATTTTTTTGATGGATCCCCTGCTATCAAAACTGCTGTGACTGATGTTGTCAAAGAAGATTTTTTGGCTGGTTTTCAATATGGAAAAATTGCTGTGAATGATGGTGTAGGTGAGGATGAGCTTCATGGTTTTCTTGTTGAAAATATTCCTATGAATGACCTTGAGTATGCTGAAAATTCTGCTGCCAAGAAAACAGTACATGATGGAAAATTCTGTGCTGTTTATGAACGTTTGGGGGATAAACCTGATTTTATTCCAAGTGATGTGAATTTGGAGTTGTTGAAGACAATGGCAGCAAATGCTGCTAATGCTGGAAATGCTGTTGATGCTGGAAATGCTGAAAGCAATGCAACCAATTCGGCCATCAATGATCATGAAGGTACATAGGATTTTGGTTTTGCTAGAAATGAGGGTAATGATGGAGAAAATGGAACTTCTCAGCACGATGGGAGTAGGCTTTTATTTGTGACTGAGTCTGGGGATCACGATGCTGTTAAGGAGACTGACCTGGTGGAATTTCATGTCGAGAGACACAGGTCAGCCCCTGTTTTGGACCAGATCATTCCTAACCTCTTACCAATGCAGTGTTGTGCTAATCTCATCCCAGGAGAGTCTGACCCAGCATTAATCCCAAGTGTTGAGGAGTCATCATCTTCCAACACCACTGATCAGCCTCTGTCCTCTACAGAATGTTCATCATCTTCAGACCTTGATTCTGTAACCCTTGCTGAGTTACAAGAAGCCTCACTCAAAGCAAAACACAGGATTTGCAAGTCTATCCCTCCAAAAGCGAAGTCCAAAAGGATCAACACAAACTTACCTACATTTTCTGATGGCAGAAGGATCACAAGATCCATGTCAGACTCTTTCTCGCTCTCTCCATCTATATGAATATTTTAGTTTGGAATGTCAGAGGAGTTGGCAATAACCGAACACAGAAACATACTCATCGGATTTGCAAAAAATATGGCATACAGGTTCTCATCATTTTTGAACCAATGATTGATGAAAGATATTTTTGCAGGAGATTGGGATTCTCAAAAGTTACTGTTAACTTATCCAATAAGATTTGGGTTTTCTCTTATCAAAAACTTGACATTGATATTATTTTGGATCATGAGCAGCTCCTTCACATTCAGATTTGCTCTCACTCACTCAGTTCACCTTTCTTTTTGACTGGTATTTATGCAAAATGCTGCTACATCCAAAGAAGAGCCCTCTAGAATACATTACAAGATATTGCTACTACAATGATGAATAAACCATGGCTCATTGGAGGAGATTTTAACTCTGTCTTGCATGTTTCAGAGAGAAGAGGAATTGGCAGACCTAAACTGAAAGGCATTGAGGAATTCGCTCAATTGGTCACAGATTGTGGTATAATTGAAGCAGGCTTTGAGGGCTCCTCTTTTACTTGGACTAACAAAAGGACGTGGGCATGCTTAGATAGGGTGCTATTCAACAACCATTGGATGGAATTCTCTTCTGCTACAAGAGTCACGCATCTTCCTAGAGCTACCTCAGATCACACTCCACTCCTTATTCAAGTTTCATTTAAGGAAAACAAGCCTAGGCCTTCTTTCAGATTTCAAAGCATGTGGACGAAGCACCATCTTTTTATGGAATCAGTGAAGCAAAATTGGATGGCTCCAACGCTTTACACAGGTCTCACCAACTTCCAACACAAGCTCTTTAGATTGAAAAAACATCTTAAGTGGTGAAATAAAAATATCTTTGGAAATATTTTTGATGGGGTCAAACAAGCAGAACATGAAGTTGTTGTGAGTGAAAGAAGATTTGATCGTGACCCAACAGATGAAAATCTTTTGGAAATGAACAGAAGTACAGCACTCCTTACTAAAGCCCTTACCTTTGAAGAAGAATATTGGAAACAAAAGGCAGCATGTAGGTGGATTGACAACGGACAAAGGAATACCAAATTCTTTCACTCCCTTGTCAAAAAGAAAAGTTGCCCAAACTTGGAAGAAATAAAGAAAGTTGTTTTTGATCTTAGAGCAGACAGTGTTGCGGGTCCTGATGGGTTCTCTGCCCTTTTTTTCCAGTAATGTTAGGACATCATTTGTGAGGACCTTCAAGCGGCAGTTGTTGAATTCTTCAAGGGTGCGCCGCTTTCCAAAAGTTTCACTTCAACCACGATTGTGCTCATTCCTAAGGTTGACAGCCCAAGTTCATGGAGTGATTTTAGACCAATCAGCCTTTGCAACATGGTGTACAAAATCTTGTCCAAGCTCCTCAACAACAGATTGGCTCCACTGCTCCCTCGTATTATTTCTCCTTCTCAGAGTGGCTTTGTGGAAGGACGTGTTATTAGTGACAACATCCTCCTTGCTCAAGAGCTTATTCATGATCTTAATCTTCCAAAGAAACACTCAAATGTGGTGCTGAAATTGAACATGGCTAAAGCATATGACAGAGTTCAATGGAGTTTCCTCTACAAAGTGCTTAGGAAATTTGGATTTTCTGAACACTTTATCCTGTTAGTCTCACATTGCATCCAGCACTGTTTCTTCTCAGTCCTTGTGAATGGGGATATTAGCGGTTTTTTCCCGTTAGGCCGTGGTCTCAGACAAGGTGATCCTTTATCCCCCTCCTTGTTTATTATTGATGCAGAATTCTTTTCTCGAGGATTGGAGAGTGTCTTCAATTCAAACAAAAGGATGTATTATCATTGTAAAGGACGCTACAAGATCTCTCACCTGTCCTATGCCGATGATGTGATTATCTTTACAAACAGTCGTCAGAGCAGTGTCAACAAGCTTCTTGATTTTCTCCATCACTATGAAGAAACCTCTGGGCAGTTGATTAACACCTCCAAGAGTCTTTTGGTTGTTGGCAAGAAATGCTCTCGGTTGACCTCCCAAAGGCTTACTCAAACCACAAGATTCACACTTAAGCCACTTCCCATCACTTACCTTGGTACCCCTCTCTTTATAGGCAACAGAAAGGCTTCTCTCTTCTTTGACTTGATTGGAAAAATTCGGGCAAAGTTGCAAGGATGGGATAAAGCTACTCTTTCTCATGGAGGCAGGCTAGCTCTGATTAATAGTACCATTTCTACTATACCTCTCTACTTGATCCAAGTCATGCAACCCCCTTTTAATGTTCTTCACAAGATTGACCAACTTATAGCTAGATTTTTGTGGGGTTCCTGTGAGGGTCATAAGAAGCGTCACTGGTGCTCTTGGGATAATATATGTCTCCCTACTAAAGAAGGTGGATTAGGGATACGCAAGTCACTTGATATTGTCAAAGCCTTCGGTTGCAAACTCTGGTGGAGATTTAGGCAGCAAAAATCTCTTTGGGCTAATTTTTTATATGCAAAGTACTGTGGTGGGCTTCCGGGTAACCTTAAAGCTCACACGTATGACAGCCCAATTTGGAAAAGAATGCACAAACTAAAGGATTTTACTCAAGAGCAGATTGTTTGGGTGTTAGGAAGTGGTGACTGCTCTTTCTGGTTTGATCATTGATGTGGCTCTAAACCTCTTGCCCAGTCCCTTTTTAGGGAACATGGCCCTGAAAAAGTGAATTACTATTGGAGCAATAGAGAATGGAACATTCAAAGACTTAAACAAATTCTCTCGGCAAATCTTTTGGAGCAAGTGTTGCATGTGCACATCTCTAATGCCAATGAAGATCTCATGATTTAGAAACCCTCTTCCAATGGCTGCTTTTCTTTTAAATCCGCTTGGAACCTGATTAGAGATCCATCAGTAACTCAGCACCTCTTTTTTGACTTGTGGACTCCTTTCCTTACTCCTACCATGTCCTTCTTTCTTTGGCGCCTCTTCCATAACTAGATTCCAATTGACACCCGTATTCAAAGAATGGGCATCTCTCTTGCTTCTAAATACCATTGCTGCCAGGATATCGAATCTATTCCTCATCTCTTTATTTTGGGCGAACAGGCTAATCACATTTGGAATTTATTTTCTAATCTCTTTAATATCACAAACCCCAATACCTCTAATTTACATATCCTTGCTAAATTTTGGAAATTCTCTTCTCTCTTTGCTCACAAATTACATGTCAGATCCCTTATCCCCTTGCTTGTCCTATGGTTCATTTGGACCGAAAGGAACGACACCAAATACAGGACCAAAAAGTTCTCTTGGCACAAAGTTGTTTGGAAAATTTTTAATCATTTACAAGTACTCTTCAAAAGCAAAAAGTTTAACAGACATCATTGGCGAGGAGATTTGAATTTGGCACATGATCTTGGCTTCCACTTTCCACTGAGTCCTCCTCCTCAACCATTTCCGGTTTATTGGAGAAAACCAGATCGTGGATGGTTCAAACTTAATACAGACGGTGCTGCAAAAACTTCTATAGGTACAGCAGGTGCGGGTGGGGTCATTCGGAACTCAGAAGGCAACGTTATTCTTGCCTTCCAAGATTATATTGGAGATGCTACCAATACATATGCAGAGATGTGGGCTCTTTTGAAAGGCTTGGAGCTTGCTTTAGACAGAGGCACTTCACCGCTTTGGGTTGAGGTGGACTCATAAGCCATCATCGCAATCATCTCCTCTTCACAGGGACATTAGACTTTACAAAATTTGATTGGTAGAATCAACAGCATTAGGAACCAGATCCATGTACAGTTATCCCACATTTACAGGGAAGGAAACTCCGTCGCTGACTTCTTTGCTAACGAAGCTTGCTCCACACATTGTTCAGTCATTCTCCATCCTAACCAGCTTCAGGGAAAGGTGCTTGGTCTTATACAACTTGACAGACTTGGCCTTCCTAACTTTCGGTTTAGATGATCCCACATTCTTTTCTCGTCTTGTTGGGATTTTTTTTGTACTCATGTAAAGGGAGTAGTACTCCTCTTTTCACTTTGCATAGATTGTCTCTTGTACTTTCGACAAGTTCCTTTTATTTACAAGTTGGGGGTTTGGCCTTAACCCTTCACCCGTAGCGGTGTTTTTGGTTTTAAAAAAAAAAACCCTAAACCCTAAACCCTAAACCTAAACCCGAAACCCCTAAACCCCAAACCCCAAACCCTAAACCCTAAACCCAGAACCCAGAACCCCCAACCCCCAACCCCAAACCCTGAACCCTGAACCTTGAACCCTAAACCCAAACCCTGAACCCCAAACCCCAAACCCTAAACCCCAAACGCCCCACCCTAAACCCTGTTTACCCCAAACCCATTGCGGTGTTTTTGGTTAAAAACACCCTAAAACCAAACCCAAACTCCATATCCCAAACCCTAAACCCAAACTCCAAACGCTAAACCCCAAACCCTAAGCAAAGTGCACAATACTATATGATGGAAGATGGAGGAGAGGGATCCTAACAACTAATATTTCAAAGTCCCTTAATAAAGTTTTGAAAGATGCAAGGCAACTCCCAATAACCTCAATTGTTTAACATACATTTGATTGTGTTATTAGATTCTTTTTAGATAGGCTTATAAAGGTGACAAACATAAGGACAACGGGCTGTGATGGGCTAACATGGCCTGTAAACAAATACCAAGATGCAGAGAGGGAGTTTGTTATGTACAAATCTCAATTGATTGACAAGAGCATGCTTTTCACTAACGTACGAACAGTGTACCACAATGAGCACCATGGGACTAATTATGTTATTTGTCTCACGTGACATGAGTGCAACTGTGGCAAATGGACTTCAAGTAGAATTCCATACTCTCATGCTATCTATGTGTGTTAACATGAAGGAGTTTGTCAGTGCCTGTTACTCAATTGATGCATAGATAGAGACCTACTATAGCGAATTTTAAGGAATGCCCCGAGGACAATTGGGACCCTACACCATTTCAGTTGGTGCATAGTGTAGAATGTCGACTAGTTCAACGCAAAGGCAGGGATCAAACAACTTATATTACAAATGAAATGGATCATTGGTAAGTACATGCTATGTAGGTTATTGGATATATAGAGATAGAAAGTTCATGTAAGAGAGTCTAGATAGTTGTAGCGACACCTTGAATTTAATATGTTGTTCACTACAATGAAAACATTTAGTTAAAAAATGTATGGGATGTGTAATTTTATTTTGTAATGTAAATGATCAAATATTTATTTAACTTTTATTTAATATAAATGACTCAATATATCTATTTTTTTTCTCTCATGCACCAACACTAAATTTAATCACTATTTCATTAATCGGTGAGTGTGATAGAAAATTTTATTAAAACAGGGTAAATAATAATTTCAGGTATTTTGATTTCTGGTAATAAATATTAAAACAGGGTAGGCAAAAATTTTATTAAAATAGGGTCAATTATTTTTTAAATTTTAATTTTTAGTAATAAATATATTTAATTGACATATTTTCTGTCATTTTTGTTTTATTTAATGTTTTTTCAATATTCAAAAATATAGTTTTAAGCTAATACTTATTTTTTGCTGAAATTATAAGATGTCTGCAATACCTCCACTCATCCTGATCCGATCGATAGCTTAGTGTTGCGTCTATAGGAAAATCACTACTTGAAGTACGTTTGGGCTAGCATTCTTGATAGATATCTTACTCCACATGTCCTTGATATATATCTTCTAATCACTTGCTCTATAATGCATAATTTTTACTTTAATTTTTACTTTTCTTGATAAATGTATATATGGTTTTGTGCATGAAGACAAATTATTAAAATCGGTAGCTATAGTATACGAATTTTTTTGGGAGATTTTGGATTTTGAGGCACTCACACAGATTCGTTATTAGAATATCTATTATATCATATTGTCAGTATGATATTTGATTGAAATAATCACCGTAAGGTGTTTGTTGTAAACAATAAATAGTTTAACTTGTGCCTATATGCTCTTAAGTGATATACTGTATAGTTATAGTGGACGTCGCTCTATATCTTGAAGTGTAGCATATCTAGACTTTGATAAACCATTTACTTGGGTATAAGGTACAGTACAGGTCTTTTGCACGCCTACTGTACTATAACATTATGACGATATTTACATACCTATTCCACCAAATTCATCCATATAAAGTACATACTTACCACAGGTGATGTAAGCTCTTTATTACTTAAAAAATAGTGTCTAGATGTTCATACAGTACTTTGGAGTATTAAAGGACTATGCATGTACTTTTTATACATTAACTGTTCTATGAAGCAACTATCAAATGCATGAGGAGGCGCAGCAGGGAATACATTGAATCAATACACTGTATCGTTGCATAATGACAAGTCACAATATGTGGATAATGATACTAATTTGAGACCTTGTAGATATTAATGCACTTCCAAATGTGGTATTAGAGAACACATGACATTTATAGAGGATTATGTTGTATTATATATTGACATGTTTATTAGAAACTATTTGGATAAATATATTTGTTAAAATTATTTTCAAATTATTATGTTTTATTATTCATTATTCTCATACATTTGTGAGATTTAATATTATTACAATCTATTCAGGTATGATTAATTATAATTCAGCAACATACACATAATTATAATTAAAACTTACATTAGTTGCTTAAAAACAAATAACAGTGTTAAACCACAATTATAATTAATATAAAAGTAATTCACTTAATTTGCTTGTCCAACAAAAATTTATTATTAAAATAATATTATTATATATTATTTTAGTAAATGCATTTTCTATACAATACAAAATTTTATCAACAAAATTTCACATTATAGTATTTTCTTTTGAATGCAATTTCCTTATAATCATATAGCGTTTAATTCTACTTTTACATTAATTTTAATTTCTAAATTAAACATACAGAATAAAATATAAAGTAGAACCTATTTCTATAACCATTTCCATGACACAATATCATGGAAATCGGTCCCTCCATTTCCCTTATCCAAAATGTTTCTTTTATTTTACAATTTTGTGATTGCTAATAATCGAATTTGGTTAATTTTGTGAATAATTTTAAAATATAGATATTTTAAAAAATATATATTTTTTAGATTAAACAATAAAAACACCCATATTTAGAGTTAAAATCATATATAACAGAATTTTTATTTTTTAAATTTAAAATTAAACTTTCTTTTCCTCGCATGGTTTCTTACTAGACTTTTTGAAATTTCTTTAGATGCCAAGCTTTGCATGTTGTCTTAACATTCTCAATGCAATGGTTATCCTCGATATGAAAGTTAATGAAAAAATTTCAATTGGTTCTAAACATTTTTTGTATGGTTATTGAATTATATTTTCAATATCAAAACTCAGAATTATTTCTAACTTGTATTTACATATAGTTTTTTCAAAATTTTAATATGCGTCCAGGCTTGTTTTGCTTCAAAGAAGCTTAGACCTTGTAAAAATCTTCAAATTATGTTTGTTATGCACATTTTCATTTCCACTCAAGCCATCAAATTTTTCCTTTCAAAATATATAATTTAATAAAATTTTCTTTAAAATTAAAATTTCTTTCTCTTGTATTGACAATTAATCAAATATTTCTTAATCATTATACTTTATTCAAATCGTTTAAAATTTTCTCTCCCATTCTAATTTGAGAACAAACATAGCCTATATATATTATACATATTTTAAAATAAATCATACTATTATCTCATCAAATACAATATTACCAAAGATGATCCCAACAAAAACCCTCTCCCAAACATCGCCTAACACTTAACACGCGTACGCGCATCGTGCGTATGTATAAATCACGAAAAACACAAACATACATGAAAAAGAAAAAAATAAAAATAAAAAACCCATACGATATATGAAAAAAATCAAAAACCCCCACACATGATAGCATCGAAGTCGAAAATTACGCGCGGCTAAGATCCGAGTCGCCGATTTCTGCACCATTCTCTTCTAGATTTCTGATTGCACCGTCAAGAAACGCAATGGCTGTCACAATCTACTTTTTCTTCTTCGCAACGGTACTTCTTCACAGTTCTGGATTCGCGAATGCTGATTCTATTCAAGGATGTGGTGGATTCATTGAGGTGTGTTCAACGACTTCTTGGATCTTTTATTTTCTTTCTCTTGTTGATTATTGACCAAATTCGTTTACAATTTCGAATTTATGTATATTCTTGAACTTTTAATGTAAGAGATCAGTCTAGAAGAGAATTTCATCTTTTGTTTTCTAGGCGAGCTCAGCGTTGATAAAGTCGAGGAAGCCAAGCGATGCGAAATTGGATTATTCTCATGTCACGGTACGGGATTTATTGTATGTTGATTAATTTTAGGAGTGGATGATAAATAGTAAAATTATTTACTATTTACTTATTTTATTTGAATTAGAATCTGATTAAGAGTGAGCATAACAATACTAAAAAAATCTAGGTTGAACTTCGAACATTGGATGGGTTGGTTAAGGAACGGACACAATGTGCTCCCAATGGCTACTACTTTATTCCTGTTTATGACAAGGTAATTCATTAGATTGTTTTTTCCTTACTGATGATATAACCTGCTGTTTATGATCTACTTATGATTGTAGATAGCTCGAGGAAATTGCAATTTATTCAAGCCTTGTGCACTTTATCGCTTGTTTATGACCTTCAATCTTAAGCCCATACGCATCTGGGATAAATTTTTTGAATTTACATTTTGCTGGGGAATGCATCCTCTGTCAACTAGATCAAACTGAAATGTTGATTTAAAGCTAAAGAGACTAATTGATCTTAAACTGGACTTGGATCTTTTCTATTTCCATTTGCAAAATGGAATTCTTTAATCATTGAATGGCTGTTTCAGTATAATGCTAGCGACGTAGATGACTTTTATTCCACAATGCTTTTAATTTTAATGTTCCAGTGCCATCTACTTGTGGCGATTATATTTTCATTTTGTGGATATGCTCTTTTCTTTGTCACAGGGTTCTTATGTGATCAAAATCAAGGGACCTGTGGGATGGACTTGTGCCCCTGAACAAGTTGAGTTTCTTTAATAACATCTTCTATTCCAATCTCAAAGCATTAAATTATTTGTGTTAGAACTCTCTCTGCAATATCTGATGCATTTTCTGACTGCAAATTTCATTTTTAGGTACCTGTTGTAGTTGATCACTCTGGTTGTAATGGTAATGAAGATATTAATTTTCAATTCACTGGGTAGGTAGTAACTTTTTCTTAGTTTTTCTTTTAATCAGTTAATTCTTGATTAACAAACACATTTACTGCTTTTTCTTCAGCTTCATCGACTTACTATTTCTGCAGGTTCACCTTATCTGGAAGAGTTGTGGGAGCTGTTTCCGGGGATAGCTGTTTACATAAGAATGGTGGTCCTTCAAATGTGAATGTTGAGCTTTTGTCTACCAGTGGAGATGTCTCCTCAGTTTCAACAACATCAACTGGAAATTACTTGTTCAAAAACATAATTCCAGGTCTTTTTAGTATTCTAGTTTTGTCACTGCATACTATAGCATCTATCATAATTGTAGAGGCTATGTGTGTTTTGGTTTATGAACATGTGTGTTTGGAGTATTTTTCCCAAAAGTTGTGTAAAAGTAAGAAAAAAATGAAAAACTTAAAAAGTGTAAGGATTGGAGTGTGTATTTTTTGCAGGATAAAGGAAACCAGAAATAGTCAAAATATTTTTGGGTCTCCTTTTACAAGTTTGTTCTGTCAAGTGATCCCTTTTCACCTGTTGACACATGCACTACCATTTCCGTCATTCCCCTCCTCCTGTTTCAGTCAGTATATTCTGTTTTCCCATGCCGTGTTTTATTTTTTCCTTTTTAACTAGAACTATTATTTTTACCTCACCATAAACTAAAATGGACCCATAAAATAGAAATCATACAAAAATAAAAATATTCTTTACTAAATTTAATAAAAAATAAAGCACATGTGTAGAACTTGGAGCTCACTTTGCAATAACTTCATTTTTGTGAAGCAAATATTTTGTATGATGAGCAAGTCTTGGGCATGTCAGGAGGAAAGCAACCTCTGTTTTCAAAAATTTTAGATGAATAAGCTAGATGTTTATATATGCTGCATTTATCTTGTGCATGTGGCACACTTAATGTTATCCATATCAATTCTTACTTGTCCTAACAGTATCTCTTCTTGGATTAGGAAAGTATAAAATAAGGGCTTCACGTAATGATTTAAATATAGAGATCGAGGGTTCTGATGAGGTAATTACATGGATCCAATTTTCCCTCACAATTATTATGGCTTTATTTTCCTACTATAATTCCCAGATGTAGCTCTTTTCTTTGCTGCAGATAGCACTTCCATTTTTACACATTCTTGTATAATGGTGGTGCTTCAAGTTCATCTATAATTGTGCAGGTGGAATTAGGATTTGATAATGGTGTGGTGCATGATATTTTCTTTGTATCTGGCTACAATATTCGTGGAAATGTAGTGGCTCAGGTAAATTTTTGCTATTATCCAATTGAGTGAGTACTTCCAACGTTTTTGAGATTCAATTTAGCAGCTAGTTCAGCATGCTTGTGGGTTGTTTAGATCGCATCTGATAAAATGGCCTCATGCAAGTGCTATTTAGAGTTGTACCTTTTGAAGTGATTTCTTTCCATGCCACTCCTTGTACATGAATTAGTGGAGTTTTTTATGCATGGTTCACATTTTTTTTTTGTGCAATTGGTAGCTGTCGCTTATTTTTTATGCAACTGGCTGTGAACTTGTTATTGCATTGGTGTTGGCATTGTCTAGTGTTTAATGATGAATAAGATGCATTTACAGCTGTATGTTGCAACGATGCTTCTGCGTTATCTCTCCTACTAGTACACGTGATGCACCTTGTTTCAACATTTATATGTTTCTTCACTGCAAGATGTGATTTGGTTATATAAACAAGGCTGAGTTCTTGGTAAAGTAGTCTGTCTCCTAAGATTTGTTGCTAGCTTAGAATTATAATGCGAAAATTGCTATCTGCCTTTAAGGCAAACTTTTTGTGTTTCATCTATAATGACTTTCTTTTAAGTTCTATCTGTTTTTTGGATTTTGTTAGTATTTGTAATTATGGGGACTTTATCTTTGTTTATTTTTTCCCAAGATTTTAGAAAAGTTTTTTAGTCATTATGTGGCATTACCCTAAAACAAATCAATCTAATGTCCTGTGATGCTATATTGACAGGGAAATCCCATATTGGGAGTTCATTTTTATCTGTACTCAGATGACGTCTTGGAGGTGAACTGTCCCCATGACTCTGGTAATGCTCCTGGGCTGGGGAAAGCTCTTTGTCATGCTGTATCTGATGCTAATGGGATGTTCACATTCGCATCTATTCCATGTGGTACTGCTCTATACTTCTGCTTCTTTTTTAGATATGGCCAGGCATGCTTTTTGTTCGTTTGTAAGCATTGCTATGCAGTCATTCTTGTCCAATTTTGTTTCTTATTTTGTGTCCAAATCTATACTATATTATTAAGATATCCTTCTCTATAATAACTACCTTTCGGTCTTTTAATATTTTACCAAACTTCCCCCTCAATTGATTAACTAATACCAACTAAGTCATTATATTCTTTTTCAAATATGAATGGAAAATTTGTGATTTTTATTTTTTAAATCTTGTTGTAATTCATTTTTTATTATTAAAACCAAGGTTATTTATCTTTTTCACATACATTCACCCATATTGTATAATAAAAAGTATAAATACTTTTAGTATAATTTCTTATTTTTATTTTTTTAAAAATCTTGATTTAAACTTTTTTTATTCATATTAAAGTTTGGATGAAATAAGTTCAATATTTGTATATTATTTTTCTTAAATTACGTAATAATTTTATTATATCAATAATTCAATGATATTTTTAATTTTTGCACACATTCATAGAGCATGCATGGATTGCTAATTTGATGTTAACCATGTGCCATTCAAGTTACAAAAAATTTTCAGATCTCAGCCTTTTACTTTGTTTTTGGTGATTCACTGGTAGTTTTTACATGAATTCAGGCCATTTATTTGCTTGAGATTGAGTATTTTGTTCTAAATGAATTTTTGAGTCTTGCTTGTTGGTTTTTATTGTACTCCTTATCATGTTTTCTCTGGCATTGTCTGCACATTTTTGCCTATCCTATCTAATTGTTTATTTTGCATAGTGATTTTGTGTCAGGATCTAATCTTGGCTGTGGTGAAAATTGGGAATTTAAGACTAATCTGGATGAGAAAAGAAGAGATTTAGGTGTGAAAAGCGTGAATGTGAAGAGAGAGAAGAACTTGGTGAGGGGAAGAATTCATGAAGTACCATTATTCTGCTGGCTCATATGCCACATTTCATCTCTTATAGGCTACATTCTAACTGCTTGCATTCTTATAATTTCTAACTGCAACTAACTCTTGATGGCTATAACTGCAAACAATTGCTAATTGTCACCTCAAATAATAGCTGACATAACTGATTAACAATTGACGAGTGGAAGTGTGAATAGGAATGAAATTGTTTCATGAACAGAACCACAAAATAGAATAACAGGAATTGATCACTTTCAAAATCTAAAAACAGGCACAAGAATTAAATTTTTGTGCAACACACATGAATCCATGTGTATTAACGAAGAGAAAATGCTTAAATTTTGTTAGTAATAAAATAATGAGAGGAATGAATGCAAAGATTCTATGAAGCTCTATTTTATAGACCAGAGATTCCTACTCTTAAGGAATCGGTTTCCTATTAAGGATAGGAAGTAAAATAATTCCAACTCTCTAAATAATACTCCCATTTAAATGAGTAAAATAGTATCCTAAAGAATCCTAAATAGAAAAGAAGTTAGAATTTAGCTAAACTAGAAATTAAAATAAAAACATGTTCCTCATCAACAACCTTAGCTATTTGCCACTACAATCATCTACACATATTACAGGCTCACCCTCAGTCGATCCTAACATTTTTGTCTTTCTGCTGCTGATTTTTGGATGTTCAATTATTGTACTGGATATGCAATCTCAGAAAGTACTCCTGTCCTGTATCTGAGTTGCATCTTGCATCTTGAAATTGATAGATCCTATCCATAAATTATTTTTCAAAAACTAAATTTGTTCATGAGGAAAGTAGTTTGGGCAAAGTGTCCAATTCCTCATTTTTTTAGCTGCACACTTGTGATTTTCTTATTCAGGTATCAAATAGGGACTACAAAGCAAATAGCCTGCTTTCATGGGTTTGGATAGATTCATTTGTGCATCAATTGAATCTCATACCTGTCTGCTTCTAACATGGTGTTGGGTTAATTCCTGTTTGCCATTTCATATAATGCTTGGTTCAGAGCATCTATTCTTAAATGTATGCACAATGATCCATAATTGTTTCAGCTAATGATTTGATGAAATATGTTAGGGATCTACAAGCTTATACCTTTCTACAAGGGTGAGAATACAGTCTTTGATGTTTCACCTCCTTCGCTGCTTGTTCCTGTTCAGCATGATCATGTTACAATCTCTCAAAAGTTTCAGGTATGTGTTTGGTTGCTTTGTTTATCTTGCACCAACATTTCAGTTCAAGCTGGGCTTGCCTCCTACATCATGTACCTAAAATTATGAAGACATGCTTCTGGTTGTGTGTTCATTTATAATCCTACTGCACTTGATATTGGTTGATTTTTTTTCATATCACCAAGGTGTTGCATAAAGTTCTGTGTGCATCTGGCTTTCTACATTTTATGATCTTGGTACTATTGTTATGGCATCTTCAAAGAAGCAAAAAAAAAAACGTCAGTTCACTTGCTTTTGTGCAAGCACATTGTTTGTCTGTTATCCTTTAGAATGAATATTTTAGTTGTTCCAATTATTTTATGACCCACCATGTCTTATGTGGTGTTAGCAGGCTACTTATTCCATACCAACTTTTGTGTTGCATATCATATGCTTGGGAACGTTCACTCTACAATTTGCTCAAGCATCAACACTTAATTATGTTGCCTAATTTGAACTGGTGTTCTTTCTTGCAATACTACTTGTTCTGCAATAACTTGTGATTGTAATTCGCCGTTTCATTATTTGTTAACTCTATATGTGTTGTGTCTTGATTGTTATTATGTACCACATTGATGATAAATAGGTTACTGGGTTTTCTGTTGGGGGTCGTGTAGTTGATAGTAATGGAATTGGAGTGGAGGCTGCAAAAATTGTGGTAGATGGACATGAAAGATCAATAACTGATAAAGATGGATATTACAAACTTGATCAGGTAAATTAATAAGCATTTCATTTTATGCTCGCCTCAAAAGTTATTATTTTTAGGCAATCATTTTTCCTATGAAAAACATGACTTTATCCTTGTTTCCCCCTTTTCTATTTTTACTGTATATTTTGATATGGTAAATGCTATTGATCACTTAGTTGCATCGTTTGTGTCTTGGTCATTTCTTGTTAAATGTATAGTCTTATACCTTTTTTGCACACTGTAATAGATCTTCAAGGTGCTGTGGTGTTTTAAACATTTACATTATCAAATTATGGCATGTCAGTATTTAAATTTTAGCTTTATTATTGACTGTAGGATAAGAGACAGAAAATTTACTTTATGATTATTAATTTAATCAATTAATACTTATAGCGAAAAGAATTACTAATTATCAGAATCCAACTTAATAGGCGTCAAACCATTTCACAAGAGTTGTAGTCAGAAGCATTTTGTGAGAATAGTGATATGGCTGTTGGCCAACACATGTTGGTTCAGTTGTTAAGGACATGCTGCTACTTGTTAAAAGGTTTTGCTCAGATCCCATGCGGGGGTGGTAGGTGAGTATCACTGTATGTGCCCCATAATCCAAGCCATGCTGCAGCAACTGGTGGTAACCAGAGACAAAGCCACCCAGACTCTTTTTAAATAAAAACGAAAATTTTAAATCCACAATCAACAGTCATTTATTAACCATTGAATTTTACACCTTTAGCTGCCATTACTTTTTCTATTTGATCCAGTCTTATTTCTTATCATGTCCATTGTGATCAGATTTAAGCAATTTGAAGAAATTGGCTTTCACTGGCTTCAAAATATGCATATAAGCAAAATTTTGTTACTTCAACTGTGCCATCTCAATGTCCAGGATATATTTTGCGATCATCTGGTTCCTCTTGACACTTAATATGATCTCTATTTCAATTTTTTCTTATAACTTTAGCATGATTAATTGTTTATGGTTTTAGGTTACATCTAAGGGATACAATGTTGAAGCCAAGAAGGAGCACTATAAGTTTGAAAGGATTAATAATTTTTTGGTGAGTCATCTCAAAAGGAAATGCCATATGATATAACCCCATGATTAGCTACTTATTTATTTGCATGTTTTTTGTCCTAATCTGGTTTTTGCTTAGATTTTACCAAACATGGCATCAATTATTGACATTAAAGCAATATCATATGATATATGCGGAATGGCTCTGACGGTTAGTTCTGCTTACAAAGCTAAGGTGAGTGTTACACTCGTTGCTTTATCTCAACAGCATTGTGCATGTTCAAATTTCTGTTAGTAAGTGCCCTAGATTGATTTAGGAGACTAGGAAAAAGAAACTAATCTGGTGCTTTGTTTCTCTCATATTCTTATTCAGTAGTTAGCCAACGAAACTATGCCTGTAGCTGAGAGTTGGCAAGCTACCCTCTGGGTATAGCCCAAGACATATTCTGGTCCTGGGAGCAAAATTGTTTTATGTGTAGTCTCTTAATGGTAACATTGGGCATATAAATCTTCAATATAGGACCTGAAAATTTACTTTGTTTAGATGGTGGTGGTGTCAATGGGACATCTGTCTTCACTGACTGATGTATTGGCCGGTGTTGGTTGATTGTTGATTCATTTCAGATATCATGCAGAATCTATCTTGAAACCCCTTTGCCTGTCTTATTACATCTCTCATTGAAAATGTCATGCTTTGTCTCTTTTTTATGTTTATACATGGTATACGTAATAATATCATGTGAATGCCAGGTTGCATTAACTCATGGACCAAAGAATGTCAAACCCCAGGTGAAACAAACTGATGAAAGTGGTAACTTTTGCTTTGAGGTATGATTGTACAGCGTCGAAGCTTTTTATACCTTTTTGTGGGGTTGGTTTATTTCTATATTGGAATTGACGACTTTTCTTGCATGTTAACGTTGCTTAACACCTTTTTTAAAATCCAATGAATAACTTATGAAGTTATGTCATGGAACAGAAGTGCAGGAT
The DNA here is from genome assembly GCA_019155195.1 of Avicennia marina. Lineage (NCBI taxonomy): Eukaryota > Viridiplantae > Streptophyta > Magnoliopsida > Lamiales > Acanthaceae > Avicennia > Avicennia marina. Next base: position 19,048 of record CM032783.1, read on the forward strand.
TTTCATATGTCATATAAATTTGTTATTAATGCTTCTCAGGTTCCACCTGGTGAATACCGCTTATCCACTTTTGCAGCCTCATTGGAGAGTGCACCAGAACTTCTGTTTTCTCCACCTTATATTGATGTTAATGTTGATAGACCGCTATTAAATGTCAAGTTCTATCAGGTAAGACTTCAAATTTATAAGATGCATGATATGCTTCTCTTCTGTTATGTGAATACATAAGATATGGTGGCTGTCAGGTGTTGACAATTCTCAATTATTTTTGGTCTTTTCGTATTATTTTCCTGCGTGTTTCATAAAGTTACACCAATCCTGCATATTCCACCTTGTAATTGTTCAAAGCATACCCATGATTGACATCTGCTTTGTATATGGAGTTCTCATTATCATTGTTATCATTATTTTGTTTGAAAAAATTAGGCACAAGTCAGTGTCCGTGGCTCTGTAATCTGCAAAGATATGTGTGGGCCTTCTGTTTCTGTTATGCTTGTGAGACTGGATGGCAAAAGGAAAGAAGAGAGGACAGTTAATTTGACCGAACAAAGTAGTGAGTTTTCCTTTTCCAACGTACTCCCAGGGAAATACAGAGTTGAGGTAATGTCTTTGGCCTTTTGATTCCCTTCCATTTCGAAATTAAAGCTGATTCACTATTTTCTGTTTTCTTTGTACTATTTTATTTGTTTTGTTATCCACGTACATGTATCTTTGTGTACCTGGATGATATATATATCTAAAGCTCAAGGTAAAATCCCATATGATTAATTCTGTGTCTTTTATATGGTTCATCTTTCATTCTATTGACTGCTTGCTTATTAGTGTTTTTAATAACTGCACTTCACTAAAAAGCCACAGTTTTTCTATCTAGTACAGCAGTCACTAAAAACAAAACATCATCTCTCACTCTTCCCTTTACTAAATTCTTTTTGTCATTCCTGATACTGAAAGTCTAGAAATTGTGCCCAATCTCTTTGCAGAAACTCATACCTCTTATTTTGACCTCTAATTTTATGTATTTCCTCATTTTGATAATTAGTCTATTTCATCTAGGTCAAAAACCATTCCCCCAGTATATTATCTAGAGAAGATATATGGTGCTGGGAACAGGACATCATAAATGTGGATGTTGGCGTAGAGGATGTAGAGAAGATCAGTTTTGTTCAGAAAGGGTACTGGGTCAGGGTAATTTCCAGTCATGATGTGGATGTATATCTGGTACAAGCAGACCGTTCTCGGATGAACTTGAAAATTAAGGTCAGAATCATCCTTTAATTGTTGAAATTTGTAACCCATTTTTGTTGCAAAATTGCCATTGTTATAATTGTTTTCAAATTGCAGAAAGGTTCCCAGCATATTTGTATAGAGTCTCCTGGTGTGCATGAACTCCATTTCATTGATTCATGTATTTCTTTTGGGAGCTCCACTTTGAGAATTGATACATTAAACCTATCGGTATGATATTTATCTGGATTATCCCCACTTTGTTTATTTATTTCGTTTACATTTTACCTCTCTTTTTCTTTATAATTCGTTTCTATTTCCTGTTTCCGCAGCCTATTTATTTAAAAGGAGAGAAGTATCTGCTTAAAGGACATATAAATGTTGAATCAAATGAAAATACACCTGAGCATATACCACTTGACATCTTAGACTCTCAAGAAACATTAGTTGATGGTACCACTGCCAGACTTACCTCTGCTGAAGCTGGACAATCAAAGGCTGCTGTTTATGAGTATTCTTCCTGGGCTAATCTTGGACAAAAGCTCATCTTTGTCCCTAAGGATTCATGGTGCGTATGCTATGGGTTTGGATCTTGCGGTTTAATATATGTTCTTGAGCAATTTCTTATTTGTGATGTGTGTTTTTTTTTTGTATAAGAGTTCTTTGTTCTTTATATTGTGTTTTGCATTTTGATGAGATCTCTGACTTCCTTTTGTGACTAGTAAAATTGGCACACACAATGTGTGTAAAATCATCCATGAATTACAAATGATTCTATTTTAAATAATAGGAGTATTATTATTTAAAATATAAAAAATATTTAAAATAAGAATATAAATCAACATGAAAAGAATTTGAAAGTGAAAAGCTTGAAATGAAAATACAAATAAAGATAAATTAAAAGAAAAGAGAATCATAAAAGATAGAAAATGACAAAGAATTAAAAATAAGGGTAAACGTTTGATTTTACATTATGCAATTAAAAAGGGTAAATATGTAATTTTACCTTGTGTAACCAAAATGGAGGTCAAAGGCTTAATAATATAGTATAGATTTAGTTATTCTGGATTGCTTATTCCTCTTGGTAGAAGAGGTTTAGACACAAAAACATTGGTTAATTCTTAATGTTCAGCCACAAGCTTGAGTTATTTGGTGACATATTTCTAGGAGATTGAGTGACTTGTGTATTAACTGCAGAATAGTTGATTAAATCTTTGCAGCTTGTTCAGTATAACTGCTGCTTAATTTGGACTTTCTTGACATTCCTTGTGCTAACTAAGAGAAATAAGCTTCTTTTTCCTATTTATTCATGCTCACTGAACATAATGCATTATTAGATTTTGGAGGTAAGATCTAGGCTATCTTTGTTTTGGTTTTTTGGGTCTGTGTTTTTAGGTGCTAATCAGCCTTTTGCTCATCCCCTAGGAAAGAGAATTCCCATTCCCCGGTCAAAAAAAAGTACTACTGACTTTGCAGTATATGAAATAGCCGCGCTTATGCCTCCAACATCAATAGCAGCAGAAAATATCACAGTAGTTTTTCAAATTGTGTAAAAGCAAGAAAGAGTTAGAAAATTTAAAAAGTGCAATGGTTGAAGTGTTATTCTTTGATGGAATTATGAAACCAGACATAGCCCTAGTGTTTTAGGATGCCGAAATTTTGAGGGCCACCTTGCCTGTTGTAGCTTGAGTTTGTGCTTCCCTTCTTCCTCCCAGTGTTCTGTTGATATTGTCGTATAGATATTTCTAAAGCTCTTATAAAACAGACAATTTGTAGCTTGCATCATGAAATTTGACAAGGGCTTTAAGGTTGCCCATTGGTAAGGTTTTATCCATTATCCTTTCTAGAATTTATCATCAGATTTTCTTTTAATTTACTATGGTCTTTTTGTCTCATCCTTCGTTATGTCTGCTGTAGGAATGATGTGGGAAAGAAAATTTTATTTTACCCAAGGCAACAGCATGTGAGTGATTTCAAGAGTTACCTTTCTACTCATATCCATAGGGAATATCAGTTTTATTTTTCTTAATGTTCGATTAGGTTTCAGTGGTGCAAGATGGCTGCCAAGTTCCAATTTCTCCATTCTCTGGTCGAATGGGGTTATACATTGAAGGATCTGTTTCACCCCCACTCTCGCATGTTCACATACGAGTTTTTGCTGACAGTGATAGCCATATATCTGCCCTTAAGCAAGGCAACATAGCACTTGAAACTACCACGGGAACAGATGGTTTGTTTCTTGCAGGACCTCTATATGATGATATAGGTTACAGCATAGAGGCATCAAAGGTTTGAACTTTGATTTATACTGTTTAGATTATGCTTAGTGTGGCATGGTTTTGTTAGGTTATGCGTTTCCAGCCATCTCATTGTTTCAATAAGGATGTTTTGTTATGTTGATTTGGTTCTCGCAAATGGAACCCCTGGAAGTTCTTTTGCAATTTTCAAGTCTCACTTAGATTTTTAGACAAAGTCTGAATATATGTGATGTAATGAGCTGTGATGTAAAGATTGGCTTCTGGTGGATACTCTTTATTCAACCACTTTTCTGGCAAGCTAGCCCAAGAGTATTTACAGTAGTTGGTTAATTTTAACTGTATCTTTTCATGCTAGGATTTTCTCTTGCAAACAATATGCATGATGACTGAGTTTTCTCTTTCGTTCAGCCTGGATATTATGTAAAGCAAGTTGGGCATTACTCTTTCTCCTGTCAGAAGCTTAGTCTAATTTCAGTTCAAGTATATTCTAGAGAAGACGACAATGAGCCTCTTCCCTCTGTTCTCTTGTCCTTGAGCGGTGAAGATGGATATAGGAACAATTCAGTAACTGGTGGTGGTGGAACTTTCATGTTTAATAACTTGTTTCCAGGGAGTTTTTATCTCCGACCTTTGTTGAAGGTACTTAAAAACTAATTATTTGTTGTTTGTTTTGATTGATCACTTTATGACTTTAATTTTTGGTCGACTATAATGTTCCTAATTTCATATTTTCTGTCATAGCATTTTATTTGTTGTCAAACTCATTTTGTCCCTTGAATCACATGCTCCCTGTGGGTTTTGTTGAGACCAACATATGCTAAAACTTTATGAAATATTTTTTCTGTATGCATTGTTATTGATTGGCATTCTCTCTTCTACTTTCAGGAATATGCCTTTTTCCCTCCTGCAGAGGCAATCGACCTTGGCTCTGGGGAATCTAAGGAAGTTGTCTTTCATGCTACCCGTGTTGCTTTTAGGTATTGCTAAGTACTTTCATTAGTAAAATTGTGAAGACTATTAACTCGATAATTGACAAGCTTCTGATTTTTTACATATACCTAGCATAAAATATATTACCTACTAATAATTGCATTTCCTATTTGTCCAGCTATAATATGCTTTTGTTTTCTGAATAGTTTTTAGTGTGCCATTCTTTAAGGTCTTTTGCTCTGTTGTCTAGAAGTGTTATTTAAGGCAGATTCTGTTTCAGTTTAGCCTTTCTATATGAGGGTACATGATTCAATTTTGTTATAATCATTAAAGAAGTCCAGATTACTGCCAAGGTGATAAAGCGTTTAAGTACTCTGATGCAAATACTTTCTCTTGCACAAATTAATATCATGAGTATCAGGCAGGCTGGAAATCCCAATTGTGGTCTAAGTTTGGATGGACCATGATCTGTCAGGGGTTACAACCTATAATCCTGTTGAGCTGGAGGCTGGGCACTTGCTTTGTTCTATGTTCAATGCTCCATGTTGTCTTTTCTACTCAAAAAATTTGTGATTTCCTATGTCTAATCAGGGTTGGAGCACCTCTCATCTAAAGCTATTTTATTTTTTGAGTGGATTCTAGTTAAATATCAATCGTTTCACCTTTAAACTTTACAGATGGAGCCCAGTAACGTTGACAACCTTGAAATAAATTATTTTGTTTGCAGTGCCTTGGGTAAGGTAAGTCTATTGTCTGGTCAACCAAAAGAAGGTGTGTCAGTTGAAGCAAGAGCGGAGTCAAAAGGGTTTTTTGAAGAAACAATAACAGATTCATCTGGAAGGTTTCGGCTGAGGGGACTTCAGCCTAATACTACATATGTAATAAAAATAGCTAGGAAGGGTGAGCCTGATGGCATACTTATTGAGCGTGCATCTCCAGAGTCCTGGACTATTAAGGTTAGTTTCAACTGTTGAATGAGATCTCAAAATCAGATAGAAATGTACTGTAGACTGATTTTGTGATCATGCACATGATTTTTCTCTTCCTGTAAATTATCTTTCCTGAAAGTGCAATTTTCTAGCAGTGTGCTAACAGATTAGGTATTCTTCATATTAGGCGCAGATGGTGTGCTATGGTATCTTTAATGTTAAAGATTTTTCTCCACTGTCATCACTATCAGTGAGCTTTACTGTTTTGGGATCAGTTTGTATGATCTATATTTTATCTCGCTGAGAGTTTTGCAAGAGATTTTTAAAGAGAAGGAATAGCAATTATTTGTTTATTTTCAAAGACATTGCATATATGTTTGTAAGACCAACAAAAGAGCAGTGGCAGTGTTGTTGACCATGTTTATGGTTTCCTTTTGACAACTGTCTGATTGTGTTGCAAAGTAATCTCTGCAGTTATGTTAAAATACTAAACTGCAGCTTTTATACATGTATCTTGGTGACAAGACAAAAGGAAAATTCCTGATAGGTCACAAGTTTAATACTCCCTGATGGGTCCATGCTGATAAATGAACAGATCCAGCTGATAAAGATGCAAAATTTGCTGTATCTTTATTTTTTCCAAATGCAACTGTTCGGGAACATTGTTTGTTGTGTGTTATTTCATTATGCAGCTCTTAACATCTGTGCTATTTGCATTTTAGAGTACTTGGTTTTGTGATTATTTTTGTCTTTGTTTTGTTTCTTCTCTTGAACCTGTGAATTGTATTTGGCTTGTGTATGACATTTTAGGTTGGCTATGAGGATATCAAGGAGATAGATTTTGTGGTCTTTGAACAGCCAGACATGACCATTTTAAGTGGCCATGCTGAGGGAGAAAATATCAAGGAGCTCCATTCACATATCAGTGTGGAAATTAGGTCAGCTAGTGATCCCTCGAAGGTTGAGTCCATCTTTCCTTTGCCAGTTTCAAATTTCTTTCAGGTGAAGGACTTACCCAAGGGTAAGCACCTCGTCCAGCTTCGATCTACCCTGCCATCTAGCACTCATAGATTTGAGTCTGAGGCTATTGAGGTTGACCTAGAGAGGCAACCTCGACTTCATATTGGTCCTTTAAGCTATAGGATTGAAGAAGACATCTACAAGCAGGTAACCTTCAACTTGTCTTACTGTCATGGAATAGATCATCAAAATTGTTGGTTTTGTTAAGCAATTCAAATATAAGACAATAGATAGGTATTTCCATCTCAGTTATATTGGTCTTGGCATATTTCTTTCACTATAATCTTCTTGGGATTTTGGTCTCAGGAATTGACTCCTGCCCCCGTGTATCCCCTGGTTGTTGGAGTTTCAGTGATTGCCCTGTTCATAAGTATGCCAAGGTAGCTGAGTTGATGTGGTCTCGGTGCATCTTTTGCTTTTCCTGCCACATTAGTAAAATTTTTGCGTCACGTTTGTTAATTATTTGTTGTAGATTGAAGGATCTATATCAAGCTTCGATAGGAATGTCCATTTCAGGGCCCAATGCTACTGCAAAGAAAGATGTTAAGAAGCTGGCCGTCAGAAAAAAGGCCTACTGAAAACATTTTACTGTCCCTTGAGGAACCTAAAGGGTAATGAGGAATTTAGCATAGTTGAGTCTGACTTACTCTTGTTAGGCAGGGCTTTGGCTGGCTGAATCTTGGAGTGCTTTTATTTTTCAACATTCACGTTTGATTGCAATGAAATACTTAGATAATTATCGGGATCTCAGAGACTTGTACAGCTGCTTGTAGACATAATGATGCGTCCCCTTTTTCCCCCCCTACTTTAACAACCAAGCAGTTCTAGAAAGATGTCTCTTGTAAGATACTCGCCACAGGGCCCTGTTGCGAGGAAACCCCAATCTCGAACTAAGTCCAATTCGTGGTTGAGTTGATGCTCCTTGTTTCAAATACTCACTTTAGTGATATGAATTTGCACAATTTTGTTTGAATTAAATTTGTAACTAGAAAATTTTGATTTGTAAGACTAAGAAAAATCATACAAATTAAATTCCAATTGCATCAAATACAACTTACGAGTTTTTGATTTTTCTTCTGAAAGTTAAATTGAAATTCCAATAATTCTCAAGCATAGACTTGTACTTTGATCCTTTCTGAAGTTTATTTGATCTTTAATTAGCGTTGATTTGTTGATTTAGCATTATGATCACGAATTAAGAGCCAAAATTTGTTGAGGGTCCTTAAAAGATCGCCTCTTGGAGACATGCTGTGAATGTTTGTAGGGAGAATTTTAGGGCGACGCTAAACGTCCAACATGAAGTAAAAAAGTTAATAAGAACGGTAGAAATTCATAAAATTCGAGAATTGAAAAATATGAGAAAAAAGTCCAACAAAATAAAATTGGAAATGAAATAAGAAATTCAATAAAATATAAGATTAAAGAAATAATGCGAAACTACATGTTTTATTATATTTTTCGTTTTTTGACATTATATTTCGTTTTATTTTAGATTTTTACATGATCCAGTTTTTCAATTTTTTCTGTTAATTTTGATTTTAATTTTTAAATTTTTACCGAGTCACTATGTTTTCAACTTTTATTCACAATTAAAAAAAAAAAAACAAAAGAACCTATAAGAAGGACAAGCATGTAATTTTACGTTATAAAACTAAAAATGTGGATAAATGTGCATTTTTACATTGTGCAACTAAAATGGAGTCAAACACTTAATTATACACTAGTAAAATTTACACGCTTTATATGTGTGTAAATTTATTTATAAATTATAAATTATTTTACTTTAATTAATAAAAATAAAATTATTTAATATTAAAAGTATAAAATATATTTAAAATAATAAAATAAAGAAACATCAAGAGAGAATGTGAAAAAAGGGAAAAGAAAAAATAAAGATAAAAAATTAATAATTAAAATAAGGGAATGTTATGATTTTAACATTGTATAAAAATATATAAAATAAAAGAATGATGAATGATAAAAAGAATTTAGAAAATGATAAAATTTGATAAATTATATAAATATAAATTATAAGTTGGATGATAAGAAAGAGAAAAATGATAGAATAAATAAAAGTATTTAATATTAGAGTAATAGTATAAATTTATTTTATGCAATTAATATTTTTTATTAAAATAATAATGTAAGTATGTGTGTGTGTATATATATATATACATTGGGACAAGAAATCATTTATTTATATAAAATAGTAGAGGGAAAATCCCGGCTCATTGATTGGTGCGCGCGTCAACCCTCTGAAGTTTGACGAAGGCTCTGCGCTACTGCTATTCGACTATCCTGACAAAGAATTTTGAATAATGAATTACACCAGGAAAGGGGGGGAAAAAACCAGTGCAGCTCAAACATCTCTTCGTTTGACCGGCTTTCCTCTTCTTTTCTCCCACGCCTACGTGTCAAAATCAACACCGTCAAAACCCAGCCTTTGACCAGCCTAACCATCCCGATTGTCACCGTAGATAGTACAGCTACCACCCCACAAGATCCGCGCAGCATTCCCGATCATCAGCTCTCTCTTCAGCTCCGGCATCGTAACCAGAGAGTCCACCTCCTCCCTCGACCGCCACCACCACAAACTGCTGTAGCTCAGTCCTATAGCACCTTCTCCGCCCACCTCTCCTTCCTGCAGTAACCAAAGATAGTGTCATCACCACCGGCTTCACCACCGTCCCTCCCCCCCTCCCACCCAAACCAAACAGCATCGTTTCATGCAAACCGAAAAAGAAAATAACTCTATCTAGGAAACTATTCTCTTATCCAAACCCGGAGCCGTCGATTCCGGCGGCTATGCTCCCTTTAATCCCTAATCCGACGCAAACTTGTAAAAGGCAAAGAAGAATCCAGGCAGCGTATAAAAGCGGTCGTCTTAAGGGTCGATCAGGGGATTGGCTGATAAATATCGTGATTTTAACAGTCAAGGCGTGAGTTAGGGATAATACAGTAACCAGAGAAACTAGGAAATGGAGAATTGTGGGTTACTTAGTGTACAAGAAAAGTGAGCATAGAAAAGGAGTGGGTTGCCGTGTGGGGTAGTTATCAGAGACGGAGAGAAGGCAGTGAGCGGTGGAGAGGCGGACAAGGAGGGGGAATGAGAGAGGGATGAGGAGGCTAAGGAGGGTGGTTGTGATGATTTGGAATGCGCTGCAAGTTCTGCTGTCGTCTCCATCTGTTTGACGGGAATTTAACTCTATCAATGAATCCGGTGGAATATGAGAGCGAGTGGGATTCAAACAAGATACAAATATACGGGTGTATACCGTCATTGCTGAGAGGAGGGAATGAAGTGGTGGCCACGACCCGGTATGGTTGACATTGGAGATTGGACAAGATCGTGTCATGGACGATATTTTTTAATTTATTCATATTGCTTTCACCTTCATCTATAAAATGGCTCGGTTTGGGAGATGGGTCTCGTGGTACGATGTTTGATGGAAATTATATTGGAAAAAGCTTTGTAAGAGATGAATAATTTTATTTATTTCAATTTTTGAATTTATATGTATATAAAATATATAATAATGGTAGAATAATTTGATGATATATATGTGTATTGATTAATTTTTTAGATATAATATATAACTAGTGTATGTGGTATATATTAGTGTTGATTTAATAGTGAATAAATGTAATGATTGAATAATAATTGATTAATTATATATATAATATAAAAAAATTTTAAATTTGAATTTGAATGAAAATTTTGCGGTGTTAAGTGTAAAATTTGATGGATTTTGCAAAGATTGAAGAGGGGGTTTCAAACATAGCCAATGTTTGTCGGACTTAGAGAAACTAATTTTGATAGGCTAAAAATGAAATTATAAAAATAGCCCTTTATTCTAAAATTAAATTTTATTTTTTCGAAAAATAGTTTTTCTACATATTTTTCAATACACTAATTGCATTTCCATATGTCCCAATAAGTAAAAAAGAGTGTTCACTACAAATTTTCAATTTTAGTGTAAACTTTATCACTTTTATAAATTTAATTATTTTATTGCATATACGTAGAGTGTGCTCAATTGTTAGTTTATATAATATTGGGGGTTGGCTCTAGCTTTTTAATCAATAATCGTCATGTCATGTTTACTTTAAAAAATTGAAATGAATAAATTGTTATATATAAATTACTTATATATGTTAAAGCATATGAATCTTTAATTAAATAAAAATAAGGTATAAAATGACTAAAATAATTAATATATAATCTAATCTAACACATAAAATAAAATAATATGTCAAATAATTCTTTTAAACTCTTGTTATATCTATTGAAGTCAATATAGAGTGAATAAATTATTAATAGTACCAATTATTAAGCCTAAGATTCATAGAGTAACTGTTTTATCTTCTTATTTAGTTTTTTTCTCTTCAACATTCTTATTATTACTTCTACAACTGATTATTTTTGTTATATAATAAATAATCAAAGAAAATACATATACAGTATAAATCTAAATATTTATATAATAAAAGTACAGTTTTAGTGTAAAAAATAAATTATATTTTATATTTTTATATGCACCAATGCATTAAGTATGCTCCCAGTTTATATATAATTAGTAAACATGGACATTCTATTCTTTTTATAACTTTTTAAAAATTAATTTATTCTATTAATTAAAGTTAAATATAAAATATTTAAATACAAATTTATTTATAAATTCAAAATATATTAAAAATAAGGAAAAGAGAAGAAAAAGAATATACGAGAGAAAGTTAAGATGAAAAAGAACATATCAAATAATTAAGGGGAAAATAAGAAAATTATTAAAAAGGAAAATAAGGAAAATAAGATAATAACAATGAAGTTAGTTTATTGATCATAATATATATATATATATATATATATATGTATATATGTATATATATAATATAATATAAGCCTGGTCCAGCCTATCTATACTATATGGAATAGGATGAAAACCTCTTATTTAGATTTGGAAAGTTCTTTTTTTTTTGTAAAAGTGGGATTTTAATGGTTTGATTTTTCATGTTTAAAATTTGTCTGCCTACGCACTAAAAATATTGAAAAAATTATGATAAATAAATATATAATATTTAATAAAATAATCTAAAGAATTGAATGCAATATTTTTTTCTATACAAGTTTAAATATTGTACAAATAACAAACCAAGTGCATGTCGTTAACATGTAACCTTTTTAAGTTTAAGGATTAGTAAAATAAATATCAAAAATATATTTACTCATATATTCAAATAAAATAAAATGAAAAGTAAATGATAAAATAGTATGATTATAAATTAAATTTTTTTCTTTTTGATTGAAAAAAAAAAGTAATAAATGTATATCACCATAAATATTTATATTGCGGAAGTCCCATTATTTTTAATTATCATCAGTAGCGAGACTAGGGGTTGAAGGAAATTGAGTTATGCGACTCGGCTCAAATGAGTAGTCTGGTCAAAGTTTGAGTTGTGTTCAATCAAGATCAAATTCGAGTCAGGCTCCAACCACAATCTAGCAAACTTAAAGCTCGTTGAGCTATTTAGCTTGACTGGTTGCATAAGTTTATATATATATATTATCTATATATGAAAATATTTTAATATTTTAATATTAGCTCCACTGGTTGCATAATTTTAAAATTTTCTCTGTACATTAAAACTATACAGATAACAAACGAAATGTATATTATTAACCTGTAATTTATTTTGAACGAATCAAATTGAATGTAATTCCCTTCTCTTCTGCTCTCTAGTGTCCAGCTTCCCTTTTCGCTCCTCTTCTTCCCTTCGATTTCATCTCCCCTCTGATTTTTAATTTTTTATCCTCCCCTCCTCACCTGTTATTTCTTTTTCTTTTTCCTCCCCCATTCCCTCTAATAGTTTTAAGGTTTAGGCGGCTTTGCAGGTGGGTAGAACAATAACTGAATTGGTTGACATGCTGATGTTTTTCAAATCAATATTGTGATATTTATTAAACATGTTTCATTTTAAAATTTTCTCTATATAAAAAATTTGATTTTTCCTTTGTCATACTATTACTTGTAATTTCTTTTATCCATCTTCTATAAAATTCTTAAAAATAATTTTAATTCATGAATAATTTTTATTTTTATTACAAGAATTCTAAAGAAAATAAATCATTGTATTTTTATTATAAATAATTTTTTTTACTATATATGCACACACATAAAATATTCAATTTTTACTAGTAGATATATATATATATATATATATATATAGTAATAAAAGATTAAATATAATAATAAAAGATATATGATTAAATATTATTAAAATTTAAGAGGAATCAAGTTAGTAGAAAAAGAGGATGTGGGTTGGTAGCATAATTGAAAAATAAAAAATTCTAGATAATTATTAGAAGGAATTTTAGAAATTTTAAAAGACCAATTGTGCCCTCACCCATTCTATAACAGTATATATATTATAATATATATAGCGTGTGTGTATATATTGTTTATTTGATTACTTATGAATACTAAGAGAAAACAAAATTAAAGAAAATAAAACTAAACGAAACTTATTATTATTTTTTATCATATCCTGAAATTGTAAGGATGTAAGTAAAAGGACTTAGTTCTTTTTTTCCTTTTCTTTTAATAAACCCATCCTGCATAATTTTGTCCTACTAATTCATCACTAAAGTTTATTCTCATCTATTATTTTTTATATTTTTATTTTTACTCTTCTTGTTAGAGGCGAATAATATTAATTTAATGCATATACAGACATGTTTGGCCAAAGACATGAAAAAAATGACTTTAACACAAGAATCAACTTTTAAGAAAGTGAAAAACAATCAAGTCATAGTTTTTCTACACAACTATCTAACACTCATTAGAAATTTGAGAATTTCAACTTATTTTTAATCACCGTTGCAATTTCATATACCTTGATTATAATTTTTTTTTGGCATTTAAATTGCTTTATTTCCTCGTACTACATATAATAACTCACTAATAAATATTTATAATTGAAATACTCCTGGTTCAAAATAATATTAAAAATAAGTGTAACATTAGTAACTATATCTTATATATATATTTAAACACATCAAAATTTTATAATTAAACATACCATTTATCTTGACCCAACTTCTACTAATAACCATCTTCCGAACATACCCCCAAAATTTTAAGACAGCCGATGCTTTCTTGCAACCCATCAGTCTCTCCGTGAGTAAAAACGGACAAGCGAGCCACAGAATCCACGATTACGAAACTGCCACTTCCACATGCACAGGCGTGGATTCTCCACACATTTTGTAAGACCCACATATGGAGTTCCAACTCTGGAATGCCCAAATCCCATCCGAAACCACGATGTAGTTCATCTCTTCCATATTGATGATCTGTAGTTGCACTGCACATCAAATTTCCTCCTGTCCACTCAAAATCTATCTACCTTCTCTGTCCAAATGTTTCACCAATAATGTTTCTCTAATACTGGTTTTTTTTTTTTTTTTCCTGGAGGGGGGGGGGGGGGGTTCGGTCTTGACACTCATGAGTTGTGTGAAGTTATAGGACTCTCCCAAGTCTTTGTTATTTCTATGTTTTAAAATAAATGGATAATTCTTTATCTTCTTCACAACAAAATCCCTTAAGGAGACCTAAGCCTAAACCCACAACTGAAGAAACGCATACGCCCTTTTAGTCCAAAATCCTTGAAAGAATAGATCCTACTCCAACACTCCTAACCATGGTCCCTCTTAATGTTGCTATTAAAGTCGAGCCCTTAGATAGGGTTCCTCTAATGCACCATCCATAGAAAAGGATATCTCAAGCATTGATTTTTTAGATACTAATGTTGCAATAAAGGTATAACATGAAGAGTAACAACTTGCTAAAGACACATCAGTGAAATGTGGGATTGGACCAGATGTTGGCACCTCTTACGTGCTTGTTAGTGTTGGCAGTGGAGCAAGTGTTGAAATGCAACTTCAACACAAAGATATAGAAACTGAAGGTGAAAATGATGTTGCAACGCTAATGCAACATGGTGAGTAGGAACTCAATGATGATGCCCACTTGTTTGTTGTGCTTAGTGATTTGAGAGGGTCCGAGAGATGAGTATCCAAATAGTCCCTAGGGAAAAGCAAGGTTACCCCTAGAGAAAGTGGATAAATGTCATATAGAGTTAGGCCAAACATTGATGTTAGAAAGGCCTATTGCCTAGTACTATACTAATGAGAAGTAGCTAAAACAAATAAGTATATGAGGACATTTTTTTGTTAGGCATACTTGACTTGTGACCAAGTTTAAGAGCCACCACCTCACATTAGTGTATAAATTTTATAGCAATTTGCTTAAAGGTGCTATTAACTCTAACTTTTCATGGTTTGAGAAAGCTTATATGTGATGTGAAGTATTTGAGTTCTCATCTAAACTAACAAAAGAGAGAATGAGCAGACCTACTATTGGGCTAAAATGACTTCATGCCTAACTATGATGAGAATACAAGGACTTTGACATCAAAATTACTTCTTGGTCAATTGACCCTACATTAAAGGCTTCGACATTTATTGGTTAAGTAGAAGGAAACAATTAATCTCATTGAGTTGACTATAAAGATAGATGAAATTACATTCAATCCGAGGATTATGAAGGTTGGTAAGGTTGATGATCTATTCCTTGTTGGAACATCAAATCAACATGCTTTAGAATCTACTTGAAGTAAACTTGGAAAAAATATTCACTACTTAGAAGGGATTGTTCAAGGCATCAATGCTCCTATTTAGTAGGTGTAGGAATAAAGGATTGGTTTGTAATTAGAAGTGGCTTAAAATTGGTGAACGAGAACATGAGGTAGTTGAATTTGTGTTGAAACACCATCATGACATAAACCCTAATTGGAGGTCTAAAATGGTCAAAACAGAGAGCTACAAAGCAATCAATTTCTAGAGAAGAATCACCAACAAAACAAAAGTTGTCACTCTGTGAGAGCAACAAGAAATTAAAAAAAAGGGTGAAAAGAATATTAGCATCTCGTATGTTGGAAAGTGGATGAATTTTCTCCTGTTGCAACACCAACACAGAGTTATTTCTTATTAGGTACACCCGTTCGTACCAACACTAAGTATTGGAAAAATTAAATTCAAAGCTTTTGATTTGGGGGGTCATTAATTCACCCATATTGTATGGAAAGTTTATCACGCTAAGGTATATTTTATTCCTAGTTTTAAATGTATTGAGTATATATTTGGAATGCACTAGCTTCTATTTATAAGGAAAAAACTGACTATATAAAAAGAACAAAATAGGAATTTAATCGTTAATGTGAGTATACAAATCAATTGATCTACTGGTTTTTGAATTAACTTTTGAGTGGCTTATTAGTTCTTGAATTTTGGGGGGTGACGACGTGGTTATGAGTGATGATATATTTGGCCAAAAAAAGGGAATTTTTTATTTCTACGATCATTTCAATAGATGATATGGTTTGAGCAAATTGTAGGATTGCAATCCTAATTGTGAAAATGTATCTGGCACATCCCAATGTTTCTCACAGTAATAAGCTAAAATTTTGCAAACAAAGTCTCATCTCAAAATAATTGAAGCTATGATCTCTATGTGCTACTTGTAGCTATTTTTTTGATTTTGCTATGATATTTGAATATAATTATTTATAGCTTTAAAAATTATTCACTTGCCATTCCAAAATTTTACTCTACTAAGTTGGAAAACATTTGGAAATATTGAACAAAAGTAATAGTGAAGTGTTAATGAAACAATTGGGAGAGATTTTTGTTTTCCTATTACTTGAATTATTTTTGCAAGTATTCCCTTAGATGTATTTTTTTAACTAATGTATTTAATAATTGACAAATACTATTGAATTTTTCCTGTTAGTTTGTTTTCCTGCTTAGTCATAATTGTGAAGGTTCTTCATGTTGTATGACAAATTTTAATAGTTTTCATAATAGTATCACTTTCTAATCCAATAGAACAATTAGTTTTATAATTATATTTTATTTGAAATTGTAAGTTAGGTTAGAACAGATGTTGTAATTTCAATTTAAATTTAATACACTAATGTTGTGATTCAACTCGAAAATTTTTAAGTTGACATTATAACACCACCATATACATAGAACAAAAAATAAACATAGACACAAATATATGCAATATGTTACACAGTTTAGAGCACAACTACTATGTCTATAGGGCACTCACCTAAAGTAAAGTAATTTACTAATCAAAATGATTGTAAGCCAATCAAACAAGTACAAGCCCCCTGCCTCCTTTACACTTTATCTAAATTAAGTTTATACTTGATTTCAACTATTTGTGCATTCTCACTTTTCTTAAGAGAAGTGACAAGTCAAAATCTATTTGACCTCAACTTACATATTAATATGAAGTAAACTATACACAAGGACTTGTAAAATTAACACAAGTATGACATGTGTAAAAGTGGATAATTGTCTCACACTAAACTGTCAAATCGCTTAAAGGAAGGCACTCCTTAGTCCTACCTGAACCTGCTCTATTTATACTTGAATTTGTCTATAAGAAATCTATGTAGATTAACTCTAAATAAATATCTTCAAATCTTCAATGAAGATCATGCTCAAGATTCTATCTACTCAATGGGCTAGTGTTGGAGTTCTAGGCAGCTGCCAGTAGGATGACTTTTCATAATGTGTGGATTCTCTTCTATTTTTTAGTATCTTCATATCTTTTTTTATCTTGTCAAGATATAATCTGAACAAACTTCAGTTTGAACATTTTTGGAGAGATTTCAACCTATTTTTGGACTCCAATAATTAAGGAATGATCACAATCTTTAACCTTCCATATATTTCAAGATTCCTTGACCTTTAACTTATGGAAATTTTTGCTTTGCAATTTTTCAATTTTTATTAAGATTTTTTAATCAATAATTTTCACAACTAACTTCTACCACATAAGTGTCAACTCATATTTATAGTGCTAACAATCTTCCTATTTTGCATTGTGTGGCACAATCCTATAAATAAATAATGAAATCCAATGAAATCAATAAAACTTGGGCGCAATGAGGAAATAAGAAATTATATTATGGAGGAAATATTATTCTTGACAAAATTGACATCCCAAATTCATTAATTCTAAGATGTTTCAACATTAGCTAAATAACAAAGCAAAAGAACTCCAAATCCAACACATGTCTAGAGCAACCAAAATAAATATGGCATACATCAACATTTTCCTGGAGTTGGGACATCGATAGAGTCAAAATTTTCAACAAAAGTACCATAGTAGTAGTCGTAGCTAGCAAAATATGAAAAAACCATAGAAGTTTAGAAAGCTAGAAAATTAAAGAAAACTAAGCTATACCAATAATAAGACGACCATCAAAGAAAACTAAAGAAAATCAAGTTCAAGCAAATATTCCCAAAAATTCCTCAACGCACCCTTCCTCTTAATATACACTCTCACTTTATGACATAGCATGTCAAAGATCAACTAGTTAATGGGGTGTCTGCTATCATAGCCTCTTAATATACACTCTCACTTTATGACATAGCATGTCAAAGATCAACTAGTTAATGGGGTGTCTGCTATCATAGCCTCATGGAGAGAAGTCTCCAATTGTAGTTGAAGCATTATCTTTAGAAGGACTAAGAGGGAGTTGAACAGCAAAAGTCTTAAGTATTGCAATATGAACCTCATGATTTTGCCTTTGAGTCAGTAAATATCCCATGCTAGAGTTAGTTTCAACAATGATCTTCAAATTTTGAAAGATAATGACTCTCAGGTTAACCTTCCTTTTCATTCCTAAACAACATAGCAAAGCAGTTAATAGTAGCAAACTTATACAATAAGAAGTATTGGAGGCTTAAAGTTGATGACTGCATTAAGGTGGTAACCGACCATGTCAACAATCTATTAGTAGAGAGAACATAGGCTATATTATCATAATTTGCCATAAAATCCTTTGGGTATGCTCCCTCTATATCTTTGATCTAGAATCCAAACACCAAGTTGATACGCCTTGGTGAAACTTTGACGAAGTCCCCCACATATATAGACTTTGTGATATCATGGGGGATTTCTTATTAGCCATCTTGTCGACCAAATTATAATAAAATTCCTTCACCAACTTTCAATTGTAATCCTTCAAGCTAGTCAAAGTATCAAGTGATCCTAACTCCTTCACATCATCTACAAATCCCAACTCTTGGTATTTATTAACATCCAAAAGTTTTTCAACAATGAAGTTTTGTATTTGTAAAATACTTGACCTTTCTAGATTGACTCTTGCAATGCTTTGTAGGTTGTGGGATTTGAACTCTCTCTCTCTCTCTCAGCAAATTTCATACTTTTGGCCACCTTTCTTTTACATTTTCTCTTCTGATCATCTCTACCCACTATAACACTTCCTATCTTGTAGTGGGTACTATTGCTGGAGTTGCATTCTTATCTTAGTCCCTTGTAGTCAGAATAACAACTTTAGTAGAAATTTAAGGGTCAGGGGATACCTTTAATTTTACTATAGAATCTTAACTTGTTCTTCCTCTTAGGTGTCTTGCTAACTTACAACAATTTCTATCTTCAAAACTCCCCTTCCTTTGAAACTCTCATGGGTCACCTTTCTAATCATTGACCTTTGGGTTAGCTACATCTCAAAAGAAGCATCCAACGCCAAAATTTATCCAGGTTGTAACTCTAGTGGAGCTGGCCCACCTTTTCGAACAATATCACATGGAGTCTGAGTCACTCAGGTGACGGTGACAATTGTGATGGGTTTCTCCTAGTACTCCAATGAGCACTTTGATTGCGGCTAGCTTTTCTTGCTGTGGTGATAATCTTTCTTCTAACAAATACAATATGCCCATGAATTTTGGTGATGAAAACAATAAATAATAACATATATATAAAGATTAAGGAAGGTTATGAGTACTATGGAAGAAGGAAACTATCACCAAAAATTCTTTTAATTATGGAAAGTAGTTCCACACGGTTCAAAAGATTTCCTTCTAGATTTTCTAGGTTCTTATTTCTTCCTTCAAGAGATATTGTTACAAGCTTTTCCTACCATGCTCTTAGTGGTTGCTTTAGTCTGTAAAGTACCTTCTTCAACTTGTAAATGTGATGGGGATGGTTTGAGTCCACAAACCCCTTGGGTTGCTCAACATTTACCTCATCATGGAGAATCCCATTCAAGATCACACCTTTTACATCCATTTAATATAATTTAAATTTGAGGCTACAAGCAATAACTATGTGTAGCCTAATAGCTTCAATCCTCACCAAAGGGGCAAAAGTCTCATCAAAATCAATACCCTTAACTTGCGTGCACCCTTGGGTGACCAACTTAGCCTTGTTTCATGTGATGTTTCCATGTCCATTGGTTATCTCTTTGAAAACCCATTTTTCCTTAATGACATTTTATTTTTAGTCTTTCCAATAGCTCCCACCCATCACTGCAGATGAATTGGTTAAGTTCCTCCTACATTACCATGATCTAATATTCATCTTCTAGTACTTCGGCAACATTCTTTAGTTCCTTCATGAATATAAAGCAAGTATAACTTATAAAGTCATGATAATTCACACGTTTGACACCTTTGGTCCTCCTATGGTCATCAAGGCTGTTATGATGTTCCATCATTGTCGCTATCTGATGTTGGTAAGGTTCTTGTATCAGTGGATCAAGTAAGCTCCTTTTCATTATTTTGTCTAACTTCATCATCTGGTCCTACTTCCTTCTCTAAAGGATTTTATACTTGAGTATTTTCATCATCAACAATCACATTAATAGATTTCATAACACATTTTGTTCGAGAGTAATACACTTGATAGACACTGCTGGTAGTTGAGTAGCCAAGGAATATACCTTCATCCATGTAGACTTAAACTTACTCAATGATTCATGATCTTTTAAGATAAAACATTGGCTTCCAAAGACATAAAAGTAGCCAACGTTAGGGTCCTACCTTTCAATAGTTTGTAGGGAGTCTTCTTGAACATTAGATGGACATGCACACGATTGATAATGTAGCATGCCACATTTATAGCCTTAGCCTACCACTATTGGCTTATCTTTGTCTCTAAATGTTTCATGGTCTCCTACAAAACTTGTATATTCAGTCAAGTTTAACTTGTTTCCTATCATTTGGCTTGAGCATCTACTGTTAACATATTAGATGGTGTTATAGCTCATTTGCACTGCTGTATAAGCAGGGTGGCAACATAGGTTAGATTTCCTAATCAACACCATCTTATGCTATTTCTCAAACTTTGACTTGAACTCTTGATTAATGTTTTTCCAATCTATAAAGTCCTTTAGAAGAGTAAAGTAATTAGTAAAAACATGACCAAATTAGTAACAATTCTCACATTGAGTTTTGGGCCATTGGGATTTTTGGGATCTTCTTATGTTTTTCTTTTGGTGCTACAACACTAAGTGCGATTACCTAAACAGATGTTAGCATAAATTGGATCTACTTAGGGATAGCCCAACTAGTGCTCGTTGTTCAACAAATGCAAGTCAAAAGTGATCCTCTGAAGTCTTGCTCATGGTTAACAGGCCATCAAAATTTGCCTTTTTTTTTGTTTAATTTCTCAAAGGACTTCTTGTTTTGTTCGGATTCCAAGATTGCCTTTTGATACTGTTTCGACTCCATAGAAATGTCCTCTTTCAACTCCTCTTTCTCCTTTGACTTCATTTCTTTGGGCTAAAATTTTATCATACATTATTTGGCACATACACATTAATTCTTTATGATTGTCCTCAAAGTCAATATCACTACTATAGTCTGTCGCCATTAGCACAAGTAGTTTTGGTCATTGTTCCAACATCTTTGAAGGTAACGTGGTTCCTTGTTTGCTTATCTTCTTCTAACACCTCTAAATCACCTTTGCTCCAAGTTTTGGCTATCAATTTACCTTTTTCCTTTAATGTGTTCACACACTCAGCAAGGATACAATTATAACTGCCGCACTTATGACACTGTACACCTTTCTTTGGTAAGTCACTTTCAAAATCATTCTCACTACTTTTTTAGCCATCATATCCAATAATTCTTTTGGTGGAATTACTAGTCTGGTTGGGTGAACCTATTCTTTCTTTCTTTTTTTTTTTATGAACTTTTTCAACTTTTTGGTATCCTCCATGCTGTTTCATTCAATTTTCAGTGCTATTTCCTTTTCCTTTTTAGCTCGAACCATGGTCTTCTTGAAAGTTTGTAGTGAACCTATTAATTCGTTTAATCTCATCTTCTCCACATCTCGAGCTTATTCAATAATTGACACGTTTATTAAGAAGCGTTCTAGGAGCGAGCACAATATCTTTCTGACTAGCTTAATTTTTGAGTACATCTTTCCAAATTGGTGCACTTGGTTAGTAATGTCATGGGGCTTCCCATTGAATATGGAGATTGTCTTGTCTCGTCCATCCTTAAATTTTCAAATTGTGAAACAAGCATTTAGAATTTAGAAGTATGAACAGAGCTTGTACCTTATGGAGATTTTATAAAATATTCCATGCTTCCTTCACTATTTTGCAAGTGAAGATCAATTTGAATGCTCCTCATCAACTTTGGTGAATATGTTATTGATATTGTTGGAATTTTTTAAGGTTGCTTTCTCCCCTTTGGTTGCTTAATTCTTTATATTCTTGACAACATCCATCTGATCATGATCCCATCGACCCTGATCATTGGAGTATCCATCCATTCGTGATAGAGCTCTAGGCCTTCTTGCTAAGGGACTTGATGAAAGCCCGCATCCAAGCCTTCATATATGGGTAGGTAGTTTTATCTAGCTGTGGTGGCCATGTGATTGAAGCACCTTCCTTCGCACTCATGGTTGAACCTCTTGTTTTAGGATCTCACCTGTCTTGCAGCCTAGACCAAAAAGGGTGACATGGCTCTGATGTCACTTATAAGTTAGGTTAGATTAGGTATTGTGATTTCTAGTTAAATTTAACACACTAATGTTGTGATTCTATTGGAAAATTTTTAAATCGATGTTATAACACTATCACATATAGGAATATAAATTAAAAATAAACACAAGGACAAAAAATATATTTATACCATTCAAAACCAACCTTCTACGTCTGTGAAGCACTTGCCTATATCAAGGTAATCTATTAATTAAAGTGATTAGAAGCCAATCAAACAAATACAAGGCCTTTGCCTTCTTAAAACATTATCTAAATCAAGTCTATACTTGATTTCAACTAATTGGTACACTCTCACACTTTCTTTAGGTGAAGCAGTAAGTCAAAACCCCATTGACCCAAATTTACATGCGGACATGAAGTGAACAATATATGAGGATTTGTAAAATTCAACACAAGTATGACATATATATGAATGTGGTGTTTTTCCCACACTAAGCTCTTAAATCTCTTGAATGATGACATACCCTAGTCCTACTTGACTCTATTCTATTTATACTTGAATTTGTATCCAAGAAGTCCGTGTAGAACAAATCTAAAATATTTCCAAATCTTCGGTTAAAATTATGGTCAAGATTTTGTCCAATCAGCAAGCTTGTGTTGGAGTTTTGGGCAATTGTCAGCGGGATGACGTTCCATAATGAGCAACTTCTCTCCTATATTTTAGCACCTCTTTATTTTTTCTTATCTTGTCAAGATATAATTAGAACAAACTTTAACTTGGACGTTTTTAGAGAGATACACCTATTTTTGGGATCCAATAATTAATGAATGGTCAAAATCTTCAACTCTCCATATATTTGAAGATTCTTTGACCTTAAATTTATGGAAATTCTTGAATTTCAATCTTTCAATTTTTGTCAAATTTTTTCCATCAATATTTTTCTCAATTAACTTGTGGCACTTATTGTGCCAATAGAAACGACGACAAAATTTATGGAGTCATACTAGATTGCAACTTTTAGAGCGACATCACTTCAATAAGAAACGTCCAATTCCACCTCTCATTTATTATATCCGATCATGAGAAAATGCTGTAATTTTAAGTAAACATACTTGTAAAAAGGCTATTCATGAGATTGCGGCTACACAAGGGGGAATGACTAGTTTTCCACATATAATTATATTTCTTCGTTTTTTGGAGCCTAAGCCATGTCTTCAATCTTTGAGCTACCATATGATAATAACAGTATTAATTGTTCGGAAGTATATGCAAGTCATGGAGTGTGAGATTTTACTAGATCATTTCATCTTCAAAGTTGATGCTAAGTATGTACAATGTAACTATTTATCCTCTATAGCTTAAGGAAATGCTAATTAAATTTTTTGAAGCCAAGCGTATAATATTTTTTTTGTAATTTTGTCATTCTAAACTCTTCAAGAACTGATCAAATTCATCAACTAATTACATGCATGCCCTGTCGTTCTACAGGTTGAGGCTGTAGATTACCAAGCGGATGCCAATGACAAGGAGCATTTTGCAGAGTCCGAAAAGGAACTAGATGCACTCCTTACTGCTCAGTCCCTAACAAATGGGAAATAAGATTGACATACCATACGCTGCCTAAGGAGATGAATTTGATTTTCACTTTGGCCTGACCGGTGTAACTACTGGCAAAGGGAAGGTGAATCTTGGCCTATTTCTATTTAATTGTCTCAAAACGAAGTTTTCCCCCATCTTACAAAATCAATTTTCAAAGACATTACCTCGTCCAACCGCAGTCATTTTATTCTTAATGCTGCATCACATCAGTTCTCATCAAACAAGCCCTAAAACTTTTTAATTTTAAATCTTTATATTCTGATTAATTAACATACAGTAATTTTATGATTTATAAATAAATTTACACACAGAGTGAATAACTTTTACTGATATATATATGTACGTGTACGTATAGGAGGGTGGGGGTGCGTTACAGGACAGGATCACTTTATTCTTTCTTTCTTCCGGGTTTATAATTAATTTGTCCGAGCCATCGGACAGGATGGCAATGCCGTGCTGATGGATAAGAGGTACTGCTGTCTGCTTGGTTTAAAATTGAAGAAAGAGGACAGGTGATAGAAAAGATTGCAATGACCGGCTAATGGCCTTTATTCTTCTGATTCTTTTTTTTTTTTTTTTTCTGTTTTTGTCAATTTATCTTGAAGTTGGAAAATGAAGATATAAAAGGGATAATTTGGAAGGACAACAAAGGTTGAATGATCAAGCATCAATTATGTCCATGAAATCCTATTCTACCAGCCAGCCACCCACCCTCCACGTGAGCTAGCATTAGACAAATGAGCTAGCAACCACGAAGTGTGGTAATCCTCTACTCAATTATCATTTAATTGACCTTGTCAATAATTTTCCGGTGTCAAAGCTAAACCACAGTACGTCCAAACAAACGCAATTGATTCTGAATACAACTGCTTATTTTATCAAATCAACTAATTTAATTTAGATAATACTGCATCTTTCGCTAATATTAAACATTTCGACCCATTGCCGTTACAGCAGACTTATGACTGTCAAAAACTGCATATGATAATTAGTGAAAATGATCTTAAGGTCCGCAGTAATATTATTGTGCTGTTAGCGTGTTGTGTGTGTGTATTGTCCCCGAGATTGAGATGAAACGTCAAACCAGTTGCACTGCGCATGAGACGTTGAAATCATGACAAGGGTAACGGATTAAGCACAGTGCTCGGTGCAGGATCTCCAAAACTATACACGCACAAAAATGTTTTATATTTCTTTTGGTCGAGAAATGATTAGTGTTTGGTACTTGGGCCGGATCAGGTCCACAATCAAGATTTATGACATGGCATGAAATCGTAATTACAATTGGTCCACTCACCAACTTTTGTCCCGGGTGGTGATATTCCTTGCCCACATTAATTGCTTGTTGGTTAGAATATGATTATACACGTCGACCATTAGTGCAATTAGGTGCATGATTATATTGGCGAAAGGGAGAGGAAAAAAAGAAAAAGTGAATCATTGTAAAATGATGAAGTGCACAAAGAGGTCAAACTCAAATGGAGTTAATTAGAGTGGTGCCTACGCCAACATGTCTTCCTTTTAACGTTTATATAAAGTAACAGAAAAAAAAAAAAAGAAATAAGAAATAATAACACTTGTAATCCTGAAGCAGCGAAATTAGCCTCAGCAATTTATATATAATGATCAGAGTCGAAAGCTACAAGTAAAATGTTTGTAAGACCATTGAACAATGATTAAGTTTGATAGCTAATTGTAACGTATATATTATTGATGTTTGTGGCTATTCTGTTCGATTCTTCATTGGATCATAAAAGCCCACTTTTCTAAGATCTTTTCCTTCTCTTCGGGATCGAACATCAATTGCAACGATTCGATAGACAGCTCATTGGGATAGATGTGAATGAACAATACCCCCCTAGAACCGTATAGGAAGTTTTCTCCTCGTACGGCTCAAGAAAAAATGATTTGACTCGAAGCTTTGTCTATGTATGCAATTCTAATGACTTAGATGCCAAATGATTCTAATAACCGCCCATCTTAACCAACAAGTGAAAGTCAAAAGGTGTAACCAATTGAGATGCATAATCGATTGAGTAGGGGTAGGTACTTTCAAACTTAACTAATCTGATGTAGAACTTTCAACTATAAATAAAAGGGATTTTGATATCAATCCAAATTCAAGAATTTAAAGAGTAAGTGTGTGCAAATGTTCCTAAATAGAGTTTTTTCTGAAAGTTGTTTTAAAGAGTTAAGTTACTCATATTCTTGTAATCATTTTCTTTCCTTTTTTTTGTATTATACAAACTCAAATACAAAGTGTTATGTTTTTATTAAATTCTTTTCTTCCTTCGAGTCCATTTTTCTCAACATATGTCAACGTAGCTTAATTCGTGAAAAAATTAGAAGGCAAGAATTCAAAAGTACAACGAGGTTGGAGAAATTACATGTAATAGTTATTACTATTCGAACAAATTAAATTCAAAGGTGAGAAATTAGAAAGGACATTGGAGTTTTGATATACGATGCTTGAACTAAGAATATTAAATATTCATCTAACAATAAAAACAACAACTAGTAATAAAAGCAATTGCATGCATGGACATAATTATACAGATAAATATATAAATTATTTTTATTAATGAAATAAGAGACTATAGATACCAATTTAGCCACATAGTAAATGAAAATTAGATGCATCTTCTACGCGCAAAAAAATATTGAATAACAACAAAATCCTAATAATAATGCTAATTTGTTGCATATAGAAAAATTGTGTTTTAGTGTCTCATATTAAAATCGCACTCAATTGCTCAAAACTTAATCTTTAATGTTGATTTTAAAACCATCATTTTAATTTTTTATTAGATCAAATTACATGACAGTTCCGTTTTTTTGTAAGTAGAAAAAAAAAATTAAAATCGAAGCATGATCACCCAAGAAAAGCCGCGCAAGCCAACGGGAAGCTCGCCTCTCACTTACAAGCGAAGTTATAGAATTATTACCCATTCATGCATGTTGCGTAAATTTGCTGTGAAGGATGCCCAATTCTAACCTCTCATCATACTGTCTCTTAACGGTCACCTATATGGAGCTGTGCATGAATTGAGTTGAGTGCCACGCACTTGTGCTCATCGCCTCCATATTTTCTACTCAATCAAAATTCAATCCACCGTGCATAAGTTACCGATGTTTCCGTAGTCAATAATTAATTCAAAATTTTCAATTACAAAACGAGATCGGGCCAAAGGCTGTTCGCAAGCGTAAAATGCATGCACAATTTTAATTGTTAATTTGCAATTAAGATTGCATGCGAGATCAATAATTTTGTATCTTTGCCCGATGAAATTCACTAATGTCAAAACCTAGTAAGTTTTAAGTCCAAATATGCGAAAGTCATCGACCCAGATTCATTTGTTGATAGAAACTTTTAACGTGGACTAAACAAGTAAATTATTATAATTAGCGTTGCTTAATTTGGGAGCTAATGAGATTTATTTCTCAATAAACACACAAAAAAGACTTTTCTTTTCGTGGGCGCATCTTATTAAATTCCCAATTTCACGTGATAATTGAAAAGGGCCATTTTTTTTTTTTTGGAGAAAAAACACAACAAAAATAACAATAAGGACAAAAGAAAAGTAAGTTGAACATATATTAAAGAATTTTTTTGGCATGTACTTTTATTTAAACCTTTTGGTTACTTGGAAATTGCATTTTTTACGCAGTCAGATAATAAACCAATAAACCATTCCTGAAATCAGTTGAACAGCATGAACTGCCAAATTAATGTCAACATCGTTTCTTATTGCCCATACACTAATATTCTCTAGCTTATATAAACGCACTGCCATTTCCCCTATGAATGTCAAATACATGTTATTATCAATATCTTCAAATTAATGATGAGGAGCTCCTCCTTTATTCCTGTGTTATTACTATTATCCACACTTGAAATTTCAGTAAATGCGGGGGAACCATTCGCGTGCGACCCCAGAGATTCAGCCACTAAAAGCATGCCCTTTTGTCGAACAGATTTACGCACATCAGATAGGGTAAAGGACTTGATCGGACGTCTGACGTTGCAAGAGAAAGTTAAGCTGCTAGTAAACAATGCTGCTGCTGTGCCGCGTCTGGGTATTAAGGGCTACAATTGGTGGTCCGAGGCGCTTCACGGCGTTTCAAATGTCGGCCCAGGGACGAAATTCGGCGGCGATTTTCCAGGCGCCACCAGCTTCCCGCAGGTCATCACCACCGCTGCCTCCTTCAATGCTTCCTTATGGGAACAGATTGGAAAAGTAAGATTTCAATTCTTTTTTGTATGAGAAGTTTTTGATTCAATAATAAAACTCAAAAGGTATGTCGAGTCGTTCTGTTCTTAATTTTATAATTCCAGTCTCATTAGTATGCAAAGTCACTAGTGGAACTTTTTGTAGAGCCACTGCATGAACGTGTTATGAATATTGGGTTACTCACGATTCTTTTTTATGATTACAAATTATAGATTGAATTGCATATCGTTTCTACTTCAAGCTAGCTTTTGGTAGATGTTTGTTTTTATTATTAGAAGAAAAAATAATTACATG
This sequence comes from Avicennia marina, assembly GCA_019155195.1. Taxonomy (NCBI): domain Eukaryota; kingdom Viridiplantae; phylum Streptophyta; class Magnoliopsida; order Lamiales; family Acanthaceae; genus Avicennia; species Avicennia marina. The sequence continues at coordinate 47,369 of CM032783.1, forward strand.
ATCACGGTTGCTCTGATCAAATGTTGGTCCCGTTCTTTTTGATGTTAGTTATTCATCTTCCTTCCTGTTTTTTTTCCGTGAGTGTAGACTATGGATATAAATAAGATTCCATCAACAAAGATATTTATAACGGTCGCTACCCTGAGGCTTGAGCATAGTTCTCCACGCTAAAATAAATTTAAATAATAACAGAAGTGGTATTAGTTGGCTCTCCTTTTTCAATGTTCTTGCTTAGTCGGTTAATTGTAACTAAATTGGTTGGTTAATAGAAAATTTTAATCTAGATTAACACAAAGAAGGTGGCAGTTACATCTCAAGTTATAGACCAGTCTACAGAGCCATATCATTTTGAAAAGGTGTAGTTATATATGGTTTTTCATCCGTACATTCAAAACAGACGAGTAAAAGTAAGTCACAACCGAGGATAAAATGAAGGAGCATAGAGATAGTAAGCAGTTCCATTTTAAATTAATGTTTAAGAACACAAACGTAGGGCACAAGTTACGACCAAATTAAGTCGAGATATGGCCTTGACCCACAGGTGGTCTCTGACGAGGCCCGAGCAATGTACAATGGCGGGATGGCTGGCCTGACATACTGGAGCCCAAACGTGAACATATTCCGGGATCCAAGGTGGGGCCGGGGACAGGAAACTCCTGGAGAAGATCCGGTGCTTGCCGGTAAATATGCGGCCAGTTATGTCAGGGGTTTACAGGGAAGCGATGGCGGTGAGCGGCTCAAGGTGGCGGCATGTTGCAAGCACTACACGGCCTATGACCTCGATAACTGGAGTGGGGTCGACAGATTCCACTTCAATGCAAAGGTATTCGACAGAACAACTGACGTTCCTTTCCGGAAAATTTCTGATTTTAAGAAATAAACCAAATATGTTTGAAGATTTGCACGCAAATTTATCAAAAGAAAACCAGTGGTCAAATATCCAGTCTGACTAACTTAAAATTTTACTTTAAATTGGAAAAAAAAAAAAGAAGAAGAAGAATTAATATCTCGAATTCTATTCATAATTAGTCTGTGTACTATTATTTGAGTTGTTTAATATGGCCACTACACTGTAAATGGGGAAGGACCCATGTTTGGATGTGGGCACAGCATGTCGGCATTTAATTATCTATTTCTATCAGCTGTGGATGCTCTCCCATCTACGTAGGGTGTTGTTTGGAATATTAACAATTGTCGAAATTGAAAATTAGGGCATACCAAGTATTTAATATAAAGTTAAAAACAAATTTGATATTCGCATCAGTTCAGTGAAAAATAAATACCAAATTTTTTTTTTATTTTTTTAGTACATTTTCTCTAATTACTTTATTCTCAAATTTTAGTATAAAATTATATATTTCTAACTTGTTTTTTAATTCTTAAATTTAGTTTTTTACATTTAATTATTAGTTGTGGAATTCAGATTTTAGAATTTTGATTATGAATTTTACTGTTTTTTGGTTTATTTCTAAATAAAATTCAATTTATCAAATACCAAATTGAATATAACAAAAAAATCTGCTGAATTATGAAAGTCCGGATCAATATAAGAGTTTGATGTACCAAAATTTAAATATTCCAAATTTTTTATTCTATTTGGTTCAATATTAATGAAGGAACACTCTACAAATAAAAAACAAATACGATAGGAAAAATTGCATATTGTTCAACATGAAATTGAATTGAAATGAGCATGGAAATAATAATCTTGTACTTCATGGGCTTCTATTTTAGTGGCTGTCATGAAGTTGGCTAAAAGAGAACTGCATGAAGTGCAGAATTAAAAATAAAACCAGTAAAATTTCAAATTTCACATTCTATACGACCTTAAATTTTTATAAATTATAAACGTTTTGTATTTTAAATAATAAAGTAAGGCTATTTAAAAAATATCAAAATATTAAAAATAAGAAAATAAAGAAAGATAAAATAAATTATAAAAAGGAAAATTTGAAAGAAAATACAAATAGAAATAATGAGTTAAAAGAGGGAACATGAAAGGATAGAAACTTAAAAATTAAATTAAGGATAATTGTACAGTTTTACATTATAAAGCCAAAAGGTTTTGTAATTAATAACATACAATATATTAATGATATATATATATATATATATAAGTAATGGCAAATTAATGATTATATTTGTGCCAGTTTGGTTTTTTAATTAACAGTAATTGTATAAATTTATTAATTAGAGGTATTATTATAATTCATAAAATGCTACCAAATTAGCTTGAAATCTTAATAATATAGTACAGATAAAACATATAGAAAATGTAAACGAACATAAATCATTAAATGTCTATTTACATTTTATCCTCATTAAAATACACTACAATCATTTTATTTTTAATTTTTTCTTTCTTTTATTCTTAAACAATATTTAAAAAAATTATACTTAAAAATTCACACATAGTAATGAAAATGAAAACGTCCAAAGCCTTCTGACGCTCAAATAGTTCTGGTTCACTGCACACGGGATTTTAAGCCTAAAATTACAGTCTTATAATTTTATTAAAAAGTAAAAATGGCATATACAGGTAAGCAAGCAGGATCTGAAAGACACATATGAAGTTCCATTCAAAAGTTGTGTTAAGGAAGGTAAGGTTGCAAGTGTGATGTGCTCTTACAATCAAGTCAATGGCATTCCCACCTGTGCCGACCCTAGACTTCTCCGGAGAACAGTGCGAGGTGCCTGGGGTCTCAATGGGTATGTTTCATTATATCCTTAACTGATAAAACTTTAATTGACGAGCTTAAATATTGCTGTCTTGGCATCCGCAGGTATATTGTTTCAGATTGTGATTCCGTTGATGTCTTATACAACAAGCAGCATTATACATCAACACCAGAAGCAGCAGCAGCAGGCGCAATCAAAGCAGGTCAATTAATTGGTTAAACTTAAATTATCACAGCCCCAGAATACGAAATATTTTTGATTCCACGTACTATTGTGTTTGTCTAGCAGATCCTAGCCATGCGACAGCATTAACTAAATTGGTTTACCACCTGCAGGTTTGGATTTGGACTGTGGACCTTTTCTGGCCGTGCACACAGAGAACGCCGTACAAAGAGGGATATTAAAAGAAGCAGAAATAGATGGTGCACTGGGCAACACGGTAGCAGTTCAAATGAGACTCCGAATGTTTGATGGAGACCCATCGGCCCTGCCCTATGGCAAGCTTGGACCAAAAGACGTGTGCACTCCAAGCCACCAAAACCTGGCCTTGGAAGCCGCCAGACAGGGCATTGTTTTACTCAAAAATGATGGCCCTGTACTGCCTCTCTCTCCACGACGGCACCATCCAGTCGCTGTCATTGGGCCTAACTCAGACGTCACGCTCTCAATGATCGGCAACTACGCTGGTAAGGAACGCAAACCTATTTGCATGGCAAGGAGACTAAGGAACATTCACTTCGCATTATCGGAATTTTTCTCCAGCCAGCTTTTATGGGCCAATATCTAAGTTAGCAAAGTTAGTGGAAATTTCTGGGGTTTAGTTTATAATTTTGCGGTATGTACGTAGGTGTTCCATGCGGATACACAACCCCATTACAGGGAATAGGAAAGTATGCAAGAACAACTCATCAGCCCGGCTGTGAAGACGTTGCTTGCATTAAGGACGAGCTATTCAATGCAGCCATTGAGGCTGCACGCCAGGCCGAGGCCACTGTTCTGGTGATGGGACTAGACCAATCTATTGAGGCTGAGTTCAGAGACCGGGAAGGGCTCTTGCTACCAGGGCGTCAACAGGAGCTCATATCTAAGGTTGCCTCGGCCTCCAGGCGTCCTACAGTTTTGGTTCTGATAAGTGGTGGTCCAGTTGATGTTTCATTTGCACAAAATGATCCTCGAATCGGCGCAATTTTGTGGGTTGGATATCCAGGCCAAGCCGGAGGAGCTGCAATTGCTGATGTCCTGTTTGGAACATACAATCCGGGTAAACCTTTTGAGTCGTAATCTATTGCAGTACTACGAATAAGCCTCGTTGGGCTGAAGCTAAATTAAGTTAAATTAAATTAAATGGTGCAGGAGGAAAGGCTCCCATGACTTGGTACCCCCAGGAATACCTTAAAAACTTGCCAATGACAAATATGGCCATGAGATCGAATCCATCGAGAAACTATCCTGGCAGGACTTACCGATTCTATAAAGGGCCCGTGGTTTACCCTTTTGGGCACGGAATGAGCTACACGAGCTTCGCGCACACCATAGTGGATGCGCCAAAGGTGTTTTCCGTTCCAGTGGGTGGCCGCCATCACTCCAACTCCACCAGCAAATCAATCCGGGTGACTCATGCTAAATGTAAGAGACTCTCATTTAGCGTACTCGTGGATGTTAAAAACACGGGTTCCAAAGATGGGTCCCACACGTTGCTTGTGTTCTCGTCTCCGCCGGGTGGGCGTTGGGCGCCTCAGAAACAGTTGGTTGCATTTGAGAAAGTACTTATTCCTGCTGGTGGCCAGCAGCGAGTTGCCATCAGTGTTCATGTTTGTAAGCATCTGAGTGCAGTGGATAGGACTGGAATTCGGCGAATTCCCATGGGCGAGCATGCACTTCACATTGGGGATGTTAGGCATGGTGTCTCCCTCTTGAGCCTCAAACTTTAGGAGTAATCAAATCCTGACCCTTCAGCAGGATGCATGGTGAAGAAAATATGCATGAATGAGGTGCGACGCACGCCTAATTCTTTTTATTGCGGAGAATTTAGGATGCTACTTTATCTGTCTCAGATAAATGACGAATCCTTCCAAGTATGTTGGGCAACTTATTTATATATCGTGGATCTTGGCGCTTGCCAAGTATAAGATGTAATAAAGTTTTCAAATGTGAAGCATGACAGCCATATCTAATTTTCCGACGGTGGACACTTCGGATTCTCCTAAATACAAAATTAAATCAAAAAGGAAAAACTCTGGAAATAATGCTCCACAGCTGTCTTGAAATTCAATATACATGCGTAAGAAGAGATTTTTCCCAACAATAATTAGCATAAGTTGCTGCCAAAGGGACCGATATTTGAATCCTCACACGTCATTATTTGGAACCCGTCCTTCCTATCAAAATTAAACACATTAAAAATATAACTCACAAATATGCAATAATTTAAGATTAATTCTTTTATCTTTTTGTATCTACACATTAATATTTAAAACTTAATTATTCAAAATTAAATCAATATCAATATATATAGATATATGCATACAAAGTTCTCAAAGCATGTATATATGCAATAAAATTAAGTATTATTGTCATTATTATATGTCAGTATTGAAGTCTTGGCATATGGTCGAAACTGTAGAGAGGTTGGATAGAAAAGTTGAAAGAGAGTTATTGAAAGGGAAAACTGGACTACTTCTTGGATCGCCATGAGGTTAAAGAATTTCCTAGGAATATGCAATATCCAGTGATGGAGCTTTTTGTGTCTGGATAAAAGGCCCAAGCAAAATTACAGAAGGCACGAACCAGGAAGTCACTTTCTGATGGTAAGAAAACTCTTTGTCCTAGTGCTCCTTCAAGGTAGAGAAGAACTTTGTGACCTGTCTTAAGGTGATGGTTTGTTGGTTTCTCCATGAATTCACTGAGGACCTACACACTATATGAAAGATTTGGTCTAGTAATTATGTGGTATAGTAATATTCCAACCAATCTACGGTAAGAGAATGGGTCTGCCAAAGGTTTTCCATCACTTTTGCTGAACCTTCTATTTTGCTCCATTAGTACTCTTGAAGGCTTTCAACCAGTCATCCTTGCATCCATCACCCAAAGAAAGTACTTGATGTGCCCAATGTCTTTTATTGTGAGCTTCGCGACCAGAAACCTTTTAAGCTCTATTGCAACTTGAGATGAATTGCTTCCCACAATGATATTATCCACATATACAAAAGGGCAGTAAAGGAATCTGGTCTCTTCATGATGAATAAGTTGTAATCTGCCTTGTTTTACGCAAAACTATACTCAAATAATGCCTTGGTAAGTGTTAAATACCACTGTCTTGAAGCTTATTTAAAGCCATACAAACTTTTGTTCAATTTGCACATGTGATGATCCTAACCTTTAGTATATCTTGATGGCTTTATCACGTAAATCTCCTCCTCTAAATTTTGTGCAAGAAGGCATTTTTGACATCAAATTGATACAAAGAACATCATTTAGCTGCTACTACTGTTAACGTACGTCTCACTGTTGTCATCTTTGCAACAGGTGACAAAGTTTCTTGATAGTTTATCCCTCCTTCTGTTTGTATCCTTTTACTACCAACCAAGCTTTATAATGTTCAATTGATCCATCATAGTTATACTTTATCTCATACACATACATGCATCCGATAGGTGTCTTCCCTAGTGGTAGGTTAGTCACAACCCAAGTCTTGTTCCCCTCAAGTGCAGCAAGCTCATTTTCCATTGCTTCACACCACTTTGGGTCTTGCACTACCTCCCAAAGGTTGTGGGCTTAGCTTGTGTAGAAATGGCTACTGAAAAAACTTGAGAAAGAGGTTTAAAATTGTGGTATTTCATATAGTTAGAAAGGGGGTACTTGTGGAATTTAGACATGAAGTGCTCTTACACAAACGCATGGTAGGGATCAAGTGTCGGATATTCCTTACAACATTAGGAGGGATGGTTTCACTACAAAAAAATGGTCGAATTGGGACAGCAAATTTGGGATGGCTAAAATCTGTCCCAAATTATAGACCACTTTTTTAATCCATTCCAAAGTCATTCTAAAATATATAATTTTTAAAAAATAACAAAGTCGTCCCAAATTTGTCATGATTTTTTCGCAGTCTCCAAGCTGTTACAAATTGGGACAGTTTTGGCACGGGCAAATCATGTAGCCCTAAAATTCACCCCAAATTATTTTGGGAAAATGAATCTGCAACTGTCCCAAAGCCGATCCAATTGTGGGACGGCTTTGGGACAGCTTCATCAAATAAGGTGACATAGCCATTCCAGAAGTCCTAAAAATAAATATTTTGGTTGCACATCCTAAAGTCATCCCAAATTCTGGGACAACTTGTAATAGCTCTGGGATGGCTTTTGACTTTCATCTCAAAAATCGTCCAAATGCTGTCTCAAAATAATTCTAGATGGGATAAAATAAAACCGTCACAAAGCCATTTTAAATTTGGAACAGCTTTAGGACAGCTTAAGCATGTGGTTTGTAAAAGCTGTCCTAAATCCATCCAAAATCCCATCGAGTTTAATGACCACAAGGCCCATCCTAAATGCCTAGATGGCTCTAGGATGGCATTTTGATCAGTCCCAAATTATGTCCTAAAACCATACCAAAATTTGTCATCCCAATTTTGAAGACGGTTTTGGAACGACTTTCTTTTAAACTACTATTAATCTATCCCAAAGTTGTTTCAAAAACGCGACATATAAACAAACAAGTCTAGCATTTTTATATTCGAGTGAGGTTGAAATTAGAGATTTTCTCACACTTAAAGTGTGGGGAGGACATCATTTCCAAGTCAGGGGATGGATTTATGATACCATGACATGAATTATTGATTTAATTAGCATTCTACAAAAGTTATGTCATGTACATATATATCTATGTTATTTTTATAGATTTGTACTTTTTTTTTTGAGCAATTTTTGTCCTTGGGATGAATGTGAAGGACGACAAAGATATTATTTGTAAGATTTGTATTGGTGTTGATTCCTGTATACCAGCCTCATAATTTTCACAAAATAATATTAAGAATTTTCATGTTTTGTAGTAGTGTTAGCATGTATCTATTGTTTTGAGATTGGCAATATTAGATTCTGCTAGGCATTGAATTGCATGCTTACAATGAGTGAAAAATGCCATCAAAATATTGTTTTGTCTCAAGTAAAATTAAAATTTTTTGGGTGACTTCTATTTCTATTTAAAGTATAGGGGTACTACGCATCTGATTGAACTTGTTATGGGAACCTAAATCTATTGTTTTGTTTTTCAGGTAAGATGTATACAATATTAGATCATAAATGTATAATAAAAACTTGTCCGGGCATAGAGATTTGATGCCACAATTTGAAAATGGGATTAATGATTTTGTTGATTGAGCAATACAACAGCATAAGCATATGAACAGGGCTAAAATTAGATGTTTATACTCTCGTTGTAAGAATGTAAAATTTCTCGAGCCTGATGAAATTAAGGTTCACTTATTCAGAAAGGAATTTGTTCAAAATTATTATAATTGGATCAGTCACGATAAGGCTCAATATTGCAATGCAGTGTCAAATATAGAAGTCAATACCATACCAATCCCCTTGACCTCAGAGTACTTTGAAACAATGTAGGACTTTGATTGGGAGTACTATATGGTATATAATGCAACTAGGTATTGTAGTGGCTATTCAAATTTTGGGATGGTTGGCCCTTCCTCAGGAGTGGGTAAGCAGTAAGGTTACCTTGAGTTTTCAACTACCCAATGGGATGACGGCATCACATTCAACGTAGAGGATGTGGACAGAATGGAAGTATATTTTTTGATAAACTACATACGGTGGACCAACCACTGTATAATGATTGTGAAAATTTCTCACAATTGTCTGCAATTACCCAAATAGTGAATATTAAAGTAGATCATAATATGTTACAAAGTTGGTACGATGTTATTTATAAAATGATTGGTGAAATGCTCCTAAGTAATCATTAAATACCTATTAATTTCTATAGCACTAAAAAGCTTATACGGGAGTTAATTCTTCCAAAGGTAAGAATTGATTGTTATAAATCTGGCTATATATTATTTTGGAAAAAGGATGATGAATTAAAGCATTTCAAATTTATAGAGAAGCGATGTACAAAGTAGGAAGGACACCTTTGTCACATAAAAAGCACATTCCACAAAAGCGTTTGTATTACTTACCTCTGATTCCAAGGCTACAAAAGTTGTATATGTCGCAGATGACTGTTGAGCATATAACTTGGCATGCTACTCATAAGATAGACAATGGTTGCATGTAATATCCCTTAGATGTTGAGGCATAAAAGCACTCTGACAAGACCTATCCTAATTTCACATTGGATCTCCGTAACATATAGTTGGGTTTATGTGCTGATGGATTTGCTATACATTGGCTATATGAGAAGACATATTCATACTAGCCTAGTATAGTGACACTGTATAACCTACCACCAAAAATGTGTATGAAGTATCTATACATGTTTTTAATAATACTGATTCCAAGTCCATCTAATCCAAAAAGACTTGTAAATGCGTATATGCAACCACTTGTAAATGAGTTACTACAACCATGGATAGTGGGTGCAGTCACATACGATGCACATCAAAGATCTTATTTCAATATGCAAGCTACTCTCATTTTGACAATTAATGACTTACTTGCTTATTCCATGTGGTTTGGGTGGAGTAAAATTGGAGTCATGAAATGTCCAATTTATTTTGATTTAAGCAGATTTTTTTACTTGTGCTATTGTCGGAAGACTTGTTACTTCGATTGTCATTGCCAATTCCTGCTGCACAATCATCTATACCAAAGGAATAGGAAGCATTTCACTGGAGGCTAAGTTGAGATGCACATTATGCCACTAAAAGAAACCAATAACCAGATATAAAAATGTGTTAAGAACTTGCCATAGGTGGTGGATAATCCACACTATAGGGCCTCAGGATTCAAGACTGATCTTAGGTGGACCAAAAGAAGTATATTTTTAAATTTACCATACTAGCAAACAAACATACTACCTCATAATTTAGATGCTATGTATATAGAGAAGAATGCTTTTGATGATATTTTTAACACAATTATGGATGGTAGAGGTAAATCTAAGGATAATCTTAATGCTTGGAAGGACATGAGTATCATATGTGACTGTTTTTAGATTTCAATCCTAGTGAACCATGTGGGTCTGAAGTTGAAAGTTGTGTACACCCTTTTCCCAAGAGCAAAAAATAAAGTTTTGTCAGTGGTTGAAAGGCCTAAAGTTCTTAGACGGGTATGCTTTCAACATTGGGCAATGTGTCGACATGACAGAGTTGAAATTACACAGCTTTTAGTATCATGGCTATCATGTTTTTATAAAGAGACTTATATCCATAACATTCAAGGATTTGTTGCCAAGTTTGTGTGGAGTGCCTTGGTGGAAGTAAGCTTGCTATTTCAACAGCTTTATATGCCAATATTTCATATTGAGTTGATAATGGAATGGAGGATAAAGTAGCGAGTATAATATGGAATTTGAAAAAGATATTTCCTTTGTCATTTTTTGATTATATGGAGCACTTAATAGTGTATCTTCCATATAAGGTAAAGGTTGGTGGCCCAGTCCAATACAAATGGATATATTCTTTGAGAGGTATGTTAATACTAGACTTCATTTGAATGGCACTATTGACGACTCAATGTCTCAACTTATTTATGTTCATATAGGTTCTTCTACAGTTTAAAATTAAAGGTGAAGAATAAGGCCCACGTCAAAGCACCAATTGTGGAGGTATATATGGTGGAGGAAATAGGCACGTTCGCATTGCACTATTTCGACACACATGTGCTTTCATAGCGAACAAGACAGCCAAGAAATGATATGGAACCCACTTTGACAGGCAGTTTCCCTTTCTCTATATTTAACCATCTTAAACATACATCAAGAGGATAGGCCTCAAGATATTTAGCTACTGAAGAAAGACATACTGTAATGACCTATGTGCTTCTAAATTTCTAGAGGTGGAACCATTGTACAAAAAAGACGATTGTAAATGTTGTTTATTTTATTGAGATCCCACTTGAGTTGCATTACTTCTAGTATGAGTGGGTGGATCCTATGGACAGGCTATTTCTGCAACACTTCAAAGGTGATCATGTTGATGTCAATACTATAGTTGCAAACATATTTGCACAATAGTTCAAAAATTACGTGAATCTTCTTTCATGTCCTCCATAACATTAACTTTATTTACCTTTATACCAATTTAGTTCTAATCCAACAATAGTGAACAGGTTGACAACCCATCCAACAACATATCAAACTCGTTATTATGTAGCTTGGCTTGAGCCTTGCAATTGCATTACCACTTGCAATTGCATTACCACTTATTCAACCTACTTTGTCAACGATCTCAAGTTTTACACCACACATCATATGCGGGGAAAACAAACACAAAATAATGGGACTTGTGTCCGTAATACGTGTTATGACAACTCAAAGTATGATTTTTATAAAGTTGTTGATGATATAATATGCCTTGATTACATGCTCATACTAAAATTACATGTGGTGTTGCTTAAATGTCAATAGGTAGATCCTAGTAGAAGGCAGAAAGTGCACTCACAGTATAAGCTAACGGAGTGAACTATTTATGAGTTTACAGGAAGAACAAGCTATTCATTTTGGCTTAACAGTTTGAGCAGGTGTATTATATTGATATTCCTAGTATGAGAATGGACAAAAGTGATTGGCTAGTAGCATGCAAGATAAAAGCCAGATCAATTGTTGAAAGGTAATGAGAGGATGTGCCATATCACAATTGGATAAGGAGTTAAGTTGCCCCCACTTTAGCAGTATCTTTGACGTGACTGGACAACATGATCTTACTAATGTACAGTTGCACGTGAATGATACTAAAGTGACAGCACATAGCCAAGTCCATTCGCCTAGTGATCAATCGGATTCATCATCTACTGAGGATGAATCCCTAGTGGATGGTACTGTTGATAAGACAGACTCTATGTGAAGACATGTTTTAAATATCTTGATATACTATATACGTGCAACGTGCCTCAGCCTACTGGTCCGCTGGCCGAATAGCGGAGGCAATAGCGGATTGCAACAGGACTTTAGCTTTGGACGATTGTTACATTGAAGCTCTTGCCATAAGAGCGATTTTGTTTGAAACTGTAGGGTGTTTGCCAGAAACCCTTCACGATCTCGAGCATTTGAAACTGCTGTGTAACTCAATTTTGGGAGATAAAAAGTTGGCAGGACCTGTTTGGAAGCGACAAAGTGTCCAGCACGGGGAAATTCCAGGGAATCTGTTTTCCTTGGTGTCGAAAATTCAGCAATTAAAGCAAAGGGTTGCTGCCGGTGAAACGGGGAATGTAGATTATTATGCCTTGATTGGATTGAGAAGGGGCTGCTCAAAATCAGAATTAGAAAGAGCTCATTTGCTGTTGACGCTGAAACACAAGTCTGACAAGTCTTGGAGTTTTATTGAAAATTGCGAGTTTGATGATGAGAAGGACGTGGACGCGGTGAGGGACCGGGCGAAAATGTCTGCTTCGTTGTTGTACGGATTGATCCGGAAGGGGTATGCTTGTGTAACGGCAACTGCCTTGGATGAAGAGGCGCGTGAGAAGCAGGAAAGGAAGGGTACCCAGTCTGCAATTCTTCATGCCCAAGCTCAACAGGTTCGGGATGAGCAACTGTTTGAGCTGACCTCAGAAGTTGGAAGCGGTAATAACAGTGGGACTGAGGACAAGCCCGCTGCTAGGACAGTGTTTCAAGGAGTTTTTTGCGGGGATCTTGCAGCTTTGCTTTCTTGGGCAGGCTTCAATAATCCAATTGCAGTTAAGTACGAAACAGTAAGCTGTTGATTAGCTAGTGAAATTTATTTAACAAATGATGGTCGATCAGACTTGAGGAGATCGAATGCAAGTGCTTCAGAAATATAAAATAGACTGCTGCTGGCCTGCCGGCCGGGGATGATTCTTGTTCCATGGAAGCATAAATAGGAAACTCGTAGTACAGCCGCTCCGCCACCCGCTCATTACCCTTCAATTATTTTATCTCCTTTTCATTTTTGGTTTTTCTCAATTTTTCATGTTACAAAATACACATAAGAACACATATATGAAAATCAAAATAAAGCCTTTATCACTTGCACACAATCTTGCTTTTCTTTCTTTCTTGTTTTTTTTTTTTTTTAAGTTATTCTATTTTAGTACCTGTACATATTTAAGTTATTTCGAGTTCTTGTGAAACCTATTTAAAAATTATTTGGACCCGGTTCCATGTCATTTTGTCTCACCGGTTATGATATTTTAGAAGACTAAAGAAGAAAAATGGGCGTGGAGGCCTGGAGGTGGAGGAGCAGCTGGGGAAACTAGGAAGTGTGGCAGCGTTTCGACAGGATGGGGAGGCAAATAAGTGCATATTTCAATATAAGAAAAGAGGCAAAAAATGTCTGTTGGGTAAGTAATATATTTAGAAGTGGGGATTTTAACGTGTGGAAAATTTTGAATAATTATCTTGCAAAGGATATGGTTGAACGAATTATTGATAACGGAAAAGACTTCAACGAATCAAATGAGAAACGAAAGTTCAATACAAGTTAAAATCTTATTTGATATATAGCGAGCGTGACTCTTTCGTGGCGGCTCATTCGATGAAATGCGTCATAATAAATAATAATGACACATGCCACACTCAGACTTACACTCAGAATTAAAAAGAGAACCAACTTTTCAAATGAAATGAAAAATAATAGAAAACTAAAAACCATATAAATAAAGAAATAAATAATGTAAACATTTTTGTATTGTTTAAGATAAATAAATTTAAGAATTCAAATAGTATTTTTTTTAAATTTTAAACATTAAGAATAACAATAGATTTTAAAATCTCATTTTAGTGCATATATTTGTTTTATTCATCCATTCCTTTTATATAACAATAAAGAAGTTACTAAAAGTTGCACCACTCTACTAAATAGCATTTTCAATCTTATTTTCAAAAAAATAAATGAATAAGTAAACAAATAATATAGAAACTTGTTGAAATGTTTAGTATAAATAAACCTAAACAATTTTATAGTATTTTATAAATAAATTCAAAAATTAAAATATATTATAAAAATGTTTAAATTTATATATCTTAAATATTTCAGATTTTTTTATGCTATTTATGTATCCATTTTTCTTATTAGTTATTTCATTTGAGAAGTAGACCTTTTTTTATTTTAAATAGATTCAAATTATAACATGTGTCACAACCTCCGCACTTGATGTTGGATTGACTCTCACCTAGCCGGTAGGCTGGATCCTGCACCCGGTAACATACACCGGGGGCAATGTTGCACATGGCAAAATCAGAGAATTTCAATTGATTTTTTGTTTTTAATAGAAAAAATACATCAAACAATATCAAATGAAATAAAAATTACAAATAATCAAAAATAAAATGAAATAAAAGACATTTAAAATGCTCAAAACAAAAAAAAAAATATACATGTTTAATTTCTTAGCCACATTAAAAAATTCATATTAATTTTTTTTGTGGCATATATATGTTTAATTTATGATTTTTATATAAAAATTATTAAAAACTGCATTGCTATTAAAAATTGCTTTGCTTTTCTTATATTATTTTTTGTTTTATTTAATATTTCATATAAATGTTTACTTAATACATTTTTAATAATTAAAAACCAAAAAAAATTAACAGTAAAAGTGCGAGATTTTGCCATGTGGCAAAATCGATCACTGGGTGCAATCAAAGAGACCTGCCGTGGGTCATGTTTGATTCGAATTGATGATTCATGTCAGCATAGATAGACTGGTTCTTGTAGATGCTATATTCAATAAAAATATACCATATACTAAAATTTTGATAAATGCTAGATTTTGTATTAAAAAAATTAATTAAATAATAAAATTATGATAAATATCACAATTCTAAGTACTTAATGTATTTTCGCCGGACGTAACATCTATAAGATTAATAGACTAACTCTTATCAGCCGTCCATACAAAGCACCGGCTCGGAGCAAACACATTTCTTATTATTGCCATCACTGTTCATTGCTGAGCCACTGCATCCTGCTACTGTTGTCATTTTCGTAGCTTCTTTTCCAAATTTCATCGACTAGATCGAAAATTTTAAGAGGCGGGGGCGTGATAGGTAAGAAGTTTCCTCCTCGTGTTCCCCCATATCAACTTTTAGGCCCTTGATTGAAGCTCTAGGCGTTCCTCCAGCCATAAATTTTTACTTCAGAATGGATGCAGTGACCGTGTCACCCCAGCCCACCACACTATCAATTTGCTATAATTTATGCTCGTCAAATTACAGATGGCAGGTCGCATACATATTTTGGCACTTGTTAAATTTTGCGATTTTAATGTGTAATTTTTTTATTTTTTGACTATTTCATCAGTTTTTAGTTTATCAATTCCTTTCTAGTTTCAAAATATAAAATAGAATCCAATACAATTGATGTGAAACGTCAAGTGGTCAAAAATTTTATAAAATTGAATTTGGACAGGTTCAATCAACTTTGGATGAAAATTATGAATAGTGGAAGGATTTAGAGCTTTGGAATATTAATCAGAGACATGAACATCCGGAAAAAATATAATATTCTATAATATGGATTTGACTAGATCAAGATCGATATAGATCAAGAGCGATCCATCGAAGTGTTTGAGATAGATCACAACATCTTGATATTGACATGAATAGGTCTGGACAAGATTGGATCAATCCAAGGCAAAATAGATTAATAGGGAAGGAAATAGGGCTTTTTGAGCCAAACTGAGGCAAATCGATTCAGAATAGTCAAAAAAAGATGGGGTTGATCAAGAACATTAGCAAATCAACCGAGATTACTTCAAATCGATTTGGAATAGTGATGGATCAATTTAGATGGCAGATTTCCATCCAAAAATATATTTAGATAGTTTATTTTGAGTATAATTCTTTTAGGATTATTGCTAATCATTTAGATAGTTTTAAAATTAGTTTAGATAGGATTTTTGATTATTTTGATGTTATTCAATTAAATTAGGATTATTTTGAAGTTGATGTCCTAGTAAGATACAAGGTCCCAGTATTTTGACTATAAATAAGGTTATTAGGGTTGTTGGAATTTACCCTCAATATTTTATACGAATTTTGAATTGTTTTTTCATAATTTTACACATGGATTCGTATATTTTTCACTCCAACCTTGTCTTTGCCTATCTTGGGTTCGAACGTCATTTATTCCCTTATGCATGAATTTGCTTGTATAACAATTCCAAAGCTCATCCATGCTCCCCCGCGGTGTAAATATTGGTTGTTGCTACCATTTTTCTTCTCCACTATAACAAATAAAATATTAGTTGAAAATATTTAGCAATAAGAAAATAGCTTCATTATTTTTTTCTTTTTTAGTTTTCCAAATATAATATAATTTAATATCTATTAAAAAAATTCAAGTATGAATAATAAATATGGAAATTGATAAAACAAAACATCCTTCTTCGATGTATGGATTTCATATATTCTTTACATTTTTTAAATAAATTTATGCCATTGAAAACAAATAATTATCACAAACTAATAAGTCGCCAAAGCTGATAAAAGGAAAATATAGTGGACTAGGTCTGATTTTAGGGAAATAGTCGTGAGTGATCATTTCCCCATAAAGGTATAACAAAATCACATATTCATTATGTGTAACAAAGCAGAAAGTACAGGCAAATGAGAAAAGAGAATATTTGAAATAAAGGAGATAGGAAAAGCAATTTAAAAGAAAGGAATACGATTTGGGAAAAGGAAAAAAAAACTAGAAAGATCAAGATGGTAGAATTCTTTTAACTTTTCATTTCCTCCTTTCATTGATAATCACATAGTACATACATGACATATGAGGATGGCTAATTTTGGAATAATCCTACCATTATGATGGCTATAATTAAAAACATAGTGAAACTTTATTTTAAGCTTTCATTTATTTTGTTTGTAATCTAAATTAATTAGCGAATCCTCTATTTTATTCTAAATAATCCCAATAATATTCTTGAATTTATTCCTTCAATCTTCTTGATTTTTTCTTATTCTTCTCATAAATTAATGTCAAAACATTTTAAATGTACTAAAATTTTAAGTTGTGAAATCCTATAAATGAGGATAGATGTGGAAGCTAACGATGTGGCCTTGATAATGCAAACGTTTCATGACAATCCCTTCCCTTTGAGATAGTCTTTATCCTCAAAGACTAGATGCCAAAAATCATCTTGAAGGATCCACTATCATGTTTTCACATCTTATTGATCATATTCACTATCATTTTTTCCTTCAATGTGGTGCAAGTTTTTTCCTTCTTCAAGTTCTTAACTAATGGATTGGTGGAGGGTTCCAAATGAATTCCATTACCGTTGTCATTGATCATCTTAGATGGATCCCGATATTTTTTGAGAGACTCAATCTTTGAGTCCTCTTACTCTACTAGAGAAAAAATTTCTTGTAGGGATTGTAGTCTGAACATTAATACTGAATGTCTTATTTCCTCATTCAAACCACCAATCAAAATGTGAAAAAAGTGTTGCTCAATTAGTAATGGGTTAAATTCCAACATGCTAGCACGCAAGTCTTCAAATGTTTATATGTACTCTAATATACTCCCACGTAGTATTCTAACGTACTCCCACATTGCCTTAGCTTATCAAAGATGCCAATTAGCCAAAGTCTTGTTTATCATACTTGGCCAATACTGCCTTCTGTAATTCCTTCTAAATTGACATAAAACAGTCTCACTAAATAGTTGTTAAACCATCATTTAGCCTTTCTGTCAAAGTACATAGCAGCTACTTGCACTCTTTCTTCATTTAGAGTGTTGTAGTACTTGAAATATCTTTGACATTTTCTTAACCAGTACCTAGCGTTGCTGCCATCAAACATTGTCAGTTCTATATAGGGTTTAGCTTGGAATTGATTCTTGGGAGGCTTAGTGGGATTAAATTGGTTAAAGGCTGACACATGCGTTTGTCCCATTTGTTAGATTGGATTATTCGATGATGCAAAAGTTTACTAGGGAATAGGCAAAATCTCCTTGTTTTTTGATGCCAAGCATGATCCCTCACCTGCTAGAACATGGGATCTTGATAACTTGCGACCCATGCGTTGAACAATAACTAGCACCTTATCTATCTTGCTTTTAGCAATGGAGCAAGACTCCTCTACTCTTTGTTGTATTTCTCTAATATGGACATTAAAGTATGCTTGTAATTCTATTAGCCTTGCCTCCATCTTATTCTCTAATTCTTGAAGCTGTTTTTCTCTATCATTTCTTGAAATTAGGTTTTCGCTAGTTCTAATATTAGATGCTAGGAACAAGGCTTTGATATTACTTGTAATGAAGCAGAAAGTGGAGGAAGACGGAAAAAGAGAATACTTGAAATAAAGGAGATAGGAAAAGAAATTTAGAAAAAAGGAATATAATTTGCAGAAGGCAAAGAAAAACTAAAGAGAATAATATGATGATAGAATTCTTCAACTTTACATTTTCTCGTTCCATTGATAATCACACGGTATATATATAACATATGAGGATAGCTAATTTTGGAATGATCCCACCATTATGATGGCTATAATTAAAAAAGATAGTGAAACCTTATTTTAAGCTTTCATTTATTTTGTTTGTAATCTAAATTAATTAGTGAAATTCTCAATTTAATTCTAAAAAATCCCAATGATATTCTTAAATTTATTTCCTCAATCTTCTTGATTTTCCCTTATCCTTTTCATAAATTAATGTTGAAATATTTTAAACGTGCTAAAATTTTAAATTGTGAAATCCCATAAATGTGGATAGATGTGAAAGGTGATGAGGTCGTTTTGATGATGCAAACATTTCATGACATTATGTTTGCATAATTATTTCTTTATCTATATGAAAATGTACATAGGACCCTCAAATAGCCCCCCAAAATATGTGGATCGGCAACTCTTGCATCTTCTTACACACCCGATGCATAGTTGATTTAAATACTTGACCTCATATTTGAAAGTTTAGAAGCGACCACTAGTATATGCATTCACTAATGACCTTATAGATTTATGAATACAAAATTTGATGCAAGCGTCAAGTTGAAACAAGATCTAAGTGAAGGGCTCCACATGCTAGTTAAAAGGGACAAGCTATAAGGTTTTAAGAAGGCACATTTGCACGAGTTTCAAAGAATTTTCGAACATTTAGAGAGGTTCCAAAAGTTGAAAGGTTAACTCATGAATCAATTTGGTGCCAAACAATGAAGAACGGCACTTGGATCAACATTGGAATCGATCATAAGCAAGGTCCTTGGATAGATCTAGATTAAGGGAAATTGACGTGGAGGAGGTTCAAAGGGCACTAGAATTACGACCTGGCCATCGATCACATTATGCCAAATTGACAAGGATGTCTTGATCATAATCAACAAGTTTGATCGCAAGCCACGTGATTATCAGGATGGGATGGACCAGGGCTTCTGGAATTACAATCATAATAATTCAAATGGATTGCCAACGACCCAAATCAATCATGACATGAAACTTTGCTCCAAATTTCCAAGTTTGTTTAGAATTCTTTCTTTAAGTTGTTTTATTCATTTCCAGACATTGATAGAAGACTTTTAGACATATTTTAACTCTAATTAAGATTATAAATATGGGTTTTTAGTTATTTTAACACACTCTCAGTATTTTTATGAATGAAATATTCTTCCTTGATTTTCTCTAGAAATTGAATGTCGCTCAATCCTTGTATATTCAAACACTAACTCGAGTTTTTCCAATTATTCTTTGGAATTAATTTGTAACGTACCAATTAACATGATGTATTAGTTGTGGTTGTCTCTCACCATAGTTCATCACAAATCATTGCATTTGGATTGTTTATATGTGACTTGTGCAAGTAGATTTTTGTTTGGTTTAAACATACGTTAATTCGTATCTTTATTCTTTTACACATGCTTCAAAATTTTAACATCATGACCAACAAAAAACCACCTACTGATTCCAAAGAATAATGAAGAAAACAACCACTATAAATCATTAGGAATATGTTCAATTAGCTATAGAAAACTAAAATCAATGCACATTTTTGAAACAAAACAGGACTGATTCTTTGTCTTATCTGAGGAGTTGCGTTTCATGCCTGAACTGTAAAATTATGACAACCCAGAGTATGACACCAACACAAAACATGTGCTCAAATGGAATATCTTATAATAAAACTTGCCGCAAAGATGTCACCAAAGGTTAGAAAATGAAAAATATGCACAGATGTTAGCTTTTAATTAAAAAGGTGTTTGAGTGAGCTTTTCAGCTTTTCAAAACATTTTATAATATGTTTGATAGCTTACAAATTATTGACAAATGTTTGATAAATTTTTTAATAAAATAATTTATAAGTACCTAAAATAAGTTTTTAAAAAATTGTAAGTCCTTAAAAATAAATTGACTTCTGCGGACTTATTTTCAAACTTCTTATTAGCTATTTTATTATGTATATTAAAATTTATATAAATATTTTCAATTACATTATTTAATAATGTTTAGTTTATATTTTAGCTTTTTTAATCCAAAAACTTATAATTAACTATAATTATAAATTTCAACTAAATCTCATCAAATGATACTATTAATTCTATCTTAACACTTCATTAGTTTGTTTTTAAAATAATAAAATGCATAAACTTATAAATTTCAAAAATAGTTAGATAAATATTTGGGGAGGGGGCAATTTATATAAATATATAAAACACGTAAGGTTTTAAAAATTTTATTTAAAATTTAGAGGATGAATTTATAATTTAAAAAGCTTTGGGGGGACTCGGGCACCACAGCCCCCTTGAATCCATCCTTGATGAGGATATGATATTTTTAAAATCGAATCAGTTATTGAACTTATCAAATTATTTATTCACTAAATCGCTAATTCAATTAATTCAACTATTTTAAAAAAACTAGTTGACTTGTAAATAAATAAATATGCATATATTTATACATATTTATTACCTTGTAAAAAATACACACACACACACATATATGTACATTCATACATCATTTTTTAATACATGATTTAATTAAATAAAAAATATAATCAAGTTCTCAATTACGATGAACAATCAAATCTACTATAACAAATATATTAGTTAAAAAATAAAGAAAGATTCAAACTATTAATATTTAAATATGATAATTAAATCATGTTAAGCACACTCTAAAAAATCTTATTTGTGTACAAATAAATAGTCGTTGTCTAAATACAATTGCATCACGAATTCATTTTGCTTACTTAAGAAATTTTTTTATGATAGAATCATATTTTTTAATTTTCTTAATGGTTGAAGATGACTAAGATAAAATTTGTTTAAGGTGAAACTAAATTGCATATTTTAGATGTTAATAGTACAATTTTTGGACACAAATGATAGAACCATTTTTAGCGATCTCAATTTTTTATTTTTTCTTACTCTTGGACCTCCATAAAATTTTTGAAACAAGCATTATATTAAAATATATATTACTCATATTTTTAATTTTTAATTAGAATTTGTATGTGCAATAAATACATGAAGAATTTTCAAGGTGAGTGAACATCAATTAACATAAACTATAATTATTCTATAAACATAATAATGACCCACATTAGCGACGCATGCATAGGAAAAGCAAACAAAACTGCAGAGGTCCAGCCATTGCTTTTAATTGATTTGCTGTTTCTTATCGATCAATTTATTCCAATTTTTATTCATATCTGATTACTATAATTACCGGGCTAGACGCCGAACTAGTTTTCAATTAAATTGGTTGAACCAACTGCTCCAATCCAATTCTAAACCGACTGCACCGATCCAATTCTAAAAATATTAATGGCATGCACGCCACTCTCTCAAGTAGAAGAAAATGAATTATTAGTTTCATTTAATTATCTACTCACGAAATGATTTGAAGTTTGAATTGACAAACATGCAGTGTTAATAAATCGAACAAGTCAATCTAATTTTAATTAAATTCCAAAATGTCTTTGCATCTTATACAGTTCGAACTTGAATTTTAATTTTTTTTGAAATCAATCTCGTTGTTTCACTCAACTTTAAACTTGCAAATTTTACAAAATTAAGTAAATATATGATCAAGTAGTTATTGGGATCGAGTAGCAACTAAAATTCGACTTGTTAAAAACCCTTATTTTTATTGTCGAGGCTCCTAAATTATTTGGATGTTTCACGTCTCTGCAATACTTATGTGCATTTTTTCACCCACAAAGTCCACGAAAGTTAGTTGTAAAATATCTACAAATATTCGGATTAGATTCTTGTGCAGATTCTGTCCCAATCAGTAGAGTATTGCAACACCAAGTCAACCAATGCCGGCTCCGGTGGGATTTCTCTCGATAACCCATTCCTATTTTTTAAGCTTTCAAAATTTTCCTTGTTAAAGATATAATTTGATTAGATCAAACTCCATTTGGTTTAGTAGTGATATTTTTATCCCTTTTTGGACCTCTATAAATGATACTTAATAAAGTCCAAATCTTCCAAGTTCGATAAAATTGGTATCAATATTTTACACTTTTATTTTGCGTTATATAAGTGCTAACTTACCACTCTAATGGTAACAAAATTAAAAATATTTATTAAGTTACTTTATTAGTAGTAATATTGGCACGATATTTTTTTATTTGTTTTTACATTTGCTTTCATTTCCATCCATAAGAGTATACTAGCAATTTTGTATACTCAATGCATGTGGAATTATAATAATTTGAGCATATCTATACACACATACATAGAGATAAAATGTATAAATTTTCTTAGAAAATTAGATAGTGGTTTTTTTTTCTTTTTTTTTTTTTTATAATGATCTCTTGATAAATGAGCATAAATATGGACATGGATATGTTTCAATTAAAAAAAGTCGAAACATATAAATTTATTTATTTAACTTTTATCCAGTTCATATATAATATGATAATAACAGTAATAATGAAATTTCATTTGTGCCAATATCAATGTGAAGTCAAAGGGTCGGAGGCTTTATAAAGAGTATAGATTATGAATGAAACCTTTATTTCTTTAATTACGGTATGTATTTATTTAGTTTACTTCATTTGTAATAACTTGGACACAATTCATGGTATTTTTTTATAACTATTGCCATTTCAATGTGTTTTTATAGTTAAAGGGTAACTAGTAATTTAGCTTTATATCAACCAAAATTTAAAATTCAAGGGTCAGAACCTATGTATATATTATAAATATTTACTTCAATTTTTATTTTGATTAAGTTTAATTATAAGGACATGGGTACTTGTATGATTATATTCAATATGTGGTAGCAAACAAACGCTAACTGCTAATAATAGCGACATCTAGCCAACGATGTACCTTTATTATTTATACCTAAAAAATTGAAAGATATGGTAAATATATAATATACATAATAATTGCAAGAATAATATAAATAAAACCTGGACATTATTAAATTTTAAAACGAAGGAATTGGTCTAAACGAAATTATAGAGGCGGACACAAAAATGAAATTTGACAATAGAACAAAATCATGTTAATAAATTTACAATAAACATTATAATTATGAAATTATATGACAAAAAAAATCTGTTAACGTTAAGTACAAGATGAGTGATTTTGTGATAACGTTGTCCTCTGTATTAAATATTTAAAAATTAAAAGTTGTTTTGAAGATGATTATGGGTGATGTAAGATGCAGAAAAAATAGTTTCATGAAATTAGGAAAACAAGAAGTTACTGATTTGGTGTGTAATGAATTTAAATTTATTAAAATCTCATTTATTGATCAATTTGAGGATTAGAAGGATATTAATATAATTAATGTGAAAACCCAAAATTTAATATCTGGCCGTTATAAAAGAGTATTGATAATAACAAAAAAACATCAGTAACGACCAATAATATGCACTAGTGATGCCGTCTATCACACCATTACTAACTCGATTAGCCACGTGTCTAGATAAGTATGGTCCAATAATTGCAACATGTATAAATGTCAAGCAAAAAACGACGCTGGCACTAGAGAAGGTCTTCGTGACTATTCCATCAATCTGGTACGGTACGTACGCTCTATTTGTGGAAAAAAATAAAAAATAAACTAAAAATAATAAACGAATAAGAACTATCTCAAGAAAAACGTGGAAGTTTATTGTGTTTAGGGGAATAGTTTAAATTTTAAAATTTTATAAGAATTTTAAGTTCTAGAATAAATAATAATTGATGAAAACCAACTTTGAGATATTTTTTTGGAAATATCAAACATTCATAAACTTAAAAGAAAATTTTGTTTGTCTAAAACAAATTCTTCTAATCATGTCCCTGTCTACCATTCATACCTCATTTTCACTCCACTATGGGACTGGTGTCTGAAATTTGGGTTTATTTATGATAAAGTAGCTAATTGTTTCATGGAAATGGATGCCATACAGGGGTCCAACAGAAATCAAGTTCGAAGTTCGAGTCTACCTAGTTGTTTTGAGTACGCTGCAATTTAATTTTTACTTTATTTTTTGTTCTATGAAATATCAAAATCATCTTGGAAAAGTAGGAGTAAAGGATCATTAAAAACTTGTAAAGTGTAACTGATTTCTCACGATTTAAATCAAAGAAGAAAATAAATATAAATTGATAAATAAGAGGGGGCATGATTTCCGACTGGCTTGTAATTTCGTGAGTACGTGGTATTCCTAACTTGTAAAACACCGAGGGAAAACAATGGAGTAGAGATTTTACTAAACATTAACATATGCGTGAGTGCGGCGGCATGTGGAACTGCTTGTGCAGTTTAAATGTCTTTTGCGCCGAAGTAAATCCTTCGCCGAAAAGAGCAAGTATCCGATGAGAGAACAAGCAAGAATAATGGTTTCATAAATCCAATTCTGTTTCCATCTACACTATGTTTGGTTTTAAGATTTTAGAAAAGAAAAGAAAATTGAAGAAATTCAAAATCCCATGAGATGTTTGGTAGAATGATTTTCATGAAGAAAAGAAAATGATTAAAAATAGAAAAAAAAGATAAAATTTCTATTTCATAATTGTTTTTGATTATTTAAAAGAAATCATTTGATTATAGACGAGAAAAATAGAAATAATGAAATTTTTAAGAGAAGAAGAGATGTTTAAAATGATTTTATTCTCAATTTTTTCACTATTTTACGAAAAAATTGATTTTTCTTCACTCTAACTACATTTTCCCTCGACTATTTTTTTCTTTCTCATTTTTCATATCAACCAAACAAGTAAAATTATTTTTTCTACCATTTCTTTTTCTTTTCCGTTCCAAAATCCTTGAACCAAACGTAGTGCTAAAGTTTTAGTACACACACACGATGAAACCTTGATAGCCAACAAGAGAATGAGCTAATTAAGCTGCATAGCAGGGTAGACGGCCTTCTTAAATCTGATAGGGAAACGTGGGAGGTTGACGCCCCGTTAAGAGGCACTTGACCGTGAAGACGCCACGACAAATCTATGGCTTACTAGTCTACGTGGCCGATGTCCCCGCCGCAAAACACCCACGCATTTCCTTTCATTTGATCTGTTTCTCCGTCGCTACAAAGTTAGGATTTCTACTTTCTGGATGTTGCCATGATCTTGATCTCTCTAGTAAAAAACATCGACGAGTTCTATAGGCCAGACTGCGGACAAGAGAACGCAACCTTTGTTTCTACTGTCTCGTGTAGTCTTGCTTTGAACATAGGTAGCGATAGAAATGGCGAGAGCACCATGCTGTGAGAAAGTAGGCCTGAAAAGAGGAAGATGGTCTGCAGAAGAAGATGAAATACTTAGAAAATATATTGAGGCCAATGGAGAAGGCTCCTGGAGATCATTACCCCAAAATGCAGGTGCGTACGACACACTGCTTGCTCAACCAAAACTGCCACCACACTGTTGATTAATAATCAATCGTCTGTTTTTTTTTTTTTTTCCTTCTAATAATCTAAGTTTTTCTCTTTGGAGGTTTTGGATTGACATATAGCTTAATTTGCCTTAAAGGATTACTTAGGTGTGGAAAGAGTTGCAGACTGCGATGGATCAACTACTTGAGATCTGACCTGAAGAGAGGCAACATATCGGCTGAAGAAGAAGACGCCATCATCAACCTCCATGCATCCTTGGGAAATAGGTGATAGTTCTTTTATAGATTTTAATTTACGAATGGAATGTGACAGGCACAAGTGTCTGGAAAATGTATCGCAGCAATTAGTTAAAATTGATGACAATTAATAGGAAATAACGATGGCGCACACCCTAGAGGGTACGTGGAGCTAAAATACTAATAGGACATGTTTACATAACTAATTAAGTGGGATAAATTATTTTATTAATCCTAATCACATGGTTATTTTGGTAGATAAAAGCCATGATACATAATAAACATACGATAAAATAATGAAAATTATAGTCTCATACAATAAATATGATAAAATATTCGTAAACGGCCTTAATTGTATAATTGAAAGTGAACAGACGATAGTTGATTACGCCGACTAGCCAATAATAAGACTACACGTCAAGTGATTCACATAATTACAGCATCCTTCCTTAATATTAAGACTATATACACAAAATATCCTCAAGTGTATATTTAATTAACAATTAACAATAGTCAGGTTAGGGCTTTATATACACAAAACATTATTAAGTATATCTTTGACTAACAATTAAGCATGGATAGCACAGGTGTGAGGAGGGTCTCTATAATGTTCTATATCTTTATATAGAAGGTTTGTATAATTTTCCAATCCTGATGATATTTTGTGTATATAATTCTAACGTTTGGAGGAAGGCATCGTAGTTATCCTTAATCAATTAGTCACCCATCAATTAAATGCCCCTAACTCAAAAGTCATCATAAGTTCATAACTCAAGATGACCAATCCTAATTAACTTCATTAACTTTTGTTTTAATTAAGGGAGCATGCGTGCTTGTAGCTTGATGGTTTATTTAATGGTTTAACTCTATTGACCTCAAGGAAGAACTTGAGGGTTTAAATTGACTGAGCTATTGGGTGGATGAACTAAGAAAAAGTAAACTCTTGTTTAAATTAATAAAGGCAGTGAATTTGATTTAAATTAGGAATTAATTTGTTTTGTGGTGATATTGAATTTTTGTAGGTGGTCTTTGATCGCGGGCTACTTGCCCGGTAGAACAGACAATGAAATAAAGAATTACTGGAACTCTCATTTGAGCAGAAAAATTCAGAGTTTCCGGCGGCCAAATCCCCACTTCATTATGCCACCACCGCCCTCCGCAAACAGGCGACCACCAGTCCCCAAGAATAAAAACACTCAGCGTAGAAATATAGCTAAACGGTCGACGGTTCAGACTGAAGACGCAAAAGTTCCAATGCCGACAACGCCAAACCCGGAGAAAGAAACATTAATGTCCAGAACCATCTATGACCACGAGAAGCACCATGAAAGTAATGGGGATATTAATGTTATAATTCCTCCACCAGACCAAGTAACAGTTACGGAAAGTCTGCGGGGTGGTAATGGGAGAGATGAGAAAGAAAGCTCGTGTAGGAGTTCAGTTAATGGGGGTTGGCAAGAAATCATGGGAATAGAAGAGGGGATGCGCTGGGTGGATGATGTGATGGAAGAGGATCTGAAGATCAGTGGTATTTGGGGTTTGAGTGAAGATGGAGAAAATGGAGGTGGTGCACTTAGCGGGTTGAACTCCTGGGGAGGGAGAGAAGATCTACGTCAGCCGGGAGCAGCCAATGACAATAATTACAATCATAAAAATGCAGGGAATTGCAATTCAGGATCACCGTCAAAAACTACTACTACTGGAGACCACTGGGACTTGATGATGGAATCTTCAGGGAATTCTTGGGAATGGACGGGGATTAATGAGGCGTGGGAACTAGAACAAACCACGTTGCCGCCATGGCTTTGGAATGCTGCAGATGGTGACAACCAAAAAGGACAGCCCAGTGATGGAGATAGCCTTGAAACCCACCCTGTTCATGACTATCATAATGCAATTCTTTCATGGCTTCTGTCTTGAATTTTAATTTTCTTTCCCTCTTTGCACCTAGTTGGAGTTGGTTATATTTTTATTCAGCCAAATTCAATAAAAGAAAAACACGTAATAACTGTTATTAAGTGAATAATAGAAATTTCGTATGGAGCTTATTAATTTCCTAAAATATTAGAATTGGCAGTTGATTTCAGTTATGCCAGTTTTCATTTCATCATTTCATGTGTACGTAATGAGTGTACTGTTATTAGAAAGAATTTGTTATAGGATTTCAAGTTTAGATCTGCTATTCATATTGTGCATTTTTCTCAGTATAGATGTAAAGTATTCAAACTTCAAAACAAATCTCTCAAGTGTATACAATATTGTATCTTGTGAAATTTGGTCGAACATATATAATCTAATAAGCAATTATAATTAATTGTGCAGTGAAATACTGGAGCAAAGTTGACAGTGTCAAGACTCAAGAACACAAATGCGGTCTGTTATCTGTATACCCACGTCCATGTGTGGGTGTGTGTATGTGTTTATGCTTTTATTATACGATTTTGATAAACTAATCAATTATTCCAAATTATATGCAGATTGTCAGAATAGAATATGCAGCCTCTCATCCTTACAAACTTTTATCCCAATATGTCTGAAACACCCAGAGTCACATATTGGTAAATAAATATATAATCTACATATATGGGGAGGCACTGGTCTAGTGGCCACTTAAATTACATTTATAATAAATTCTTAACAGAACTTGTAAGAACGAAGAAGAATGCTTGGACTATATTCCGTGGTTTTTTTTTTTTTTTAAGAATATATTCTATGGTTGTTGAGTCTGGGTTTAAATATGAAAACGTACCACAGTTCACAGTTACCTACGAGACAGGGGTTTAAATATCTTATAACCTACTACATTATGTATAATTAAAATCATCATCTTATCAGAGACTTTCACTCTTAACTAACAGACCTCTAAGCCGTAGGGGTTTGAAACCAAATGGGCCGCGAAGAGCTAAACATCAAACTAAGAATTTCCTTGGACCTCAACTCTTCAGATATTTAATTATAAATTACATCAGAATCTTATTATGTATACACAAACACTTTGTTATCTTATTTTTTAAATTAAATATACAAATTTATAAATTTCAATAATACGTTATGTAATTTTACAAACCATTAAAAGTAGGCTAAGCAAAAACCCTCTAAGATCGAAATTTATAATGAGGCTGTGGGCTTTAATTTAGTAATTGTTGGCTAAGCATTATAATGGAGCATGAACCGTTATGGAACTTCCAATTAATAATTTGATAGGTCTTAATGGCTAAAACGTGGGCTCCATTACAACTGCCATTCATCATCCTATCACATCCATGCTATGCATAATTTTGTAATTTAAATTGTCTAATTTTTAATATTTTCTTACTCTTGTATATATAGTTCTTTTACCAAATAATTTTATAATTATTATAATTAATAAAATTATATGATATCTAAATAATTTTACACAAATGCATTGAGTGTGTGATGCATTTAATTTGCTAATCTACATTTACTATATATTAAAATTAAGGTCTCTTTAACCTCTCAAATGTACATAATACTCTTATTTCTTTATATATTTATATGTTTTTATTATTATATCTGTTTTTTTATTTATTTCATTCTCTTCCTTCAATATTAATATATTAAAAATTTTCTTTCAATCACCCCTCCAATGTTTAATTTATTTTATTTTTCCCTTTCCCAAGTTTAATTCACTTTCTTATTATATAAGTGATATAAAATTTGTATTTAAAAATTATTATTAGCTTATTTATATAATTATATATGCACATCAAGTGTTTTCTTTATCACAAATATATTAAGATTTACGAAGTACTAAAACTCCTTTGTTTGGTTCTACAATACAAATCCTTTGTTTTGATTTAATTTAGTTTTTTATATTTTTTCCTTTTTAAGTAATTTTTACAAGTGTTTTTTCTTTTCAAAAATTTTCTATTTTCTGTTTATAAATTACTTTAATTTTTTCAATATTTAATATAATTTTAATTTTAATCAACTTTATTTTTACTATTAAAACTACAATAACTTTATAAATAATAAAATTATACAATAGACATAATTTTGTGACTTTCACTAGTATATATCAAAAGTAATTAAGGGCCCGATTTTATTTTATTTGTTCGAAGATTCGCTTTTATAACCTTATTTATTTCTTTTTTCGTTCATTCTTTCTTCTTTCTTTTTGAATGTACTTTCTTGTGCTTTATTTTATGTCTTTACTTTCCTGTAATTACTTTGTCATATTTTTATTTTAATATTTATATAATTTTAATTTCAAATAAATTTATTTTTATTATTAAATATATAACAATTTTATAATTATTATAGTTAATAAAATTTATTTGATCTGCAAACAAATTACATACACATAAAATGTGTAATTTATATGTATAGTAA
Organism: Avicennia marina; assembly: GCA_019155195.1. NCBI lineage: Eukaryota > Viridiplantae > Streptophyta > Magnoliopsida > Lamiales > Acanthaceae > Avicennia > Avicennia marina. The sequence continues at coordinate 77,555 of CM032783.1, forward strand.
TCATGTAGTCACATTTGTTCTATGGATTTGGGGTAGAATCTTTCAGTTTGGATAAATTATTGGATCGTGGAGTACGGTTTGCCACATGTCTGTGATTCGTCGGGGCTTTTTGGTAAGGGAGTACAGCCCGCGTATCAGTTGAACTGAGAGATGCGGCCTTCGGCGTAATAGTGGTGGCTTCCTTTCACAAAAGCAGTTAATGTTTTTACTTCTAATTGTCATTGCTCATTAGTGAAGCCCGGAGTAGGAGCTTGCATGGTGAATTCGAGCTCTTATAATTAATTCCCCATGCGAGATATGAATGATAAAACTCAGCTGCATCGACGAGCCGCGCAGTTTCAACATAAAATGCTCAAAATCAAAGTCGAAAGAAAGCCAAAAGTGAACATATTGTGTATACACACAAGAATTTAATCTCAAAATCAGAAGCAACTAATTAACCGGAGCCTGTCATTATGGTGTAGATCCGATATATTCATCTTTGCAGCTTCATCTGTTCATAAAACTTAGCTATGAACTGCTCCGCCCTCAAATCGATTCCCTCGTCATCACCGCCATCATCGCTAAGTTGTTCCTCTTGTCGTTCATCCCCAAAGAAACCAGTCCCTCCATCATCATAACATGATCCTCTGTCACGATCATCGACCTGAAAATCATAGTCGAAATCGACGCAGGCGGGTTTGATGCATGGGATGCTGAATCGCAAGGAAGAAGGGCGATGCATTTTGACGTGTATTATGGGAGTGTCGTCGAAGGACAACTGGCGATCCCCATAGACCAGGCCCCACCCCCTCGTGGCGTTCCCTTGGAGTACTGGCGAAGCTTTCTCATCATTCCCCTGTGCAATACGTTTAGACTCAGGACGAGCCTGTTCCTGAACCTGAACACGCCCCCTCTTTTAGCCCAGAGCAAGGCCAGGCAGAGGGTGCCCCAACCCCTGCGCCCGCCCATTTTTGCTCAGAAAGAATTATCAGGTGATGGTATTGATAGAAGGAAAGTTGTCTGCCTTTTTCAGAAAGGGGACCTCCAGCATTTACACTGACACAAGACAGAGGCCTGAGGGGGAACGTGGGGAAAGCAGAAAAACTGGAAGTGGTGGTGGTTGTGAATAGTTTGTGGGTGGCGGAACTTCGCCGTAGACGCGCTGGCTAGTTTGGGTACGCGGCTTCCTGGTTTACCGAAGTACCCCTCCCGACGCGCCTCTTCTTGTGATTTTATTTTATTTAGTATATAGATCAAATCCTACACTGTTTTTTTCCTTTTCCTTTTCCTTTTCCGTGTTCTTGTCCTTTTATTTCGGAGATAATTTATTTGTTTCAACGAAATACACCTTAACAAGCACGTCGTGAAGAGTGATCAAAAGGGCCGCTAACCTTAATTGTATCCTGTTGATGCTTACTTTGTGATGTCGAAATTATAAATAAGTTGGAAATTAATGGCATTTTCGGGCGCTGACTTAATCCAGCAAAGCGCATGATTTCTTGGTGCTTGCGCTCTCGTTCACATTTCTGTCATCTCCCATGTTAAAGAATCACCTGATTAGTTCTGTTTGGAATCATTGTTCCGTGTTGATTAATATTTGAAAATGAGCTTCAATTTTTTCTTTTTAATTTCAAAAGGCATTTAAAATTGAAATTCGTAGACTTGTTTAACAAGGCATTACAAAAATTTCACTGGGAACAGGAAGCAGTGCCGGTTTAGTAATTTTTGCATTTGTATGATTTAACAAAGTAAACAGCTGCTGCTGGGAGATTGGGTTGGAACTCTGAAGTCAAAAGTTCGGTGTTCGATTTTAACAGGGAGCGTGACGCACTAAGGCTTCAGATGCGGAACAACAAACGCAGGACTTGTTCCTAATTAATCTTGATTAATTAATTTATCTATATTAATCATATATTTACTGAGAGAAATAGGACTCGTGATAGAGCACAGACCGATACTAAATGAATAAAATCTTGAATAAATGATTTACCTCCCTAACTGTGATAAAATAATTCTACTCAATTGACCCATTTGATATTTTATTTAAAAGACATTTTTCTCTCTTATAATGACTAACCTTTTTATAATATTTAAAATTAAATATAATTTTGTGATATTTATAAGTGCGAAAATATATATATAATTTACAATAATTTAGTTTTGTTGAATAAATATCGAATGAAATTATATAGTAAATATTTCTACATTGATTTTTGAAAATATATAAGTAATAAATAAAAGATATATAATTTTTTTAAAAAAAAATTGAAGTAAGGATATTTTTTAAAAAAAAAAGTCACATTAAATAATCTAATTTAGTGAACATATCATTAAATTATCTCATAATTAACTTATTATTTAAAATAATTCTTACAACTTTAATCCTATTATATAAAAAGTGAACATGCCTTTACTTGATCAACAATGGTAGTCCTATACAATGGTAGTCCTATACAAATCTTGGCAAAGTTTGTTACATTTGTGAATTACTAAAAAGTACGGCGTACTTTGCACATATATTACAGAATATATATTAAATTAAATAATATAAAAGTATACCAAGTTACACACTTTTAATTTTTATTCATCAAAATTTTTTTATTTATATAACTTAGTTATTTTTTGAAAATTGAGTTCGTATATTTACTTTCTTATATTTATCAAATATGACAAATAATATTGTTGTCTTACTTTTAAAAAATTTGTCATAAATTAAATAAAAATTTAAATTTTAAATTTTAAAATCAAGAGTTTCAATGATAAATTATTTTTAATTGTATCTTTTAATTAAATAACAATAAAATTATTTAATTTTAATTTTTATGATAATAAAATTGTTTGATTATATACATCATCGTACATTTATTGAGTAAAGAGAAAAAAAAAAAAGAACATGTTATTTAAATTTTGATTTATTAAAATAAATGAGAAAAATAAATATATATTTATTATGATAATAGTTATTTATAAGCTAAAGATTTTAATTAATTTTGAAATTTAATATTTATTACATTTAAATATGATAATAGTTACTTATAAGCTAGAGATTTTAATTAATTTTAGAATTTAATATTTATTACATTTATATTTACAAAATTTACTTTCTAAATGTAACAATCAAAAATTAATGATGTTTGGTCAAAATAAATTCACCTCAATTGAATTTATTTTTTTAACTTAAACTTTGATATTAAACTATTATATACAAACTTTATTAGATGTTTTAAAAAGGAAAAAACTTTTTATAATCATCATATAAGAACTTTGGTTTATTGTAACATTACAGTGGAATAAATCAAATTAAAACTATTTTATCTAATTATTTAATATATTGACTTTTTATTTCAAATGCATGCTTATATTTATTGCTTATTCAACTATGAGACATTATAATAAAATATAATTTATATAATAATAAAAATTAATAATTTATAAATAAAAATATTTTATGTTAAAATTAACTTAGCTACATAAATAATTTAATACAAAGATTAAAATTATTCATTTAACTTCGATAGTATAATAATATTTCAATTATCTTATTATAGCATTAATTTTTTCCGTCTTTTTCTTTTTAATTTTATTACCAATATATTTTATTTTAAATTGATGCACCATAAACAAAAATTTAATAATTTTTTAAATAGATTTTTTGAAATAAAAAATTATCATAATACTGTATTATGAAGTTCTATAATTAAATTAGTTATTAATTCTCTATTGTTTTCTATTGATTTTAAACATAGTTATTAATATCAATATTTAATTATATTAAATTTTAAATTATCATCTTACCACCTCTTGCATATAAACATATAAAATTCTTAATAATATTTTTCTATGCATTACTAAATTTGATTTCATTTTTCAACTTTGTTTTCTTAATCCATAATATCACATCAATATGTTTTTAATAAAAAGCATTTGAAAATGTTTTTGGTCTTTATGATTTAAAATTTCAATAAAGAAATAAAACTTTGAATAGATAAATAAATTTCAAATATGTTATAAAATATTTAAAATAAGTGAATATTGACTATCAGTATTATTAAATATATAATGAGATAAAATTTTAAAAATAAAATAAATTTGTTATAAAAAAAACATTATTCTTATAATAATATATTATAAAATATCTAATGTGATGTTTCTAAATATGTGATAATTCTTTGATGTTATCATACTTATTTCATAGTTTTATCAAATATCATACAAAACAAATAGTAACCAAATATGATACAATAATGTGTTAAATTATCCTACTTTTTAAACAAATAGTAACCAAAATATTTAAAAGTAACAATTCATTGTTATTTTTTTAAATACAATTATGCAATTATAATTTAGTTTCTTTTGAATATGAATTTAAAAATATTTTTTAAAAAGTAGGATTTATTTTTTTTAATTTGAATTAATTTATGAATAATTTAAAATTTAATTAATTTCTTTCTACTTAGATATTTTTATTTAACCTAACTTAGAAATAATTATTTAAGTAGTTTGAATATATTAGGACTTTATTCATCTTCTAATACTAAAAAATATATATTAATTAAAAATTCTATTTGTTTCCTATAATAAAGGGTTTTTTATTTTATATAATTTAAAGATAGCTACAAAAGCTGTTTAGATATATTAGGACTCCGTTAATCTTCCCATATTAAAAATAAATATTTTAAATAGAATTTCATTTTTACATATATAACATTATTTATTATAATAAATTTAGACATTTAATTAAGAATAAACATGTCCTTTTATAATTTGCAAAACTATTTACACTTTTTTGTATAGTATAGATAATCAGTAATTTTTGACATACGTTATATATTATAATAATAATCTAATTTTTTTTAAAAAAATAGTTTTTTCTTTCAATTTTTATTTGTGTGAGCTGAAGCATACATGGGCGGGTTGAAGGTATTAGTAGAGATTAGTTATTCATTAATTACTTTTTTTTAAGTTATTTACATTCGTAAATAGGGGTATTATGGTAAATAAATTATGTAACCGAAATTTAATTTTTATACGAGTCCCACCCATTTTATAATATTATAGAAGTATCTCGTCAGCGGTCCCATAAACCTCCTTGCCCTTCTCATTCTTTGACTTGTTATTTAGGACGGAAAAAATACAGGATGAATTAATTTGAAAAGGAAACGGAAAGAATTCCAAAACTGAGTAACATCACGAAGTCCCTCGGCCTTAAATTAAGATTACGTCTGTTTTAGTTTTCAAATGTGTATTTTTATCAAAAATTATGTAAAAATAAGAAAGAAAAAATTAAAATTTAAAATGAATAATAATTAAAATATAGATATTTTTGGAGATAAAAGCAATACAAACAGGAAGGAATGCTCAATCAGTTCTTAACCTATAATAACTTAACACAAATCTCGTGCAGAATTAGACTGATCTAGAGAATGCGGGTCGTAGCCCACTTGTTATTGGGCCCAGAAAAAGTAAAATCTCATAAGTTTTGAGAACCTGCACCCAGCCCATTAACCTTAACCTTTCCTCACTATCGGCACCACGGATGGACCCACTTCGAGATGTCAACGTTCAATTGGACATGCGCACGATAACAACCCCCATCGAGCGCACGGTAGCTCACCCACGCCACAGGCGACTATCTCCTCCATGGATGCGCATTGTCCCCTTTCCGGATCTTCCCCGCGCTTCCAATTTTCGCATAAATTCTCTCTATTTTTGAAACTATAAGAGGCTCCTTCCTATTTCCCCAACATTTTGGTAAGTCTGTTCTTGTTAATCTCTTCACTTTTATTCCTTTAATTCTATCTTATCTTCCAAATGCAAACATTTTTCCATCTAAACAATTGAACCGAGTTATTTGTGTTCATTTTGTTCAGAATTTCGGCCAAACCTCGTTTTCAATGTACATCCCACACTATTTTGTTAAAATAATGGTCAATAATAACTAATCTACTGTTCAGTACGACGTAGCCACTGATTTTTTAGATGCTCAAAATTATATTTTGCTGCGAGGATGTTTCCAAGGATTAATCTATGCGGACAAATATTTGGAGGTTTAAGGGTTTGCGCGGTCTGAAATTCTAGCTTGAGGAAAATTACTTACTAATTTATTCATTTAAACTACATTTTTATAAATTGTTGATAGATTTAAACTTCTTTCCGCTGTGATAATAATCTGAAGTGTAATTGCTGATGAACACTTGAATTGCATATGAAGGAAATGGAGAAAATTGTGGCAGTACTTTTTCTTGTTTGTCGTTTTATAGCTGAGTTGTATGATAGTTTCATCCGTAGACAAAACATTGAACGGGATGCGGGCTTCATTGAATCGGGCCTGCAATAACTAGTGTCATCACGGTTATGGGTGTTTCTCATACACTGTATGGACAAAATTCTTGTATTTAAATTTCTATAAATAAGAAATTTGTACAAGTATAATTGAAATTTGAATCGAATAAATTTTTGTGGGTACAATCTCTAACTTATTTATTTGATTTGCTTTTCAACTTTAGAAACTTGAACATTCTTGCAAATTCTTTGAAGCATTTATGGATTTGATCTTTCAAAAATATTTTATATATTGCAAGAATGTCTTGAATATTAATTGAAGAACATATCTGAAGTCGGAAGAGTGATACTCTTTAGCATGGGGTGGAACTTTGAATAACGATAATCCATGGGTTTAATGACCCAAATGTCAATTAAATGTTAGAATTTGATGAATTGTCGCAAAGAATGCTTTGAATTTGATGTGAATTCCCTAAAACTTCTTGAAATTTGTGGAGAGAATTTGGTCTTCACTTATTGTTTATTTAAAATTGTGAATGTCACCCTTATTTATAGGAGTGGGGAAGACATCCCTACAATATTCATAGGATGATGTAGCAATTTTTGGTCGGTTGACAAATTTGATTTGACATCGTTTCCCTTGTAAGATTACAATGTCAAAACATCAATATTCTCTTTCCATAACTTGAGAAGATTTGATTTGATTTGATTGCCAAATTAACAAGATTTGACAAGTGGCACAATTTGGTTGGCCAGTATTGACACTCGTCACAATTTGGTTTGTCGATCATGCATGTAATAAAATATCAATTTATCTTATTATTTAATTTTAAGAATTGTACTTAATTTGATGTCTAAATATAAATAATAATTTTTTTTAATTTAATAAAAATTTTGTCATGTGTCGCCCTTTCATTGGAGCAAAATTTGACTTTCCACAGCTTGTTAATCATCTTTCTGGAGCTCTGGTTGTCTCTTAATTCTTGTAGAAGCTGCACTGTTTTTTATTTTGTTTGCATTTGCACCAAATATTTCTGTACTCTTTTGCTGGAACTATGGAGATTTATGAGATCACATCATTTTCAGAAATCTAGTTACGTTTTCATACACTTTCAATGGGGAAACATTTTATTAACATGTGTGTTTTCAATTGTTTCAGTTTGATTCATTTGAATTTGAATTTTAAATTGATTCTATGCAGTCGCCCTATCTGGAAATAGATATAACTGGGTGGCATAAAATGCCTGAGCATACAAATATAGCAAAGGAAATTTCAGAGAATGGATCAGTGTCTTCTCCAGATGATGATGGCACCACAGAGGAAATGCCAGAAGATACAATCTTGTCAAGGCAAACATCTGTGAACCTTGTGCCATTCATTGGACAGAGATTTGTATCACAGGATGCTGCGTATGAATTTTATTGTAGCTTTGCTAAGCAATGTGGCTTCTCAATTAGACGGCACCGCACTCGGGGAAAGGATGGTGTAGGCAGGGGAATCACAAGAAGGGATTTTACCTGCCACCGTGGCGGTTATCCACAGCTAAAGCCAACAGCAGATGGGAAACTACAGAGGAATAGGAAATCATCACGCTGTGGGTGTCAAGCATATATGAGGATTGTTAAAAGAGCTGATTTTGATGTCCCTGAATGGCGCGTAACTGGTTTCAGCAACGCCCACAACCACGAACTCTGGAAATTCAATGAGGTGCAGGTACTTCCAGCCTATTGTGCAATGACTGCTGATGACAAGAGTCGTATCTGTATGTTTGCTAAAGCTGGGATGTCTGTCCGACAAATGCTAAGGTTAATGGAGATAGAGAAAGGTGTCAAGATCGGTTGTTTGCCATTCTCTGAGATTGATGTCAGAAATTTGCTCCAGTCATTTAGAAATGTGGACCAGGATAATGATCCAATTGACCTTGTCAAAATGTGTAAGGAGAAGAAAGACAGAGATCCTGACTTTAAATACAACTATAAAATTGATTCTAATAACAGGTTAGAGCACATTGCCTGGTCTTATGCTTCATCTATCAGATTATATGAGGCTTTTGGAGATGTTGTAGTTTTTGATACTACGCATCGTTTGGATGCTTATGATATGCTTGTTGGGATTTGGATTGGCGTGGACAATCATGGTGCACATTGCTTCTTTGGCTGCTTGCTCCTTCGGGATGAAAATGTGCAGTCGTTCTCCTGGGGATTGAAGGTAACTGATGGCATCTTTGGTTTTCATTCATATATTGATAGAATATTATAATGGTTTCCGCTGACCTGTAATCCCGTTGATTTCCTGATATTTTGTGTATTGGCGTGACTTAGCAATAATTTGTGAAAACACTATCTAACCTTTTCATATGGATCATAAACAGCCAGTGACACCTCTGGCATAAAAGTTTCTGAGTTAACAAAGATGAAACTTTGCTTGTGCAAATTAACTAATGTAAACCTTAGTGATATCTAAGTCCCTTTTCATTTCTCATCTTTTGCCTTTGTTTGCTAGACATTCTTGGCTTTCATGAATGGTAAAGCTCCAGGAGCAATTCTGACAGATCAGAACACATGGCTTAAAGAAGCTCTTACTGCAGAAATGCCGGGGACCAAACATGCCTTCTCAATTTGGCATATCATATCGAAGTTTTCCGATTGGTTTTCTGTCATTCTTGGGTCGCAATATGACAATTGGAGGGCTGAATTTCATCGTCTTTATGATCTACATGCAGTCGAGGAATTCGAAGTTGGATGGAGGGAGATGGTTGATATGTATGGATTACATGGAAACAAGCACGTTGTTAGCTTGTATGCACTTCGTACATATTGGGCATTACCTTTTCTAAGGTCGTATTTCTTCGCTGGAATGTCGAGCACATTCAAATCAGAGCTAATAAATTCGTATATCCAACGATTTCTCAGTGCTCAATCCGTTCTTGATAATTTCATAGAGCAGGTGAGGACCTCTCTCTACCTCTTTTTTCTTTTTACCTCGATCAATAATTAGAAATTCTAACATTTTCCTCTTTTCACAGGTGGCCACAGTTTTAGATGCTAAAGATCAAGCAGGAGCAAAACTGAAGATGCTAACGAAGGTCCCTAACGCGTCTCTGAAAACGGGATCACCAATTGAGTTGCATGCCGCTGCCATTCTTACACCATATGCCTTATGCAAACTACAAGAAGAACTAGTGTTGGCACCGCAGTATGCAACAATGTTGGTGGATGAAAATTATTTCATTGTAAGGCACCATACAGAAGTGGACGGTGGTTGCAAGGTGTCATGGGTCACACAAGACGAGTTCATCACTTGTAGTTGTCGCCATTTTGAGTTTTCTGGCATCCTCTGCAGGCATGTTCTTCGCGTTCTATCAACAAATAATTGCTTTCACATTCCAGACCAATATCTACCTCTGCGATGGCGTGACACATCATCATTGACAAAACTGGCCCGCGCTTCTCCTGGCAAGGTACAGTTTTTGCAGTCCATGATTTCATCATTAATTGCCGAGTCGATAGAAACTGAAGATCGCCTTGATGTTGCTTGTGATCACATTTCTTGGGTTCTGGGCCGCATCAAAGAATTTCCTCCTACAGCAGATAGTGCCAACGACACCACATACAACAGCCCATCTGGTTCCCTAGTCCTTCCAGATGTTGAAGAATCTGATAGCATCGCGCTAAGTTTCAGTGGGGATCCTAATGAATGTTTAGCATTTAGCAAGTTGAAAGAAAGACAATCAAGAGATGAAATGGACGTGTACAGGAAGAGAAGACGTTGTCCAGTCCCTTGCTGTGGGCATTTTGGGCATGAAGCTAGCAATTGCCCGATGGTGGGCGGAGATGATGGTTTTAATGGAGATGGCCTAGGTTTTCTGTAGGATTTACCATAAAAGATGTATGGCTGCACAAGAATGTAGTAAATGTAGCAGTCTACCGTCAAATACAGTAACAACTTCCAAAATTCTGGATTGACTGCTGCGGGATTTGAATTTCCATGCTTCCTTACTGTCAGTCAGAGGATAAATATATTTACAGAATCACTTTTTTAGATAGATTCGTGTCGTATTAATGCTTTGTCTAGATCAAAGACGGAGAGCAATGCACACGCGTGTTTATATCTTCACTTGAGATGGCCTAACCATTGAGTTACGAATTTTAAGATGTGAAAAGTCACGATACTAAGCCTATATCTTCATCCGACTTGAAATCATTGTATGGACGTGAAGTCGAAGCCAGTGAGTTTATGAATTTAAACTCTGGAAGCTAGTAATGCTGTATCATTCAGTGAAATTGGTAAGAAAATGATGGTGGTGGCGACTAAGTCATTCATCAAGTTATGCCCAAGGCACTAGAAGATTGTTTGCAAATTTCCAGCTTGATCAACCACGAGAAACGGTGTTTTTAGCATGCCAGGCAATTTGTTGGCAATTCGCATCATTATTTTCTGACCTTCGTACTCTTCTCCGGCGGTGGCTCCGGCCCGACACTGCCCTGTGTGCGAATGCTTTTACCAAACAGGATTCATAACTTCTCTCTCCACTCTCGGAAGCGTTATTAGATTTGGCTGATTTAAACACTGAGAATTGGTTCTGCTATGTAAGTAGAAGATGCGTGGCCTGAAGCAGTGCTGGGACCAAGGGTTTCAAGGCAAAGTTCTGCCTAGGCTAAAAGGCTACCTTTGTTAAAGCCAAATTTCAAGCCATTAATGGTTTACTGTAGCAACGTACTGGACTTGGCCCATCACAAATATGTAGGAATGTTTAGTCCAGCCTTTAAAATCTCAGATTCAGTGGTATCGTCCACACAACCCAGCCCTGTCCCGTGCTATATATAGTGATTACCATCTGCCCATATCCTCTATCAGGCGTTCCTACCTGCATACCTCCATACATGCAACCTTTCCTCTCTGAAGTGAAAGCAAAACATTTCTCCGACCAGTCCATTCTCATTCACACCTGCATACACGGGTCCAATTATTGCTCTTGTTCATCTTACTCATTCAAACAAATAGCGAAGAAGTCCTTACAGACGCATGCTGGCACTATCTTATCTATCTCCTTTTTCATGGTCCACGTTATAATTGGAAACAGGGCACTTCCTCGTCTCGGTTGACTTTGGACACAAAATTCGAACTTGATGAGGGGCATTTGGGTCAATCCGTTGAGTCATCCAGGGTTTTGATTTCCTCTGACCCTCTTTCGTCTGGTCAAGTTTGACATGAGTACCTCACAGCCCACATCCGCACACACTGACTCACTCGCTCAACAGCAATTGCGGCCTCCCCGTTTGTTTTGCCTCGCCCGTCTATTTCCCTCCCTCTGTTTTCCTAAACCCTTTGATCTCTCATAAAATCTCATCTTCATCTCTTGTCTATCTTCTTCCCTTCTCCTCATAATTAATGGGCCTTGTTTATTTCATCCGCAATACATATCCGATACACGTACTCAGGGTATCTTTTTATTTTTCTTCTCTGATCAAGCAATTTCTACTTGACTTGATGGTATGGATCTGAAAGAAGATAAGGTGAGGAATCAAATGGCTACAGTTTCTTACCCTCTTCAAAGCGGGTTTTTTTTTTTTATTAAAATCAAATCGTGACAACTGATTCAGTACTTCCTTTCTTTCTTTTTACTTTTTGGTTGATTTTCAGAAACAAAATTTCGAGGACAAGAATAGCAACAGTCTTTCCCCCAAAAGTTGTAGCGGCTGTCGCACTACCAGAACTCCCCTTTGGAGAGGCGGTCCCGCTGGACCTAAGGTCACATTATGCGCAGAAGAAATCCGTTTATAATTTTTTTTAACCTCGTTTATGTCACTTGCCTTGCTAATTTTTGTTTCCGGGACTTGACTTGAGATTTTTCAGTCATTGTGCAATGCTAATGCTTGTGGGATCAAATACAATAAAAAGAGAAGGGAGACGCTGGGATTGGGTACCGCCAGAAGTGGCAAGAAAAAGAAAAGATGCAATGCTGGCCGGAGCAATGAAGTCAAAGAGATACTGGAAATGCGATTTATGGCTTTGGGAAATGATACGGTGTTGCGGAGATCAAGAAAACTGATGAGCAAGCCCAGAGAGGAAGAGCAAGCGGCTATACTGCTCATGGCCCTCTCTTGCTGATCTGTTTGTGCTTAAGTCGGTAGTACCTGAAGCTGATGCGCTAGTACGGGAGTTCAATGGCCATCTAACCAGATTTTATGTTAGTGGGAGGAGTTTTTAAGGCTTATGATATATAACCGTTTAGTGTTTTTCTCCCAACGGATGGAATGTAGCTTCCTTTAGGCGTTGTTAGTACGAAAAACTGATTTGATCCGCTAACAAATGATTGTTTGATCGATTCCCTGGATTTAATTTTGGCTAATCTTGATGTAATCCATTTTTTGTCTTCTTCATGTTGGTAGTTATGACCCGTTTTTCTTGCCCTCGTCATTGAGATTGTACTTTTCAAAAGACTCGAGAATGGGAAAGATGGGTGGGTTCGATTTTGATAATTCTGGCGGGATTAAAAGATAGCGAGCAGATCATATCAGGGTCCTGTCCAGTAACAGGGATGCATTTGAGGCGGCGGATCGAGGCCGAAACTCCAAGATTGCGGCGGCGGCAGCAAGATTTGGCTTTTGTGTTGGGTCAATGTCATCGTTTGGGTAAGAATTTAATACAAGGGATGATCGCATAATTTTGGATGAAGCAAGTACGTAAACAAACTCGGGTAGCAGCAGAGGCTTAGGCAAAAAAAGGTTGATGATGCTTATGGCTAAATCCTGCTGAAAATTGACGGCAGCAAACCCTCTAAGCATACCGAGTCCTATTTTAGTTTTGGGTCCATCTCTGCAGGTTCTCCAAGTGCGTGATCCATTATCACAACCAACTCTTACAGTTCCTCTATGATTCGCTTTTGGGCCAAATAGGAAAGATTTGGATTTGGAGATTGGACGAAGAAACTCAAATTATTCTCAATGAAAAGAATTTAAATCTCTTAATTATTAAAATTATACTTTAAAAAGAAAACAGATTTGGAATCTATTATTATCAAAACAAGAATGAACAACTTATTATAATGGATTTAAAATCATCCTTTTCAATTCAATCCGAATGCACCCTTATTTCATTGGAGTGTTTATTTGACCGCAAATGACAAAAGATTCGGATAGAACAGCTGTGGAAGCATCTCGCCACCTAACGTCCATTGCAAAATCCCGTAGGACACCTGCGCTGCTAGGTATGGCTACAGTTTTAAAACTGGCAGTTTTGGTTCGAAAACTAATGCTATGTTTGTTTTTGGAATTTTGCATAATAAAAGCACATGTTCAAGTATTACATTTTTTAAATTTTAATTAATTAATTTTTTTTTACATTTACACAATTATTTGAACAAAATACCTAAATCACACATTCAAATTTAAAAACAAACGTAGCCTACACAATTAAAAGTGGACCTCATGGTTTGGTTTTAGAGCCGAGGCTTTCGATTTTGATTCCAGTTTTTCAGCAATTTTGATTCTGATTTTTTTATGGTTTTAATTTAGAACATGTTTGTTTGTGTTTTTAGGTCTGTATTTTTTAGTCTATATTTTTGCAAAGTGTGTAAAAATAAGAGAAATAAAAAGATAAAATTTAAAATGTGTAATGATTATATATATATTTTTTTGAAATGTATGAAACAAAACAAACATAGCCTTAGATTCTCAATATGTTTATTCTACACAATTATATTAATTATTTGTTCTCGTAAATTTTATATAAAAGTAAACGTGGCAACACACTTAAAAATTTAACAAAATGCAATATGTAAAAAATAAAGAAAAAAATTATATTTTAATTCTACTACTACTACTATTATTATTATATTCATTATTATATATTTTTCATATATATATATATATATATTATATTTATATATAATACATTTTCAATTTTTATTTTTATTTTGATTTTATTTTATATTAATACATATATTACTATATATATGCACATATTGTATTATATATAATATATATTATTTATTTTATTTTTGGCAGTTCAAAATCAGAACAAAACCGGTGGTTTTGATTTCAGATTTCTTTTTTAAAAAATTCAAATTGGAACTATTATTCAAAATTCTTGCACGATTTAATTTGCACGAATCTAATTCCAATACATTTTGGTCTAGTCCAATTCTTGATTCAAAATAAAACCATGTCCATGTCTAATAGATACAATTGATAGCAAGGTTTTCATACAATTTCCCAACAACCATGGGTTTAAAATCTAATTTTTGTTCGATCGAGGTCATGTTTATTTTGAATGATAATGTAAGACTGATTATGTTATACAGACTAATTAAATGTCCGATTTGAATGATTGAATTATTATCATGTTAAAAGCCATGTATAAAGTTATAAAATATATGTAAATAATCTTATTGAAGAGTGACGATTAAAAAAATTCAAGGTGTTAAGATTCTTTTATATATTATTTGAAAGAATATTTTAATCTTATATTATTTATTAAATTATTTGCATCCTAAAATAATAATCTGAAAATAAATATAATTGCCATAATAATTATCTTTACTAAAGATGAACTAATTCATGAAAACTTTTTACCCTTTGACATAATCTTCAAATTACCATCCGTATAACATAATGAACATGTCCATGGAGTACTAGTTTCCAATGTTGTCAAGACTGGACCAAAGATAGAACCACACAGCATATTGGTTCAATCGAATTTAAAAATCAGTCAATTCATATTAATCATTATATATATTTATATTATTTTAATAAAAAAATTAAAAAAGGATATTAACGGTATTTTAAAATTTCATAACTAATTTGTGTACTAATCACCGTAGAAACATTATTTAAGAAAAAGATGTATAATTAATTAATTAATTTTAAAAGTCATACAAATTAAAGATATAATAATAGATTTATTAGTTTTTAATAACCCATTCATTATGTATAAATTAAGTATATAATCATATGAAAAGAAAATAAATAAAGAAATAAATACCTATTTAAACAATTGCAATGGTACGATATTTTTTTCTTTTGTATACTTTTATTTTTCTTTATTTGTTTTTCCTTTATTGATATATTTTAATTTAGTGATTTATGCAAATTTTTTTGATCTACCCTTTATTTCCGTTTTTCATTCCCTTCCTTTTTCGCCTTCCTTTTCTTTTTTCTCCTCATCTTTACTTGTTCTTCCTCCTCTTTCTTCTCCATTTTTCTTCTTCTTCTTAAAAAAAAATAATAATAACAATAATTGAAAAAAAAGTTCAAACTATTAGTCATCCAACTCGACTCGCCAGTTGGTTAGAATTGGGTTTAAAAATATCAATCAAATATATTTATTACAAAAAATTAAAATTAAAAAAATAGCTAACCCTATTTTAATATAATTTTTGTATACCGTGTTTTAATATTTATTACTAAAAATCAAATATTTAAAATTATTGTTTACCTTGTTTCAACAAAATTTTTATTACATTCACTCATAAGTGAAATAGTGATTAAATCCAGTACTGATGCATAAGAGAAAAAAATCTGGATATATTGAAACATTTATATTACATGGGAGTTAAATAGGTATTTAATCATTTACGTTACTGAATAAAATTACACACATATACATTTTCAACTAAATGTCTTTATTTTAATGAACAACGTATTAAAATACAAGGCATCGCTACTGATTATCTAAACTCTCCTACATGAACTTTCTGCCTTTGCACGTTTAAGAGCTTGCCTAGCACGTATTTAGTCACGATCCATCTCATTTGTAATACGAGTTGTTCGGTCCTTCCCTCTGCATCGAACTTATCAACACTCTGTATTGTGCACAAATTGAAACAGTACAAGGTATCAACAGTCCTTAGGCCACACTGGTTGAAATTCACCATAGTATGTCCCCATCCATACATTACTTGAGTAATGGGTACTAGCAATCTACTTTAAGTTAACACGATATGAATGATATACATAGATAGCATAAGAGCATGGAATCCCGCTCGAAATTCATTTGTCACAACTGTACTCGTGCCGCATGAGACAAACAACATAATTAGTCTCATGACGCCAACTGTGGTACACAGTTCGTACATCAGTAAAAAACACACGCTTGTTAATCAATTGAGATATATGCCAAAGAAACTCCCTCTCTGCATCTCGATATTTGTTTTTAGGCCACGTTGGTCAATCAAAACCCTCTACCTTTATGTTTGTCGCTTTTGTGAGTCTATCTAAAAAGAACTCAACAATACAACCAAATATAAACTGAGCAACTGAGGTTACTGGAAGCCACCTTGCACCTTTCAAAACTCTATTAAGGGATTCCAAAATATTTGTTTTCAAAATCCCTCTATGCCATCCTCCGTCATATAGTAGGGTCCACTCCACCTAGTTAATTGCCATAAACCAATTACATGAATCAGGATTGATTCTGTGTATGTCTTCCATGTACTTATTGAAATTTGTTAACTCGTGCTCAAACCCTACCTTCCAACATAGATCTTTTAGAGTTTGGGTCCTAAATACCTTGTTGAAGTTCAAACAAAGATGTATCAAATAATAGACATGTGTTTTATGTGGTTTTTGAAAGGCAATAACCCTTTCCACAGCTACTAGCAAGCCCGCATGACGATCAAAGATAAGATAAGTGTATTCTCTATCGTGCACAACATATAGCTGATCAAATCCAGAAACCAGTATCATGACTCTGTACTCTCCTCATCCACAATAGGAAAAGCTAATGGCAATACTTTGTGGTTCGTATCCAGTGCCATAACTTTTACCTCAAATATAAGTACGTCTCATCTACACTAATTACATTACGGTAGTGTTGGTACCCATCTAAACACGGTTTGATGGCCCAAAAAACATACCTTAATGTGTATTAACTCCAAACACCACTCTCAATGTAGCACAATTCCACAATAGTTTCAAAGTTGTACTTCTGCATGGCGGACATATATGCAAGTAACTTCTGAACTGAACTCTCCCATGTGTCATGTACTATCTCAATAACCCACCTTAAACCATGCCATGTCTTAGTATAAGTAACTTCAAACCCATACTTTCCTTTACTGTCAGAATGAAAAATTTGATCTCATATGATGGATTTTGGAAAACCATACTCAAAAGCAATTGAGCCATGGTGTTCTTCTCTAGTTTTTGTGGTCCATTAACATCGTACTTGAGAAGTAAGTGTGCGGACTTTCATATTTTATAATTTGTCTGAAACCTAACTTTAGTTTTAGAATAGTCTTTAAACCCCACTTATAACCTTCTTCATCTTGATTGCATTTCACCCTCTACAGAACTGATGTTCTCTTTACCATTTTGCATTCACGCTGTGTAACGCTGAATGAATATTCTTTAACGGCCGAAATTACATGGTTTTTATCACTGAAGTTTATACTTGCAAATAATTCTCCACTATCCTCCTCATAAAACCCGCCCCACGTAGTAAAAGGAATATCCCGAGAATCTTGGTCGCAATCACAAGGAATGGTTTGCAAGAACTCAATAGATAGGTACATATGTTACCCCAAACCTAAATCTGACTGCATATAAGGTTAAGTTGATATTCTAACGTACCATTGGTTAATTCGTTCCTATGTTGGTTCCATTATACTCATATATGCAAGTCTCGCATCATCATCTGATGGTGCATCTGTGGCACCCCATTCTTATAGAAAACTATCGTCATATGCTCATAACACACCATCATGCAGTTCTGTCTTTATGTTATTCTCCTTATTCAATATATTTTCTAATTACGGAACTACATGTGAAGGCCCTTTATCAAAATTATACTTTTTAGGACTTTCGTGAACCCCCATCTGTGCCAAACCTTCTGTGATTTGAAGTAGCTCACTCAACTGTTCATTTGTAGAGTACGAAAATCATGATTTGCTAGAAAATCTAGAGTCTCATGAAACTCCAAATATAGTTCTAAAAAATGAAATCTATTAATAGGGTTTATGAAGAAATGTAGATCGTTATTAGTGATAAATTAATTACAGTAGCTCTATCATGCTCATATCCATGACTTAACACAAATGACGTACAAACTCTCAATTCAAATTTATCATTATCAACACCACTCAATTGGTATAACTTTGCGAAAAATTGTATTAAGTTAGCGTCATGAAAGATGATATCTGACACGCGTGACTCGTGGTCGTATCTAATAGAATTTATATTTCACAAAATAATGTCACCCCAATAGAGTATGATTTGCACATAATCTCCATTAATCGACATATCTTTATGAAAACAAGTCACAAAGAAGAATATTATTAACTCCATAGATTATTCAATTATATATTTAAACTACTAAATTATCTTTCATATACTTCTGATTAAGTCAAACTATTAAGTAGATAATTTAATTGTTATAAAATGATATATAAAACTTATCTATATCTTTAAAATCAACTCTATGTATTCATTATACACATCATGCTTAGTCAACTAAATTTATTAATAACATTCTTTTGAAGGTAAATCTAATTTTCAAGCTGATTTGATTGTTGTAAAATAATATGTAATACGTAAATAGATATTTAAAATAACCTCTAAATATTTTTTATATATTAGATTAAAAATGATTTTTAATTTGTTAAAATAAAATACAAGACATATAAAATTTTCAAGAAAAATACACACATACATATTGAAATTATATAATAGAAAATAAAATTTCTAATTAATTTATACATACATATCAAAGAATAAAGCAGGCTACTAAATTGTTAATTATACTTCTAATTAAGTTAAAATATTAAGTGAATAATTTAATTGTTATAAAACAATGTATATCATTTATATATATATATTCTTTAAAATAATGTATTCATTATATCTTTAAAATAAACTCCATATCAAACATCATATATGTCAAATAGTAAAGTAGCTTACTAAAATTCTAATTAATTCAAATATACATATCAAAAACAAAAAATCCAAAAAACTCAATTGCGACAACCAACTAAATTATTAAATTAATGCAAAAATATTTTCTCACTAAAACAGTATATTCATATATTCAACATGTATAAATATGATAATATTTTTATATATACCAAAAAGCAGACACACATAATCAACAAATATATCTATATATTATATAACAAAGATTGTGTACATACCATATAAATTTCAAATTAAACCAACCAAATTTTACGTGATTGTAAAGACCAAACACATGATCAAAACCAACCAATTGCTATCTACTCACATTCAAACTATATAAATTTATTACACTCTAATATATAATATATAATATGTAAATAGATATTTAAAATAAACTCTAATTATTTGCTATATATTTGATTAAATATATTTTAAAATTATTAAAATAAATTACAAAGTATGTATAATTTTTGTAAAGTATATACACAAAAACATGTCAAATATAAAACAAATTATTAATTAATTCAAATACAAGAAATAAATAATAAAGTCAAACTATTAAATTATTAAATCAATTCAAGTGCATTTTATGTGATTAGGAACAAAATAGAAAAGGAAGATAGTGAGCAGCATAACCAAACCTAATCCAAGAATCTCAGGGACGCAAACCAAACGTTAAACGTTGACCTAATATGGTAAAATTGGATTGAACTCGATGCAAACAACTACAATTAGTACACAAAACATTGATTGATACGTCACGAATCACACTGACCACTCTAGAATAACACGATTTGGGAGTAGAAATTCATAAGAAATTGATCACACAATTTCAAGGAATTGGAATAGAATCCTAACTTAATTTTCTCAGGTCTTCTCTGGATTGGTTCTATAAGATGAATTGTTGGGTATGGATGACCTTGAAACAAAATCAATTTGATGTTTTATCCCTCAAATCGACAGTAACTCACTAGGAACCTCTTCTAAAAACACATTAGTATACTTTTACAATACAGACACTACAACAGAGAGGAGGGGAGATGTGACATCATCAAATCTATAATATGATTCCTTATACATTAACAATATAAGGGATCACTCAGCACTCAATGCCAGTCTCACATCCCTTATACACTCTTCTCTTCCTTTCCTTTCTCATATTTTTTTTGTGCTCTTTCCCTCTCAATCCTTCTTTTCTTTTCTTCCTCTTCTCTAACTCTAACTCAAATTGCTTCTACATGTACGATTGATTTTCGTATACTTGCTTTGGAGTTAAATGAGTCAAATTGACCTTCTTGCCATAAAACATGAAGAAGTATCGGTTGGTCAACGCATTGTATATCACCTATCAATCAAACTATTAAGGCCTACCAAGCAAGATATAACAAGTCTGCATAGGTACTACATCACACGTCACTTGATTTTCATATATATCCATTTTAAAGCTTACTATCACCTGTCTTATCACCTTAACCACTATTATTGAGTTACTATACTTATACAGCCTAGAATGATCCTTCGTAGACAAGGTCAACCTCTAAACCAATGCCATGCTTGCCATGTTCATATAGCTCCCTCCATCCACTATCAAATTACTTGTCTTTCCATTAATCAGGCAACGAGCATGGGAAATATTCTCACTTTGAGCCTCATCTATTTTCTCCTTCATTTGAGTGCTCAATACTCTCATCACCACCAAATTAATTTATCCCTTTTCATACAGTTCTCCTTCATCAGATGACACTTCCTCCAATGACAGCATATCATCTTCGCTATCATGTTCCTCATCAGTCACAATATCTCTGATCTCTGTCAACAGCATGGTTCTTCTGTTGGGACACTGCGAAGTAATATACCCTCTACCATAATATTTAAAGCACAAAATATCCCTATTTTGCATGTCAGATGAAACAGAAGTGACAAGAGCTGTTATCTTAGGTGCTTCCACTCTAGGTGTAATCTTAGCCTTCGTGGCACTCGTCATGGATATATTGTCCTTCCTTCTAGGGAAGGGTTTTCTAGATGTGTTTGCTTGGAATGTAAACTTCCACCTCCTCTTCAACTACCATTTTATCTTGATCACCTTTTGCCCCATTTCTTCTATCTCCACGTAATGCTATAACTCTACCATATTAACTATATTTTGGTGCAAACCACTCAAAAAGCGTGCTATGGTAGCCTCCCTATCTTCCACAATATCTGCTCAGATAATAGCCATCTCAAACTCCTTATAATAATCCTCCACACTTCAATTACCTTGTGTCAACGTCAGTAGTCACTAATAGAGGTCTCGGTGGTAATGATTTAACACAAACCTCTTCCTCAACAATGCTTTCAACTCTGTCTATGTACGGATTAGTACCTCTCCAACTTTACTCCTATTAGTGCACATCTGATCCCACCATATAATCGCATAGTCTGTAAACTCTACTACTGTCAATTTAACCTTTTGACACTCCGAGAAGTGATGACAATCAAATATCAATTTTACCCTTCTTTCCCACTCAAGATAGGCGTCAGGATCGGATCTCCCCTGGAAAGATGGCAACTGCAACTTCATCCCCTTATGTACCCCATGGTTCATATCATCTCTCCATTGATGTCTCTTGGACGAATTGTCATATTCATACCTATGCTCATCCTCATTTAACTTGTACTCCTCCTCGTAGCCATGTCAATCCTGTGTCACAGGGCTGAATGGATTCATATACTTGTCCCTGGTCTAGACACGGGGCTATCTCTACGCCTAGTTTAACTTGGGTACTAAGCTGTCTCTGTCTGGTGTCGTAGGCTGAGATGCTTCTACGCGCCTTACTCAATCTTGTATACCATTTATTCTGTCCTGTATGCCCTTTACGTTTCTGGTACGCTTCCTTTACTCACCATTAAAGGAGCTAAACAAAATTTTAGTTTCGTTAAAGCTATTACCCTGACTGGAATAATGATTGGCCATCTAGAGTAATTTTGAGCTACAAAACAAGAAAAAAAGAAATAAATAATAATTAATAGTAAAAGCCTTCACCAATTCACTATTCTCACTTTTCTTAAAAGAAGTAGGGCTCTCAACGCTCGTTTCTTACCTCTACTCATGTATCACACAATACTCAAATTAATTCTCACAAATTTCAATTTTTTGTGTCCTTCTCGTGTAATTCAAAAATGGTCTTAATAACTCAAGTGACGTAAAAACACAAGCGTAAGGTATGAATGATATGAAACTACAAAAGATATATGATGAGCAAGTGTCACAATCAAAATAACAAGCCAATAAAAAATATATATCAATCCTTCCTTTTTTTTTTCTCCTCGTCTTTTTTTTTTTGGAAAAAACAGGAATTTAGCTAATTTCAGCAACCAACCAAGTCCTTAAAATAGGAATTCAGCAACCAAACAGGCTCTTATCTAGCCCAACAATAATTCAACCCAAGGAAAAAGACTAATCTCACTAGCAGTGGCCTAAAGCTTTCGACCTAGCAACTCTTTTCCCTTTTTTTTTTTTATTTTTGTTTTCTGATCTAGGCCTAGATATTAACAACAACACTTATAGAACTACTAAGTGAGTATGGAATTAGCGCAACTTTTAATGTTTTTGACTTAAACTTGTTTAATGCAGGAGATGAACAATATGTTGAATTGAGAGTAATTCCTTCTCAAGATGAGGGGAATACAATCTAGCGTGATAAAGGAGACCCCTTGGCAATTTTAGTTAGACCAATGATCAGCGCACGTGTAAAGAGAATTAAGGAAGCAATTAATGCATTAGTGCACGAAATTCAAGAGGAGATTATATGTGAACTTAAATTCGAAGAACCCAAGGATGGGCCTCGGGTGAATATTCTACGCTGGGCTGACGATCTGAAAACAAAGGAACTAGAGGACTAAAACGATTGCTATTAGGTTATTTTTATTTTTATTTTGAGTTATTTTTGGTATTGAGCCACAAGTAAGTAAGCCCATTAGGAAAAAAACCCAATTCTAAATGGTCTAAGGTTTTGTAGGTCACCTATAAATATAGTTTTGTAGTTCATTATTAAGCCCAGATTTCCAAACGGCCTAACATCTTCCCGGCCCAACACGACCCAGCAGTCCTCTGTTTTTTTTTTTTCAAAAGCCCTTCTAACTCAAAACTCCTTAAGCTTAAGCTAATGCCTGGCCCAACCCGACTCATTCTTGGCCCAAACACAGCCTAGCTTCTTTTTTTTTTTTTTTGAAAACCTACATGCAGCGCGGTAGTGGTGCTTGAAATTTTACGACGACAGTGGAAACTTTTGAGCGCGATGGTGGGGGAAAGGGTCATCGATGGTCACGCAACTTCAATCTTGTGGTGGCCCAGCGAAATTTGTAGCATTTGACAAGAATAGAGATGAGACGGCGAGCGGCAGCTCCGGTCGAAATTCCACTTGATTCTGACAATTCTTGCTTCAATCGATGGTTGTGATGGATTGTCTTTGGGCGGCATTCCTATACAGGCGAATTCCCATCTAAAATTGGGTGAATTGGCGGAAGATTTGGTTGTTGTTTGTCGACGGCATTTGGTCGAATGTTTTTTTTTATTTTTCTCTTTTTCAATTTTCCTAACCTCTTTTGAATTCTTTTTTTTTTTTTATTTCTCCTCAATCTGGATTAAGTATTGAATTAGAATTCGATATAATCAACTTTGATACCAATTGACGTGATTAAGAACACAACGAAAATGGAAGATAGCGAGCGACGTAACTAAACCTAATCTAAGAATCTCAAGGATGCGGAGCGAATGTTAAATGTTGACCTAACATGGTAGAATAGATTGAACCCGATGCAAATGGCCACAACTAGTATACCGGATACTGACTGATGCGTTACGAATCATACATACCACTCCAAAATAACTCGATTTGGGGAATAAAAATTCATAAGAAATTGACCACACAATTTCAAAGAATTGGAATAGAATCCTGACTTAATTAAAATATTGTACGCTTAATAATAAACTGCAAAACTGTATTTATAGATGGCCTAAAAAACCCCAGACCATCTAGAATTGGGTTTCCCCTAATGAGCTTACTTACTCGTAGCTCAGTGTCAAAAATAACTCAAAATAAAAATTAAAATAACCCAACAGCAATTCATTTTAGTCCTTTGGTTCCTTTATTTTTGGGTCGTCAGCCAAGCGCAGAATATTCACCCGGAGCTTCTCATTTGGTTCTTCGAATTTATTTTTACATGTGATCTTCTTTTAAATTTCATGTACCAACACGTTAATTGCTTCTTTAATTCTCATTATATGTGTTCTGGTCATTAGTCCAACTAGAATTGCTAAGGAATTGCTTTTATTACGCTGGACGTCCACGTCAATATTTCTTTACTAAAATAGCATACTCACATATTCAACATGTACGAACATAATAACATTTCTAAAAACATTAAAAATATAAACATATAATAAAAATTTTTGAAATTATATTATATAAAAAAAATTTAAATACATAACTTAAAATATAAAAAAAGAAGAAGAAGAAGAAAAAAAGCGAAAGCAACACATTACCTTCTCCTCCAACCTTAGTTAATTAAGATAATAGTTACACACATATAGGTTATGTTTGTTTCACTTTTTTATATTCTTTATCACCACTAAAAAATTTTACAAAATAAGCATCTTACTATACCAATTTTATTCAACTTTAAATTTAAATTTTCTCTTTTTTTTTATCCTTTCAATCATTATATATTCACATTCAAATAACATCTATTCTTATAATTTTTGTACTCACATTTATTTTTTTATTATTCTATAAACTTATAGATTATCACATCATTTAATCATTATTATAAATATATATAATTTTTTTGTACACTCAAATCTTACAAATCAAATATAATTTTCATCTTAACTCAAATTACCAAAATTTTTCCTCCCACGTCCTAATTAAGAAACAAACATAGTCATGTCTCTTTCATACGTATTAAATGTTGAAAATGAATAAAATGTGATATATTTAATTGTATATATATTGAGGATTATAACGTATAGTTCAAATTTCAAGTCAGATGAGTCTTTACTAACTATATAGAGAAGCAGAGCGGAGGCAGCGATCTTCCACCAAACATAGGTAACTGATACTAACCAAGACTTGGTGGGCTTCAACTTCAACGCCGGTTTACAAGAAATACGTAACCTTCCCTTTGAGTCAACGTTGTGAACACTCTGGTCAATGCCAACGGCGACGTCACCTTATTTGTTTATTCATTTATGCGTCCATAAATGAATCTCATCAGGCAATATATCTATTTATTTATGTGAAGAAAAAACTCTCATCAAGTAATCGTTTATTATTATTATTTATATATCAGAATCTTCGGAGTAGTCAACGAATGGGAGTACAAAATGATAATTCGAATTTTTTTTTTCTCATTAATTGAAAAAGAGAAATTTAACCGATTGCAATGGTAGTTTGGTTGTGTAGGTGTCATGGCGTGAAACCGAAACGAGTGACCTCAATCGTAGTTTTGTGGCAGCGAAAAGGGGAACTGAAAAATACTCTCACTGCTTGAAGATTGTATTATTTAGAATTCGTGTAAAAGCAATAAAGATGAGAAAAAAATAATTAATTTGAACAGTATGGAATTGTCGCGTGTTGCTTCTATGTGAATTTAGGGGGAAAAAGGCTGATATTCGGGAAACTGAAGTGGAAGGATCCATTTTCAGGAGGATGAATTTGTGCGCGGTGGGAATGGGCAGCATATTGTACGGACCTGAGCGAATCCACTCATATTATGAGTGCAGCAGCGTCTGCACTGCCCGCCGTCAGACATCACATCTGTATTCTAATTTAAAAGCATTGGATCCTCTTCTGGTCTGTGTCTGTGGAGCGCAGTCAGTCCCACCCCACCACAAACATATTTTTAATCCTTCCTGCCCTTCTCTTATTTTTTCACATGCAGCCTGCAAGCCTACAATTTTGCAGCGTGCCATGGCCGCCGCCCTCCAATGTTTTTGAATTAT
Source organism: Avicennia marina (assembly GCA_019155195.1). Classification (NCBI taxonomy): domain Eukaryota; kingdom Viridiplantae; phylum Streptophyta; class Magnoliopsida; order Lamiales; family Acanthaceae; genus Avicennia; species Avicennia marina. The sequence goes on from CM032783.1 coordinate 103,695, forward strand.
TCTCCTTCTTTTTTGTTTAGTTAATTTGATCCTTTAAAAATATGCACATTTCAAATATGCCATGTTTTAAAAATAATTTGTTATCATTTTCCTTCATTGGTTTTTACGTCTTTTTTTTTTCAATTTTCGTACTCAAAAAATCACACTCGTTTGACTCCATGAAAAAAATTCAAATAAACGCTGTTGCTTTCTTTTCCAAAATTTAATGCCTGTGCTTGGTTCCAATTTAATAAGCATTCACCTTTAAAACAAACAACTTGTTTATGCATGTTTCTTGACTAGAATGAACGGTGAGGAAATATTTGAGTGGGTTAAAAATTACGTTTGGTTTGCAAAATTTAAATTTATAGAAAAATTATTTTTATATATTTATTATATAATAATTATTAAATAATGTGATAGTATATAAGTTCAGATATATGTGTTCATTTGATGTAAATAGGTAAAATAATTGAAAATTATTAGTTTGTGATAAAATGTAAGGAAGAAAAATTTTAAATTTAAATTTGAATAAAATTTATATAGTAAAATATTTGATTTGTAAAATTTTAAAGTACTGATAAATAGTAATAAATTTGGAAACAAATAGTCTTTATCTTACAATGTTTGATTTGTAAGTTTTTTAAATAGTGATTAATTTGGAAACAAATATAAACCTCATCTTACAAATTTTATTCAAGTTAAAATTTAAAATTTTTGTCTATTATCTTTTATAAAAAAATTAATTATTTTTCAATTATTATACCTATTTACGATTAAATTAATACTTATGCTTATAATTTTTCTATTCACATTCATATATTTTAATATTCTATAAATATTTATACTATCACATCATCTAATTATTATTACATATTAGTTACATATAACATAAAAATTTCCCCTCTTCTATAATTTAATACCAAATATAATTTTCATTCCCTCTTAAATCACCCAAATTTTTATCCACATCCTAATTTGAAAACAAACATAGTCCATATGTCCACGATATACATATATATAATTAAACATCTGTATTAAAGAAATAGAGAACATTTTGAAGGTGGGCGGGCCTTGGATATTTGCGAACAATTTGTTTCCAAGGAAGCAGACAAATAATAAGGCAAAAAGGAGGGGAAAAAATGCATTAACGAGAATATAGCATAAAAAAATGTGTTTGGTTTTCACCATATCATGATTATCACAGAGAAGCAAAAATGGCGACGTGCAAGCACAAGGGGTACACTCCATTCTGATTTCATTTATGATTTTGTAGATATTCTCTTTGGTTGATTAAATTTTTGATATATTAATGGTCAGGATCAACTTATAAAATTGTAGAATAAGTAATATTACTTATAAATCATGATCAAATCGTCAACGGGTTATTATTCTTTTGTGGATAATTCAAAAGGCCATTTTAACTTTATATCATTAATTAAATTATTTACATAATAAGATTATAATTAAAAAATAAATATAATCACCCTACTAGAAGTAATTGTTAGGACATGCACATTAAAATCGATTGTTTTGATGACCTTTAACGCCAAATATCTACTAAATGGATGAGATTCGACCTCTAACTTTCTATTTCAGAAGTTGCTTGAACCATTCGCTACACGCGCACCCTATTTTTGGTGACTCCAGTTGAGTTCGACGGAATACATTTGTCATTTCCACATGTATAAGAAATATTTAATTTCAAAAGATCATTCGATTAGTGCTTTATATAAATCATGATGAGTAAAAAATAGCCAAATGGAATTTCTCACCGCCCCACCGCCCGAAGTTAACTCTATATCAAATTTTCCACCATATTTTTCTTTGTTATTATCATATTTTCCCCCATGCATGGTAAGCACATGTTCATATATTTATCACATAATATATAATAATATACCTGATCATTATATATTATTAGAATCAAGAAACCAGAATTAAAATAGATAATAGAAGATTTCTTGGACCTTATTTCTTTACAGGACTCTACATGAATCTCTCTCTCCTGCCTGCCGACAATAGAAAATTTTAATTTATAAATTTATGATTTTTCATCTTTCGTAATTAAAACATCAAATAAAGACAATGTAAATATTTTAATTTCTATATTCGGTCTTATAAAGTAAGTCGTTATAATTAAAGTATACAATAATAATGCACAAAAAATTAAAAATATCAATTATTTGGTGATAATTAAAATCTCAGCTAAATCTCATAAAAATTAAACTTCATTAAAATAAAATGCATATCATAAATATTTATAATCGCATGAAGTAGTTAGTCTTTTAGGACCAAAATCATTTCTAAAAGTTACTAGTCGACCTTAAAAGGCAATTACTTCTTAATTAATTCAGATATTTCTTATATCTTCTTGGAATTTTTTATTAAGTACCATTTGTTCAAAATCTTTGTGTTACATGACCTTCGAATGGCCCAAAATAAGGTAGTAATTTTCAAAATTAAATATTTGTTTAAAAATTTTCCTCCAACTTAAATTAATTGTTAATATATGTGTTAAAAGTATCTTGTTATTTTCAATTATTTCACTATATGTAAAAGTTACAGCTAATACTAGTTAATGCTACAATATTAAATGAAAATTGAAGAAATGAAGTAAATATAAAGATATACGCAAAATTAAGAATGATTTAATAATTACATTACATATCATGTAAGAGGCCTAGTCTTTTGACCTTAATGTGTGTGTGTGTGTCTAGTACAAAATATTTTTAAACTTTAGAAATCTTGGAAAATCTCCAAGATTTTAATGAATGTTGTGAATTCTCAAGAATAACATTGAAAATGTGACAAAATAAAAATCACAGTAAATACAAGTATGAAAATGAGAAAGAAAATCTGAAGAAGAAGCCACTGCTCTTGTTCACTTGATTGAATTGTTGATAGTTTCACGTCTCTCTTCTGTTGGAATCAATTCTTTTCTACTATTTACAAGGGGTTAACTACCAATTACAATTACCAAAAAATAACTACTAATCTACCTTCTTACCAAGCATCACAACAACTAACTTAGCTAACCATCCTTTCAAGCTGGCTTGCTACTGTTGATTTGGATCTGTTTTCATTATCTTAAATCCTTATCATCCCCATCAGCTAAGTTTCTGTAGCCAACTCCTCTCTAACAACCTCTCTCAAGACGTGTACAAATGTTTCACATGCTCATCTTGCCTACCAATTTATTAAATTGCATCTTTTGAAGTCCTTTCGTTAAGGTATTTGGCGATCGATCTTTGCTTACAACATATCTCACTTTCAAGTTTCCCCTTTGCTCATTTTCTTTTATAAGATATATATCTAAATCAAAGTATTGGGTTTTCTCATAATGTGTAGAATTCTTACAAATTTGTAATATACTTTTGTTGTCACAATACATCGCCACAAGGCTGCCTCACTCAACCCACATCTCCTTGAGCAAATTAGTAGTCCAACTGACCTCACACATGCATGAAGCAACAGTTTTGTACTTCGCTTCCATAGGGCTCCTTGTAACAACGAATTGCTTTTTAGACTTTCATCCAATCAGATTTTTTCCAAGGAACACATAATATCCACTTATGGATCTTCTTGTATCCACACAACTCCCCTAGTCATTATCAGCATAGCTTTCTATTTGAATGTTTCCATCCTTATGTATCATAATTCCTTTTTCTTAGTGTCTTCTTTACATTCTTTGAGATCTTGTAAGCACCCTCTAGATGTGGCTTTCTTGGAGTCCTCATGAATTGAGACAACACTTGGATTGCATATCCAATGTTTGGCCTAGTAAATGTCAAATAAATTAGCTTCCCAACAAGTTATCTATAGAAAGTCTGGTTCTTTAATGGATCTCCAGCATCGTTGGTCAAGTGATGATTCATTTTAATAGGAGTGTTAACAGCTTTGGCCCCCAGCATCCCATAGTCACTCAATATGTCCACACAATACTTTATTTGGCATAGCACAATTCCTGACCTTGATTTTGCAACTTCCACACCCAAGAAATACTTTGGGATTCCTAGGTCTCTTATCTTGAAGTTAAACTCAAGATACTTCACTGCATCTTCCACTTTTGCTTGATAATCTCCTTTAACTAGGATGTCATCCACATACCTGTCTCCTGATTTTAAGAATAGGGAGTAATCACTCTTTGACTGAGTGAATCCATAGTCCAGAAGTGCCTAAGTGAGCTTGGAGTTCCACTGTCTTGAGGCCTACTTCGGTCCATATAGTGATTTTCTTAATCTACATGCTATCACTTCAAACCTACTACACTTTATTTCTTTCTTTAGATTGTACCCTTATGGCAACTTTATGAACACTTCTTCTTCCAAATCAGCATTTAAGACGGCATTGTGGACATTTAATTATCTCAATTTCCAATCATTCATTACAGCCAAGGCAAAGAATAACCTCACAGTAGTTTGTTTCACTGGTGGACTGAAAGTGTCATAGTAGTCAAACTCTTCAACTTGGCTCAATTGAATCATCAAACCTCATGTTCACCTCATACACCCACTTACACCTTATAATATGCTGACCTTTAAGAAACTTTACCACATCCCAAGTTCCATTATCATTTAGGGCTTTTAATTCATCAGACATTGCCATTCTCTATTAAATATACTTCACAGCCTCAACATAAGTTGATGGTTCACTTATACAGTTTAGATTGGCCAAGAAACGGATGTAATTGGTGTTAGTTGATTAGTGCTGAGATGGTTGGTAATGGGATGATCATTCTATGGTCTTTGTTGATTTGACTAAGGTAAATTATGTTGATAGGCTTCAAGATATTTAGGCAATTTCCTAGTTCTTAGTGATCTTCTGAACACTTCAAGGTTGGTTTGTTGATTGGGATTAGTCTCTTCATGAAGTGATGGTGAGATATCAGTTTGTGTGTTTGGTATTTTTAAGTTTGCAGGCTTATCACAATGAGCTTCATATTCCTATTCTTCAAACCCCAAGACTTAAGTTGGTTATAATTAGGTTCCTTTCCAGAAAAACTTTGAAAATATGTTAAAAGTTCATTGGCTGTGATGGCAGCCTATTGATGATGGAAGTGGTAGCAAACATTGCCTCACCCTAGAATTTTATTAGTAAGGAAGCTTAGAACAATAAGGATCTTGCAATGGTGAATAGGTGCTAATGCTTCTTTTCAACCACTACATTTTGTTGAGGAGTTTTAGGGCATAACAAGTGGTGAATAACTTCATTTTCAGTGAAGAAAGTAGATTGCTTTAATTTTAGTGCATTTTCTAATCTCACGACTTTGATTTTTGCGTCAAATTGATTCAACTTAAGTTTGAAAAAGGATTTTATCAAATGCAACACATCACTTTTGTGCTTAATTAAGTGTGTCCATGTACATCTTGTAAAATCATCTGCAACAGTTAAAAAGTAATGAAAAGCTTCAATTGCAACTTTAAAATAGGGACCCCAATGTTACTGTGAATCAAATCAAAGGCTTTATTATTAACTCTTGAGTTGGAAAGGGTAGCCTTTTTTGCTTAGCCTTGGGACAGATCTCACAAACTTTATCTGGCAATGTGAATACAGTGGAATTTAAAGTACGAATCTTGGCTAGAAGATTATTAGAAGCATGTCTAGCCTATAATGCTAGATATCAAAGGAATCATCTAAGTAACTTTGTACAGAAGGATGTCTAGAGTTATTTCTTGTTACGATAGAATGATGATCAAGTTTATGATTTAGACAGAAAGGCTTCCATGTCCTTTGTTCCAGGGTAAACAATCCATGCTTTAGTTCAGCCAGTCCAATTTTAATCCATGGTGATTTGACCTGGATGTGACACATTTTGGAACCAAAGACTAAGCTATTGTTTTAAGCTTTAATAGGCTTGCTTACTGACAACAAGTTTTGTTTGAAAGAGGAAACAAATAGGACATCATGTAGCATAATTTTATCTAACAAGTGCATTGAACCTATGCGTGTGATTGGGGCCTTTGATCCATCTAGTAGCTTGCTTAGTAAATAATTCTGTGACAAGTTTGAATGAATTAAATGGGTTAAGAATACTATACATGTGATCTGTTGCACTAGTGTCCACAATCCAAGTAAAAGACTTAAGTGATTATGTGTTTTTGAAATTCAAACCTTTTTTATCTGAGGCCACAATTCTCCTCTGACCTTTCTCCACTATGATGGCATTATATGCCTCATCAATTGAGAGGAAGGGTCTTTGCTTTAGTAGTATGAATCCATAGATCTCAATCCTTGATTGATGCTGCATAGGTCATTGTGTAACTTGCATACTCTCTTATCATTTAAGTTTGAAAACCTCATGTGAAGAATTTGCCAAATTTGAGAAGCACTTTTATCGTAGAAAACTGTTGATGCTAGTTGAGTATTCATCGATCTCAACAGTCATGAAATAATGAGGTCATTGCAGCGCGTCTAGGCTCCATAGGTTGGATTCCCTGCATCTAGTTTAGGCATACTTTTATCTATGAACCCCAATTTGTTTCTAATTGATAATGCAAGAGTACATGACCTACTCTAGGTCAAATAATTGATTTCATCTAATTCTAATGTGATACTCCTGAGTGATTATTTGTAGATCAAATGTAGAAGGGAGAGCTTAGATCATTTGTTGACCATTGGTTGATTGATTGACTAAGTTCCTTGATCCTGAAGCCATAATTCTTGATCAAGAATAGAAGAACTCCTTCTCAAGATCGCTCCTATGGCTCTGGTACCATGTGAATCCTAAAGAATAGCATTAAAAATGTGACAGAAAACAACAATCGCAATGAGTACAAGTGTGAAGATGAGAAAGGAATCTAAAGAAGAAGCCACTCCTCTTGGTCGCTCTCGATCACTTGATTGGGTTGTTGATAGTTACACGTCTCTCTTTTATTAGAATCAATTCTTTTCTACTATTTACAAGAAGTTAACTACTAGCTACAACTATCAAAAAATAATTTCTAATCTACATTCTTATCAAGCACCACAACAACTAAGTTAGCTAGCAGTCATTTCTTGTTGGCTTCTTACTACTGACTTGGATTTCTTTTCATTAAGAGTGTTTTTTTGGTAAATTCAAATTGAAAATTCGGTACAAATTGACATATCAAACATCGGTTTGATTCAATCTTTCGATTATTGAATTTTCTTTTAAAAAATCAAAAAAAGAAAAAATAAAATAAAAAGGAAGAATAAAAAAATGACAAAATTAATAGAAAAAGTTAAAAAATAAAATATTAATAAAAATGCCAATCTTAGTGACAAAATAATAATATTAATAATAAATTACATTATTGATGAAAAAAGATAAAAATAATAATAAAACTCGATGTTCGATTCGATGCAGTATATCAAACATAAATATTGAAATCAAATTGAAAATCAAAATTTTAAATATTATCATATAGAATATAAAACTAATATTTCGATCTAATATTCAATACTTAGTAAAATTTTAATTTTGATTCAATTTGATTTGTTTATTGAATTGTGCTCGTCCCTGGCCCAAATCCTCATCATCCCCGTCGGCTAAGTTTCGTCAGCCAACTCCTCACTTTGACAAACATTTCATTGACAAGAAAAAATTTTGAAAATAAAATTTGATGATAAAAGTTTGAATACCCAAAAATAATCGAGTAAAAGATTCAAATGAAATTTGCCTTGAGCCTGCTGGGTCACAATACAATCGGAGCCACTCTAACCCTTTCTGCAATGCCATATTTTTCTTAAAAGAATAACATACGTTAGTTTTTAAACTGTAGTATGTATCATCCAAGAATAAATTTTAAAAAAAAATATATATATATATAATAATTAAACATCTATTTTTAATAGTTAAAATTACAAAACAAACATAGCCTTGTAATACTTACTCGATGCTTGAATTTCTTTCGCTAGGTAGGGTTATTATTAACAAATAAACAAAGAAATTTACAAAAATCTTGATTGTTTTGGCCTTTGTATGTGTTTAATTTATTTCTGTGGTCGAGCACTCGGCCTGAAAATACACAACGAGAAGCGAAAGAAGCCCTCCCAGAATTCTTTCCCTCTCTTGTCAGTCTTTAGTGTGCTTCTTCATCTTCTTCGGAAAGGACGAAGAAGAAGAAGACGACGACAGCGGATGAGAGAGAAAGAGAGTGGTGGTGGCTGAGCGACTGCAACGCACGTTGGCCTATCGTGGATCGATTCTTTCTCTCTGATGGAACCTCGCTTCGTTCCTGCGGAGAATCATTAGATACAAAACAATTTTTCAAATCCAAAGCACAATTGCCCATTTCCCGTCTCACTCTGGCGCCTCTCAGAGGAACCCTTGCGTTCCTCCTCTCGTCGATCACCCAGTGTACCTTCGATTTCAAATCCAGGAGAAGAAAGCAGAAATTCTTCTACAGAGGAACAAAAATGCTGTGGATAATCAGATTTTCTGGGTTTTTCTTCGCGGCAATGGTGATGATTTTACTGTTCCCTTCTCTTCAACCCTTCCCTCCCGCGGAGGCGATAAGGTCCGATGTTTTTGATTCCCATCTCAGACTTTCCACACCCGCACCTTCCACCCAGAAATTCTCCTTCCAGAAAGCTCCTGCATTCCGCAATGCCGATGAATGCCGGTCATCAGAAGCCGAAAAGTCCGGCGTCTGTGATCCATACCTTGTTCATGTGGCTATTACTCTCGATATCCAATATCTACGTGGCTCAATCGCTGTCGTCTATTCAATTCTTCAGCATTCTGAGTGCCCGGAAAGCATCTTTTTCCATGTCCTGGTCGTGGAAACCGGTCTTGAAACCTTTATCCGGTCCACTTTCCCCGAGTTGAAGTTCAGAGTGTATTATTTCGATCCGGAAAGAGTGCAGGGCCTGATCTCAAGCTCCGTCAGGCAGGAGCTTGAACAGCCGTTAAATTATGCTCGGAATTATTTAGCGGATCTTCTAGAAACTTGTGTAACGAGGGTGATCTACTTGGACTCGGACCTGGTAGTGGTCGATGACATATCAAAGCTCTGGAGCGCAGGCTTAGGGGGAAAAACTATTGGGGCACCGGAATACTGCGACGCCAATTTCACAAAGTATTTTACCCAATATTTCTGGTCCAAGTCTCGGTTCTCCAACGTTTTTTATGGTCCGAACCCTTGTTACTTCAATACTGGCGTGATGGTTATGGATCTGGGTAAGTGGAGGCGGTTCGGGTACACTCGTCGGATAGAGCGGTGGATGGAAATACAGAAGACGAGCAAAAGCCGGATATACGAGCTAGGATCGCTGCCGCCGTTTTTACTGGTGTTCGCCGGACACGTGGCGCCCATCGAGCACAGATGGAATCAGCACGGACTGGGAGGGGACAACGGGCGGGGAAGCTGCAGGGACCTCCATCCTGGTCCGGTGAGTCTGCTCCACTGGAGTGGCAACGGCAAGCCCTGGATTCGGCTCGATTCGCAACAGCCGTGTCCACTGGACTCGTTGTGGGCGCCATTCGATTTGTTCGGGCAAGCAACCTGAATTTTTTCGTTTTTCCCGGTAACAGTTTTTTTCCGCCGGTGAATTCCTCCAGTGACCTCTTTTTATATTCAAATCGCTCATTATTAGCATCTTTTTCTTTCATTTCCTTTTTCTGTTATTTAACTATGACCTTTCTTTTTGGTTTACCCTTTTTGTTCAATTATGAATTCTTTCTCAAACATTTGTTTTGGTTGATAATCAATTCATTACCAGTCATGATCCTTTTGAACTCTTTTCTGTTATCTCTACCTTGAAAATAAAAAGGCAAAGGAAGGGTATTTTTCGGTTAGCCCTGCGTTTTTTGTTTGGCAATTTAATAGTTTGCTTCCATTTTTGTTTCTACTTCGAGTAATTTTGCAACACGAATTCTGGATAAAATGACAAATAATGCCTAGGAATACAGCAACGTTGACGAGCGAAATTATGAGAGGTCTCGCTGTTGTCGGCCTGGTTGGGGGTTTAGTTCAATAATTAGATATGCACCAGTAGTGGCTCTAAGCATTACTTTCCCAGGTGCTCCGGGATCCTCTCCCTTAAGGGTTGCTTTGCGCAAACATTAGGAAGCAATTGGGGTTCATTTATTTATTAATTTATTTTTTCTTGGTTGAATTGAGGGGGGGTTGACGGAAAAGGGAAAGGAGGAGGTAAAAGGGGAAACTTTAACCTTTGATCTTCGGAATTTGGGATTTGACGAGGTAAAAAGGAGAATAAAAGGCAAAGCATTACACTGCAAAACATGAAATGTTATCCTTTGTGACATGGAAGGGTATATTTTTGTTTGACATGACCAAATGCGATGGCCCTTTGATTTGTTCATCCTCTGTTCTTTTCCCATCTTTGGACGAAGAAGTATTGTTACCGGTTGCTTGTTAATTTACTTATTCAGATCATATTGTTTCTATTAAAAAAGTGCGCTTATATTTCCACTCATGTTTTAAGTTTCTTTTAGACTTCCACAGCCACCCACGTCAACAGAATATAGTTCTAGTGGGCAGGTGAAGTAAGATTACGATGGGTGACCCCTGTTTACATGTTTGTAAGAAATTGTTTGCCGTGAACTAGCGTAGGCCATTAATATATACGGGGTACGCGGCACACGTGGTCTTTTTAGGTTGGGGTGAATTTGAATTGAGAATTTTTGTTTTGATTATTATTTATCTGCAAAATTTGTCTTGTTCTTTTTTTCTTAGGCATTGGCAGATGGAAATGACTTGCTTTCGGCATGGCCGATTATGAGGTAATAATCCTTGGAATAATACTATTATCGTTAGGAAAAAAACAGCGGGAGTAGAATCTTTCTAAAGAAAAGCGCATCGCATTGGGGTCCCAGTTTTTCGTTGTAGAGCTCAAAATCAACCGCCCACCATTGTGGAAAAGTCAGCACTGCCTGTCTCAGCTAGAGGCTTGTACATGATATGCTGTATTTGGTAATTCCTTTCAGCGCTTCATGCAATAATATATGCATGGGTCTTAATAAAATAATATTCATTTATATATATATATATATGTCATGAAAGTAAACATTCGGTAAATCATAGTAATACGCAACCTCTTGAAAACCACATTTGCCGTGACGTCTTGAAGTTGGTCCTCTCTCTGGCCACACCTCTCAATAAGCTTTTCTTTCGAAAGTAACAATTAAAAGGTCTCAAACTGATCCTGGATCTTCTCATCTCACAACTCAACAGCACTGTGACAAGCATCAACAACACGCCCAGCGCACGGAATCGGGGTTTCCTTTCTCTCGTCAAGGCGTATCTCTTCTTGAAGTAGATGTATCCATGCTTTCGCCCAAAATGTGTCTCTGGCTTCTGTTCCAGCCTTGGATTGCCATTACATTCTGTTCTTTTGCCTTGCCACCACGTGGCTTCGCCCCTTATCTGGATCTCAGCAATGGAAGCAAAGGCATCGTTAATGCAAACGCAAATCAAAATTCACGAGCCCACACCAGGAATTACAGCTTAAATCTAGGAATGAATTAGTATGCCAGCAGTTCTTGTTGTACCACAGTAAATAATATACCGAAATGCTTACTAGTTCCTGTTAAAATACAATACAAGTAGTAGATTCTTTTTTTTTTTTTATGAAAAATAAAAGCAATCACAAATTTGGAGGTTAACGTCTGCTTGACCTTCAACACTGAATATGTATTTAAAGTTATTCAGTAGATGTCTATTTATATCTTTAAAACAAGGTAAAATGACGAAAATAGTAAAGGTATAAATATTAATATTATTGATTAGGAAAGTTATTGAGTTACTCGACTATTAATCCGTCATTCAAATACTTAACTGTTAGCTGGTAATAAAATTAAAAGTTTGTATAAATGCTTCATGATTAAGGGATATCTTTGTTAATTATACAAACATTATTCAATTTCAATTATTTAGAAAATAGTTACTACTAGTACTTAGTTAGCCCGAAAAGGGTTGGGAAAAGGGGCCAAATGATAAAGAAGGCTGCAGCAAGTCAAGAAATGAATTGGGCCATTGGCGGTTGTGGCGGATATAACGCGGGTATTGGTGTCCCCATTAGCATTAGCGTTAGAATCCTTGTCGGCGACGGCGACCTCGAAATTTCTCGTTAAATTTCGGAACCACTGGATTTTGATTTTCACGCTATTCCTCCTCCTGCTCCTTCTCCTTCGCTGCAATTGACTCGCTTGCTACTACTCCTGGGCGAGGAGGAAAAAGAAAACCCACCCCAAACCCTAGTCCTAGTACCCTAAATCTATTCATTTTCTTGATAATACTAATCATTATTATTTTCTCTGCATCTCTTGAATATCTGTACACTTTACAGAATTTCGTCTGGAGTAATTTAATTAAATTAAGATGGACGACCGATTTTACGAGGATTTGGAAGTTGCGCTATCTTCTTGTTCCAAACACAGCATCGGTCGGTGGGGAAAACCTGCATGTGGTTTCCCTTTTCTCTTACCCTTTTGCATTTTTCAGATGATTAATTTAATTTAATTTCTAAATTTGTGATCGTTGTAATAGATTATTACAACGAGGAGGAAGAGGAAACCGAAGGGGAGTACGAGGATGAAGAAGTCAACGATGTGGAGAACGACGAGAAATCTGAAGAATTCGCATGCCCGTTTTGCTACGAGGATTTTGATGTTCTTGGACTGTGCTGCCATATTGATGCCGATCACCGCATGGAGGTTAAACCTGGGGTAATTTGATGGCAACAATTTTTAAGTCTTTCAAGCATTGATTTGGTTTTTAATTGACGTTATTTTGATCATATTTGGAATTGGACGCTGTACACGCTTCCAAGTACGGCGAATCCCTAATTAATGAACCAAATATTGCCTCTTTGTTATGTCTTGAATTTTGAAAGAATGTTTTAGACAAATGGGATTTCGTTTTAGTTGCTTGAGCGACAGGCTTGTCAATTTCGAGATGTAATTAGGTTTTGCGCATATTTACTTATGGTTTTTGGTGCAAGGGGCTGGTGCATTCGATTGGTGATATATTAACTCAGGGACAATCATATTTTGAGTGTTTGTCCATTGATTATGAATAGTAAAAAAGGAAAAAAATGAATAGAAGAAGAAGAAGAAGAAGAGTGTGTGTGTGTGTGTGTGAGAGAGAGAGAGAGAGAGAGATGCCATTGTGGTTAACAAGTTACTAAAGTTGGCACAATGTCCTAATTTTTAGGTGAGCGGTATTTTTAATGACCTCATATCGTTGGTTGTCATATTGATGTAATAATATTGAGAATCAAAAGATAGCCTACACTGTGTAGTGCTTGCTTGCAGGATGTGATGGTGCAAGTCAAATTTTGTAAAATTTGTCATCTTTAGATTTTTGTTTTGTTTAGAAGAGTATGTTTAACCAGAGTTCCTTTCTATTTTCAGATATGTCCTGTCTGTGCCACAAAGGTGCGCATAAACATGGCTTCGCACGTAATCTCTCAGCATGAGGATGTTTTGAAAATATCCTTCAAATATATTTATGCAAATGGGCCATTCATGGTTGTTGAATTTTTTAAGTATCCACGATTTCAATTACTATAAATACACAGTTATTTTGTGTTTATCTTAACTTATCCCAAGCTCTCTGCAATAAGAAGCATCGTTGTGCTCGCTCTCGTTCAGCAATACTTCTGCTAAGGAAAGATTTGCAGGAGAAACATTTACGTTGTCTTGAGGATTCTCCTTGTGTTGATTCTTCCTTGGATGTGGCAGATGATTCCATGCTTCTATCATTTGTTAATAATCCTCGCCATACTGACAGACCTCAAACCAATAAAGCTGCTTCTTCAACTGCATCAAGCTTATCACCAGAAAGTTCCAATGGTGATTCCTTAGAGAGGTACGCCCAAAATATGATCTCTCCAAATTTTCATTATATCTTAGCAAAATTCAGATGCCAATGTTGGAGCTAATTAGTGCACTGGACTTTATCATGCTGACCAACAAGTTGGGTGGTGGCCTTTAGCACATCTGAATTAGTGATAGCCATGTCTGTTTGGACAAGAGTATGATACACTAAGGAAAAATGTATTTTGATTTTAATGAGGGATTATTTGGATATCCGGTATCATATAAAATGGATTGAAGTGGTATATGTATGCGTTGACGAGGAAAGAAAAAAATGAACTCAAAGTTTTAATCATGTTGTGCCCAAGAAAAAATTGAGGATCAGTGGTGTAGGTGAGATCTCATAGCAGAATTTTGGAGACCTTTCATTAACTTATTTGCTCTTTTCCTTTATGGCAAGTATCTAGAGTAAAGTTAAAAGGTCAAATGATCGTTCATCCTATCCGACATTTGTAGCTTGCACTATTCTTATTCAAAAAACTTAAATTACTCTCTTTGAGATAGTTAAGTATGTAACTTGGTGTTCAATGTCAAATATTGTATTTTAACCCATTCCATAAATTATCCTTTCTTATAAGGACAACAAATAGGATGAATGATCTTTTGACCTTTTAACTTCACTCTAGATATCGGCCATGAAGAAAAAGAGCATTTTAGTTAATGAAAGGTCTGCAAAATTCTGTCATGAGATCTCACCTGCACCACTGATCTTCAATTTTTTCCTGGGCACAACATGATTCAAAGCTTGAGTTCATTTTTTTCTTTCCTGGCAACGCTGACTTTACCTGATCTATTGTGCTTCACCCAACCTTTCTAGTGCAATTCTCTTTCTAATCCTATGTAATTCTGTTTGCATCCATGTCTGTGTTTTTGTGCAATATTAACTTAGTTGTTCACGATGAAGGTACCTGCCTGTGGGAAGTAGCTTATGTCAATTGTAGTTTAGATGTTTTGGTGAGCAGGAGCTGGGTGAAGTTGGCAGTTATGTTCTTGGTGAAATTTGGCATTTATTATTTGGTGATTGGGAATACATTTTGATTGCTCCACAACATTTTGCTAATATATTTTAAACAATAGTTATAGATATCTAGCTTATAGATTGATAGTGGATATGGTAATGAGTGGCTTGCTTCAGACTGAAATATTCTTTTATTTTTTTGTTGTCAGGTAATTTATGTGTTCTGTAGTGGGATACTTCAGGGGGCGGGGAGTGGGGCTGGGTGATTGCAGCTTTTATTTTTCTTGCTTCAAAAAATATATGTTGCATTTAATCAACTATCAATTATGAAAGTATCCAAGAAAAAGGAAACTAAAAATAAACATCAATTGATAGAAATTGATGTGATGATAAACAGATTACTGATGAAGGAGTAGCAAGCAACATGAAACATTCTGCAAAAATAGATGCATTGTATGCTTATTCATGAATGCAAAATAATGGAACTTTGCTTCTTCTTAGCTAGCTTCAGCATTGATACTTTTATCGAAATAGTACTTAATTTTTCTAGGTGTTGTGAATAAAGAATGTAATTCAAATTGCGAATCAATCATGTCACTTTAAGGACACAATATACTCTACGATATGTTGTTTGCAGCTTTCATTTTGTTTTGCTGAGTAGTTTTATTTCATTGGCATATTTTTTAAGATTTACCAATTCTTATATACTACTATCTAAGTTGCAGAATTCAGTCGACTTTGTCAACTGACTGGAAGAATGAGAAGGCTAGGAGGTGTGAATTTCTACAAGGATTGGTATTATCCACCTTTTTCGATGACGTATGAGCAAATAGCTGGATTAGCCTGAAGATGCATTTGTTGACGCCTAAATGGATAAAAAAGGCGGTGGTATTTGTTACTGATATTATCCAACCAAATTGGCTGTACATGCTGATTGGATGCGATCTGTTAGAAAGAGTAGTTACTCAACCCTAATATAGTATCAGCCTGTTCGCATTGAAAATGATTGCTCATGTGATCTGCCAGCCCTGTCAGTTGCTCAACCTCTAATATTGTCTTGGCCTGTTTAGATGAGCCATTAGTATATATAGTGATGATGAACGGTTGAGGTATTGTGTCAAAGGATATTTAACTCGTTTTATGCCACAGTTTCAGATTAGATGCATTGCAATGTACTCTTGTATTTGGATTTTATTGGGACACATTGTATTTTTACCGATTTGATGTTTGATGATTGTGTGGCGGAAATACGTTACGGTTTTAAAAGTTGATATTTGTTGTAATTTTTAAGCGTGTTTTTTTATTGAAAATTGTGTTAGAAAGAGATAAAAATAAATTTTTAAAAAAAGGTAATACTGATAGAGCGTGTTTTTTTGAGTAGAAAATGTGTGAACATAGTTATTGGATATCGAAATTCACGACGGACGGCAAAGTCAATTAATTTGAACGTGGTGAGATCTCATGTTAAGGTCTGTGGTCTTAGCTTTTCTTTTGGGAAATTAAGAAATTTACGATGCATGACACGAGCAGATCGATTGGCGGTTTTTGGCATCCAACGTCGTAACTTTGTTTTCGTTTCCTTGCTTGGCAATTATATTAAACAATTAGACACTTCATTAATTACCTGCGAATTGGTAGACTCTATCAAAAATAATTACTTATTATATTATTTAATTTTTTTTATATCTGTACATTATTTCAATATGTGCGTGCATCATGTGTATAAATTTGCAGACCTTGAAAAACTTAAGATAATAAATGAAATGGCCCTGATCAAAATTTTATTTTTGTTGAAATCTGATTTAAATATCTACAAAATGACCTCTCTTTTTTTTCTTTTGTCTCAAATATATCATTAAACAAAATAACTCTTTATTTTTTCTTTCTTACTTTAGCAAAGCCCTTAAGTTTTCCCATCAAAATTGGATCCAAACAAAGCATTCTACACAATGTAAAGTGCATAGATGAGATGCGAGAACTGAGAGCAAAACATATTGGTTGTACATTAGTTAACAAAGCGAAGTGGGCCGGGCCGGTCCTCGCCAAAATTTTACAAAGTTGCGGTAATGGTGTAATAATTTCTTGTCTTCCCATTTGTGACCAGTGGCAGATTCAAGGCCACCGTATGCTTATGATAGGCGGAGGTGTTAACTTTAATTGATGGAATTAAGGTTAATAATTATAGGAGCATTCTGTCCGTATTCCCTGGAATTGCGTGGATTATAATGGTAAAGATTTTGGTTGTAATGATGTTAGGTAAAACCACCCACAATGGATAAACTAATTGCTCCTTTTTCTTTTGAACCCATGACCTCACAGGCACAGCCCACAATGGATAAACTTGGAGTTAGTAGCTTCGTCGGTTTTGACAATATGGCTTTCACCTTGACTTATCCACATGAGGTTGTTGCTATGGAAGGCAAGATGGCGTACTGCTTGGTACATAACATCTTATAGAAAGTTTGTTAACGAAATTGTTGGCATCTATTGGCTTAAAAGTTGCCATGTCTTCTCCTGGTCTGCCACATACCATTGGAGAGACTTGGTGACTAGTTGAATTTCAACTGATGATCACCGGTTAAGGCTTCCCCCAATATTGTTATGCGAACGAACAAGGCCCTTTGGGCTTTCCCTATTGGGCCCATTGAATTGCTTCATTTTGCATGACACCCAGATTGTTCCAATGAACTCTTGCTTCGGGACGCCTATTGTCCAATGTTCTATTTCATCAAACCTTCTTGAAATCCGAATATGTTAAAATGCTTTATACTGTGACACCCTTGGTTAGGTTGCAGTTGCATACAGGGGTATCACTTGTCTACATTTCGGCAGGTGCACGTGGAAATATCAACGTTTCAATACACTGAATAATTAATTTGACGATATGCGGTGGCACTATACGCTTTCCTTCTGTCAGTCCCCTTCTTTTTTCTGTGCATATATATATATATATATATATAGAGCATAAAATTGGATTCTTGAAAACGAGAGTGGTGCAGACAACCGTGCATATGACTCTTTTCGGCTTTCCCAAGAGAATAATGAGCAGCCTTTAAAAAATGTGTTGGTCCCATTGAACCAACCTAATCAATGGTACTCCCTCCATTGTCGTCCTCTATCACAACTTGGATTCGGGACTTGTATTATTTTGTTTGCTTATCCCAAACCTCATCCATCCCTGTACGGGTGTAAAAGTAAATTAATCTAGTTGTGTTGGATGCATGGATGGTTTAGTGAGAAGTCAATAACAGCATTAAGAAAATGCTCCTTAACGAGGTACAGTGCATTTGTCCCACCGAGGAAGCTTTTAAAATTAGGATACTGACCTTTACACGGTCCCGCTGCTTTACATCCTAATGCCAGATTACCAACACCAATTAGAGGTAAGTTAACAGGCGTAAAAACAGCCCATTTGCCTGACATGCATGTAATTAATAAATAATGATCCCTCGAAGTTGGATGGCCGGGACAACGAAAAACGCCACAAATCTGCTATTTATTGTACGCGTCTTATATATATATATATATATAAATGTCGAGTTTTGCCCTTCAAAGCAGTGTGGAGAATAATCCATCTTCCCCTCTGCTCTAGTCTGTTAGTTTGAAACCATTTCAAGTATATATGTTGCAAGCCTTGTTTTATGTACAAGGAAGATGGACGCAAGAATCGCATGATCTGAACTGTATTTTGACACGAAACTTTATGTGAGATGCATAGATCATAGAAAGCCCTAAAAATTTGTGACAGAGGAAGAGAAATATCAAGTGGCGTAGCTAAAAAAACGATCACATCAGTAAGCAGAAGAGTGATGTGGTATGATCGGTTTTATGGATATTGAGGCATAGAGTGATGATAACGTGGAATTAACACAGCAATGAATCACATTCTCTTCACTTCATGATGGGTTGATGAGCTGTAAAAGTGAAAGCCCTCCAAAAGGCACAAAGGAGTGCGGTGCTTTCATGATGTGTAGGGAATGTATATGGCTGATGGCTGGTTGCTCCATGGATGACATTACATGTGGACCCCTACCATAATAAAATATATATATATATATAAGAACCAGCAAAGAATGTTATGATGGTTTCCTCTCTCTCTCTCTTTTCTTTTGCTTTCAGAAAGATGTTCGCTTTATTCTTTGTATAATGGGAAGGAATATTAGATGGTCGGTTATTAATTAAGCTAAT
The DNA here is from genome assembly GCA_019155195.1 of Avicennia marina. Lineage (NCBI taxonomy): Eukaryota > Viridiplantae > Streptophyta > Magnoliopsida > Lamiales > Acanthaceae > Avicennia > Avicennia marina. The sequence continues at coordinate 122,627 of CM032783.1, forward strand.
TTACACTTGGATATAATGATTTTTTAACCCCAAATTGTACAGAAGTAGCAGCTATGCTGGGAGCTTATTAATGAATGTAGTTAATAAAATAATGAGCAGTTGATTAAAAAAAAGGAGTTAAGTTAAAATCTGATATTAACTTTCCACAAGGTTATTATAATGCATCTTTTACATTTCTACGAAACTCGTGTCTGTTATTCATTTTGGCAAATCTTCTATTTGGGGAGCAACAAACAGAAAAATTAATTCCCAATTCCGAGAAAAATGTGCTGGCAAACACCCTGTTATGTTATCGATTGAATTATAACTTCTTCTCCGGCCAAAAAATATTCATAATCGAAACAACTCCGCCATAAAATTATGTTGCCCGCAATGGCATTGCACTGTAAAACTAGTAGTTTTACTTTATTTAGGGGTATTTTAAAAGCTAATAATAGCAATTTGTACCCAAATAAAAAGGAGATAAGGATTGGTAGCAAACTATATTTATTATCCGCACAAAGTTTCTTTGTTTGACAAGATTTCTTCCTCCCAACACAACCCACATGGGTCTTCAATTGGATGCCAAGAAAAGGGGGCATTGGATGGGAGGGAATTAAAGTTTACAGGACTTTTGGTACAGCACAAAGTGGGGAATTATGGAAATTGACGTCTATCATATTGGTGTGAAAATTGATATTATCATCTTGAAAATTTTATCTTGGCTTGAATTACAAGGCGGCAGACGGCGCCCACATTTACCTTTTCCTCTTTTCTTGTTAAAAACTTCGGCCACATATGGGCATACCTTTTTCTTTTTCTCAAACTTAGTAAATGGGGGGATTATTACATTCGGCCCTCTTTTCTCCATCTGAAAACCTATCTTTTGGCTTAACTATCCCTCATCGGACTTTCATCTTTGTACTGAGATGATTGCCCTACATTCCCTTGACGGACAATCTCAATTGCTCTTTTATTAAATTCTTGTCAGATATTTTTTTTCAGTAATATGTACGAGATATATACAATTGATGAACCCTTTAACTCTTCGTTTCTCTCTCTCTCTCTCCCTCCCTCCCTCCGTACATTTATACACGTATTTAGCAAAAATCAACGTGTTTGCTTTTTGTTTACAATTAAATCCCACTTTCTTAATCATGAAAACGATGGTGCATGTAAGGCGTAGTTTGATCTTTTAATCAACTTTCATCACAATTTCTTTTTCTAATCATACGTTAGACATTATAAATGTGGTAAATGTGGGAAAAAACCAGACACAACAATAAATTTTGATAAAAGCCAGCCAATCGAAAAACTGACACGTAGTGCAAATATTTATCGGTAGGCCAATAAATTTATTGCGTTGACAGCACGCGCTAGGTATTACGGGATTGCACTCTCGCTCTACCCGCCATCGCCAAAGCTGCCAGCTGACCTCCAAAACCTGTAGATTCGGCGCCGAACCACCGATTTGAAATAACCGAACGTTTGTCGCGGATTCGAACATAAATTTATTTTTGATTTTATTATAACCAAAAAATGTTAGAGAATGTATATTAAAATCAAATAATATAAAAGTATATCAAATTTTACAATTTTTATATTTATTCTTTTTAATTTTTTATTTATATAGATTAGTAATCTTTTGAAAATCTGAGTTCATATATTTACATTTGTATGTTTATCATATGACAATATTATTGTCTCACTTTTAAAAAAATTTAATAAATTAAATAAAAACTAATAAAATTCTAAATTTAAACATCATAAGTTTCAATATAAGTTAATTTATAATAGTATCTTTTAATTAAATAAAATAATGATGAAGAAAAATGTCATTTAAATTTTAATTTTTATAATAAACTTTTAATGATGAGAAGATTATTTGATCATACCTGTCATCTTAAATTTATTAAATAATGTAAAAAAATAAGTAATATCTATATTATTTAAATTTTGATTTATACAAATAAATGAGAAAAATACATGTATATTAATATACAATAGTTATATTTGCACTATTGTATACAAACTCCATTTTATTTTTTTTTATTTTTTTTATAATTATCATATAAGAATTTTTAATTTTATTTAACATTATAGTGAAATAAATCAAATTTAAACTATTTTTATTTTATTATTTAAAATATTGACCCTTTAATCTAAAGAGACACTTGTACCTGTTACATGTTCAACTATAGGACAATATGATACAATGTAACTTATTTAATAATAAAAACTAATAATTTATTAAAAATACTTTATATTGAGATATATTCATTGAGTTTCATAAACAATCTAACGTAGAGTTCAAAGTGGTTCTTTTTAACATTTGACTGGAAACTGATCATTTGATTATTATATTATAACATTAACTTTTTTTCTCTTTTTCTCCATTTTATTTATGAATATATTTTGTTTTTAAATTAATATACTACAAGCAAAATTATCTTAATATTAGCATACTAGATTATATTTGAAGTTCTAATTAATATTTTAAAAAAATATTTTTCATCTATATAATTTAAATTTTCATAATGTATATATTAAGAATATTGACTTTGTAATTTATAATTTAATTATTTTAAAATTTCAGTGCATTATTATATAATATTCTATTACTATTTATTTTATACAATAGTTTATAAGAATATAAGTAAGTATAGAATAAATATAACAATATTTCAAAAATTATCACATATTTAATAAAATTGATAATCAAATATTAACTCGTTTGAGACATTTTATAAAAAATAATTATAAGAATAGTGTTCTTTATATAAGAAATTTATTTTATTTTTAAAATTTTAGCTCATTACATATTTTATAATATTGATGGTTGAATATTCACTTCTTTTAAATATTTTATAACATATATAAAATTTATTTATTTATTCAAAGTTTTATTTTTTTATTATAAATTTATTTATGTTGCTAATTGTCTTTCCTCCATATTTTGACTTAATAGGTATTTATATTTATAATATTATAACAAATTATTTTGTTTTATTTTTATTAAATGATATAATCGTGAGATCAATGTTTTTCAATGAATTTGTTGTTATGTTTCCAAAAAATATAATTATGCAATAATAACATATTTAATAAAGTTGTTAGTCATAAATTCATTCATTTTATTATATGAAATATTATTTTTCATATATGTGTAATTTATTTATTTATTTAAATATTTGTCATATTATTGTAACTTTATTTTTCTTTCTACTTGTTCCCAATGACATTAATTAAATATAAATAACTGTGAAATCAAATGATAATATAAAATGAATCCCCACGTTCTTTGATGATCAAAGTTTAACTTACTTTAGATATTTTATAATACGTTGTTACAACAATATTGATGTTTTTATATATGAAATTTGTTATTTTCTAATTTTATCTCAATATTATAAAAATTTATTTTTATCATTCATAGTTTAACTAAGTAATTTAAATAAAATTATAATTAAATACAATTATTATTGTTAATTTTTAAATACAATTAGCAATTATAATTTTTTTATTATGGATTTGAATATATATATATATATATTAAAAAAATTAGGATTTTATTAATTTTTAATTTTACTTAATTTATAAATAATTTAAAATTCGATTAGATTCATACCACTTAGATATTTCTATTTCACATGACTTAGAAATAATTACATAAATAGTTTAAATATGTTAGGATTATATTAATCTTCTACTACTAAAATATGTATCAATTAAAAATTCTATTAGTCACATTCAACTAAAAGATTTCTATTTTAAATAATTTAAAGATAACTAAAAAGTAGTTTGTATATATTAGGACTAAATTGATTTTCTACTATTAAGAGATGAACGTTTTAAATAAAATTTGAACTTTACCCATATAACCTTCTTTACCATAAATGTAGATAGACATTTAAATAAAGATATATATACATATATGTCCTTTTCTAATTGGCTAAAACATGAGTACAGACATAGATAAAGTGTTAATAAATTCAGGAATAGAAGAAGTCAATAATTTATTTGCATACAGTTTTGTATCTTTTAATAAAAATAGAATTAATTGAAAGCAGGGGGGAATAATATTGTCATCTAATACGACAACCCATAAGCGGGTCAGAATGGTTAATGTATGTGAAAATGATAAATATATGGTTAGAGTGGAAGAGAGCAACAAGGTTTGGTAAGGAAGGGCAAGTGGCTTGCGACCGAAGGCCTTAAGCCTAGTTTGTTGTGTGGGCGTTCAGTTATTTGCGGACATCGAACTTTGCAGTTGCCCACTTTCAACCAGCAGTGATTCCCTGAAAATGACCAATTGCCTACCCAAATCCTACACCACATTACTTAATGGGGAATAAATAAATATAAACACACTTGAGAGCTGGATTTATTAAAAACAAATAATGATCGCACCACAGGTGCATCCCATTGCTTGCAGCGCAAACAGCACGCATATGAAGAAAACTGTGGTGCGTCCATCTTGCACGGTAAGCAAAGCAATTGCCACAAACCCAACCCAACCCAACCCCAATAAACGGTTATTGTTGTTGAGGCTGAGACACCAACAACAACCGAATAAATAAAATGACCTCTCCTCTCCGTGCACTTAGCCACACATACATCCATCCATCCAACCATACATGAAACCCCGGCATTTGCCGTTTGTCCACACGCTATACAGTTGAGTTGATGTTGGGGAATGTACGATCAAAGCAACAGAACAGGTTTGACTTGACTGAAGCAGTAGCGACTGAAAGACAACTCGAAGCTGCGACTGAAAATGCAGACAATAATATTTTGTGCATTGGACCCTATCCCCAAGGAATTAAATATCCACACCATTAAACAGGCCTTCTTTCCGTTGAATGAATTAGGAAGGCATGGGAATTAACAGGTAAGTGTGAGTGAGTGCGTGCGCGTGCGTGTGTCCCAACAACTGAAGAAAGAATGCCGGGCTTTCCGCTAAATAGCCGATTATGGGCAAACCAGAAAGGCTCTTGTTTCTGGCCGAGGTATCTCTAGGAAGAATCGAGTTCTGATTGCGCCTTCTCTCTATTTTTATAGTAGAACCAGCCTCCGGTTTTATAAGAAAATATATATAAACGTCGAAATCCAAATGTTAAAATCTGAACGTTCGGGCATGAATGAATTGAAGAAAACGTTGATTGCAATTATTAATGAAATATACGTTGGTTCTACAACGTTTGGGTGAAGCCGTTGAGAAGAAAACCTCTTGAGTAATAGCTTGTTTGGACGAGAATCTTTTATAGAGAGAGTAATAGAATTACACCCACTAAAATAAAATCATACATCTAATTTCCAACATACTTTACAATGAACAAGTTGGGATCACTGTAATAATCAACTGGACTGACATTGCACGCCCCATCCTCATTATCTGTCTCCAGTATCTTAAATAAAGATGTAAACGCTAGCTGGCATTACGGATGCAGTTCATTGTTCTTACTTCAATTAATTGATCGAGTCGCCCCTCAATTCCCTCGACATCCCCACTTACATGAATATCCCCGCTTCTACCCCTCAAAAGCAACTTCTTTTTATAACCCCGCTTCTTCCATATTTCTCAATAATATTAAAATAAAATCTGATGCTACTTTCCATTCTCTACACTATTTTACTTTTATACGGTAAAAATTAAATTTTGTACGAATTTCCTCCTTAGTTGACATCAGAATTATTTCAATCTTTTGATTGAAAATCGGTATCGTTGAAATAAATGGACAAACTCAAGGACATATAGATACGAATATTTCATTCTTAGTCTGTTTAATGTCAAATCAGATTAAAAGATTCTTCTGTCTTCTTTCCTTTTTTTTCTTCCTTCTTCTTCTTCTTCTTCTTCTTCTTCGTTTTTTTCTCATGTGATCCCAACTAAAATCTAGGGCCTAACTGTTTAAAAGGAAAAAAAAAAAAAAGAAAAGAAAAGTAAGCAAAGATTTTATCCAGTCCATGGGAGACACCAAAAGGCGCAAATTGAAGTCAAGAAAAAGGTGATTAGCGTATGTACAAATTATGTTTCACTAATAATTCAACAAAATGAAGTAAATGCACCCTAACGGTTTTAGTCCACTTTTTATTTCTACATGTTCCTTAAACAAATTTGTTCTAAATATTTTTCATAATTTCACGAAACAATTGGGTATGTTTTCACGCCAAACACGACTCAAGTAAAGTACCTGAACAGTTGGAACCCGAACCGCGAGATTGGCGTACATCTGGCTTTAGACAAAGATATATTCGAAAAGAGCCGCATTCTCGTCGGACCCACAGCGTTACTCGGTACGTCTCGCTATAAACTATAAAGCAGAGAGAAAGCAAAGGGCGGAGCCATGGCCAATGCCTCGCTGTAGCGTTGTGAAATGGAAACCAACCAAACTGAAGACGAGTTCATTTATAATATTGATATGTTGTATTGTACTTTTTTGTCTTAATGCTCCAACGCTTATCAGTCCTTTCTCCGCCACCTTCTACGTCTACTCAGCCACCGAAACACCTGCCACAGAGATTACCTCAACTTTCCCGGATGTTTTTGTTGATGTCGGAGCATTGAGAAATTGAACTTTAGTGTGTTTTTGAGTGAATCGGGAATGGCGGCGATTGAAGGTGCATTGCCCTTCTCAGTGGCGTCAGTTGTGGAAGATGTTTTGCAACAGCACGGACATCGATCTCGTGACCTTGATTTGGATGCTCGAAGGGCGGAAGAAGCAGGTAATTTTTCAAATTCTTGGTCCTGACCCCCGAATTCTCATCGGGATGTTTATTATTCCAATGGAACTCGTATCTTTTTGGACGGCTAATTTTGGTAGCGTTTGGCACTTAAATCCACAGAAGAAGTTGAACGCTCTTGGTTTTTGCTTTAAATTGAAGCAGCACTAGGATATTCATTGACTAACAACACAAGTATGAAAGAAGTTTCTTTGGCATTTTCTTGTCCGTTTTTGGAATAAATATATTCTATATTCTTCTAACCCGGTTAAGACGAGCGACGATGGTATGGTTGGTTGATCAGTTCTATTTTTGCGAGCCCTATTCTATGGATCCATGTACCGAAAATCTGTGTAGCTTCCTGAGGGATGCTACTGAAAAATACAACATCTCAGCACCACTTCTGTCAATGCAGCATTGAGAAGATGTGAAGCCGCCGCATGGCTGAGAAAAGTGGTTGGAGTAGTGGCTGCTAAAGATTTACCAGCCGAACCGTCTGAGGAAGAGTTTAGGCTTGGTTTAAGAAGTGGAATAATTCTTTGCAATGCACTTAATAAAGTTCATCCTGGGGCAGTGCAAAAGGTCAGAGGGATAACAGTTTCTCTGTCTTTTTGTGCTTTTTCCATGTTTTATTTTCATAAGTCTGCATTCTTCAACTGTAATTCAGGATTCTTCCTGATCCATTGTTTCAGGTTGTTGAGGGTCCATGTGATACCTCGCAAATTCCAGATGGCGCTGCATTATCTGCGTTTCAGTACTTTGAGAATGTCAGAAACTTTCTTGTAGCCGTGGAAGAGATGGGGATGCCTACTTTTGAGGCTTCTGATCTGGAGCAGGTAGCTGTGGATGATGGTTTTGATTTTCCCCCCTTTTCCTTGGGAGCTGTAATCAAAATAAAATCAATGGCTAGTTGGTTTTTTCATAAAATTGCAATCGGAGAGATCGTCGGTTAAAATTTTGTGAACTTATGACAGTTGGAGAACATTTGAATTTTTCTCAGGGAGGAAAATCTTCAAGAGTCGTGAATTGTGTGTTGGCACTTAAGTCCTTCAATGAATGGAAGCAGACAGGAGGAAACGGGGTCTGGAAATTTGGTGGAAATGTTAAAACTACATCTGGAAAACAATTTGTTCGCAAAAGTTCTGAGCCATTCGCCAGTTCCCTGTCAAGAAGTGCCTCTGTGCATGACAAATCTGGGAATGGTGCATGCACTGAGACAGATTTGAATGGAACGGTGGGCAAGCTGTTGATTTAAATGTACATTTAGTCTACTTTAGCACCTCGGATCTGTGTTCATCTTATTTTGTTCGTTTTGCAGTCCAGTTCCTCTTTGAGTATGCTTGTTCGAGCAATTCTACTGGACAAGAAGCCCGAGGAAATACCAAATGTAAGATGATAAGAATATTTTCCAAAAATAATTATAATTATATAATCGAATCAATATTTTAATCTTCCTTGGTAGATGAAAATTCGATCAAGAAACTTCAAAAATGCATAATATTCACTTCAGTTGTTTATATTTCTTCTGTATGTGAATTTTAGAACAACTCTCCAGTAAATTAAATTTCTGTTTGTGTGACGTGTTATTAATCCTTGATTATGAACTGCAATATTTTGTGGGTTGCAGCTTGTTGAGTCTGTTCTAAGTAAGGTTGTTGAGGAGTTTGAGCATCGCATTGCAAGCCAAATTGAATCGGTATAGTTTATTTTCTTTTCCGTCGCCGTCACACTAAAGCAAATGAAGTAATATCGTTTCAGTTCACCTCTTCACATTTGCACATATAGACTTACAGAAATTATGATTCCACAAAATTTATATCTTGAGGACTACTTTAGAAATTGGTTTGAATACATCATTTGGTGTGTCTATCGTTTGTTTGTCTACCAGAAGAAATCTTGCTTTAGAGACTCAAATACTTCTCATGACAACAAATTTGTGCCAAAACCTCCTCCAAACAATGTCAAGGTAATCGGTTGCAATTAAATTTTACAGAATTAGCAATCAATTAGAGATTCACTCACTTAGACCTGGGGTGATACATCTTTTTCTCTCTTTCCTTCAAAAGATTGAAGAAAAGAACACTGCAATATCAAAGAGAGATAAAAGATTACAGAAGAACACTATTTATGAAGAAGAATCAGAGAGTAGAATTATGAAGCAGCGGTTGATAATTGATCAACAGCACAAGGATATTAAGGTAAGAACCAAAACTAGATGCACTCTGTACCATTGTCGACCAATTTCTTTTCCTTCTAGGGTATTTTAGCTGAATATCTTCAATCTATCTGGTCTAGGTGCTGAAACAAAGTATTTCTACCACAAAAGCTGGAATGCAGTACCTGCTGTCAAAATTCCATGAAGAAATTCACAATATTGGTATGAGTGCAGTGCAGGTATTATTTTATGACTGTAATTTTTATAATCTCAATTTTAATCAGAGTTCACTCATACTCTACAGGTCTCCATATTCATGGACTGGCTCATGCGGCTTCTGGGTATCATAGAGTTCTAGATGAAAACCGAAAGCTTTATAATCAAGTACAGGACCTAAAGGGTAAGATTATTGACATTATATATATTCTCATATCCCTATTGTCTTCAAAAGTAAATTAACGTTGAATAGTTTAATCTATCAGGAAATATTAGAGTTTACTGTCGTGTCAGACCATTCCTGCCTGGACAATTTGATTACTTGACTACTGTGGACCAAATTGACGAAGGAACTATAAGTATCAACACTCTCACAAAGAATGGAAAAGGGCGGAAATCCTTTGACTTTAACAAAGTGTTCGGGCCTTCTGCAACTCAAGGTTTGGTAATTAACATGGTGCTGTTTCTTTTGGTTTCCCATGTGAGAAATCTCTAATTTTCTTTTAATCATTCCAGAGGAGGTCTTTTCAGACACTCAGCCACTAATAAGATCAGTCCTTGATGGTTACAATGTCTGCATTTTTGCCTACGGTCAAACTGGATCAGGAAAAACTTACACTATGGTAAGATGGCAGCCACATATCTGTTTTATAGCATTTTAATATATTTCTGTTTGAAAGTCTACACTAATGTTAGTGCTACTATTTTTGTACAGACTGGACCCAGGGATCTCACAGAGCATAGTCAAGGAGTGAATTATAGGGCTTTACATGATTTGTTCCTCCTCGCTGAGCAAAGAAAGGATACTTTCTGCTATCATGTCTCTGTTCAGATGATAGAGATCTACAATGAGCAAGTTAGGGATCTCCTCAATACCGATGGCTCAAACAAAAGATATCCTTTTCAAGCTATTTTCTGACCTAATACTGTACTGCAGATATAATAAATTTGAGTTGCAATTATAGTTATGGAAGGAAAAATGATTAAATTATAATTAAAACTTAAATTTCAATTTAGTATGTTTATACAATTTTTTTCTCAGCTGTTTCTGCAGTAAGAGAACTTGTATTAAGAGTTCCTTCACTAATAAATACGTTAGAAATTCGAAATAATTCTCAAACAGGACTTAGTGTACCAGATGCTAATCTACTTCGTGTTTCTTCAACGTCGGACATTATTGATCTGATGAGCCTTGGGCAAAGAAATCGTGCTGTGGGTGCCACAGCACTCAATGACCGCAGCAGTCGCTCTCATAGGTGAGTAAGTGAAACTGAAATCCTCCTAAGTTAAACTTTTTAACTAAGATTCCTTTTCATTGCAGTTGCTTAACGGTCCATGTTCAAGGGAGAGATATAATTTCTGGGAATTTTCTCCGAGGTTGCATGCATCTTGTTGATCTGGCCGGAAGTGAGAGAGTCGATAAATCTGAAGTGACTGGTGATAGACTCAAAGAGGCTCAGCATATCAATAAGTCTCTTTCGGCATTGGGTGATGTCATCTCCTCTCTTGCTCAAAAGAATTCACATGTTCCCTATAGAAATAGCAAACTCACCCAACTGCTCCAAGACTCTCTTGGTAAGGATAGGACGCCCTTCAATTGCTAGTTATTATGTTCTTAACATGGATTTTCATGCCAATTTTTCAATGTAGGAGGGCAAGCCAAGACACTGATGTTTGTTCACATCAGCCCCGAGCCAGATGCCATTGGAGAGACAATTAGTACGCTTAAATTTGCTGAGCGTGTTTCCACCGTTGAACTTGGTGCTGCACGAGTAAATAAGGACTCTGCAGATGTTAAAGAACTCAAAGAACAGGTTATAATCTATTGTACTTTCTGCATGCGCACTCAATTCTCATTTGTTCAAACATTTTGATCACTGTCCGCTAGCCGACTTACGCTATTTCCTGCAACAGATTGCCAGTCTTAAAGCTGCCTTAGCAAGGAAAGATGAACAAAATATGCAGCCAACACTTTTTTGCTCTAATTTAAGTGCGCAGGATGTAAGCTCGCAGTCATCAAATGGGCCGAGGAAATCAGTGGGAGATGTAGAGAACATTGAGGTAAATGAAATTTAAGCATTGAAATGCCTTGGTCATATACATTTTGTTCGGTTGTACATATGGCTATCACTAAAGTTCGCTGGAAGTAATTGAAGATGAATCACAATGTACGGAAGCTTCTAAATGGCAGTCAGAATTCTCATGTTAATTGGAATAATTAATAGATGCTGAAGCCATGGTGCAACTCGTTTAAGTTTGATATCTATGGGGTTCTCAGGTTCGTAGGAAATCTACATCGAGGCCAAAGAGGCAGAGCTTGGATCTGGATGAGCTACTTGGAAACAGCCCCATGTGGCCTCCTATAAGCGGCCCTTGCCAAACTAATGGGGATGATGATAGAGAAGTGAGCTCCGGTGAGTGGGTGGACAAGGTCATGGTGAACAAGCAAGATCCTGTTCGTGGAGTCGAAAACTCTTTTGGTTGTTGGGAACCTAACAATGGCAACATGTCTGATGTAATATATCAGAAATATCTGTCAGATTCTTCAAAATATTATTCTGACAACTCATATGGCCTATTTCCTGCGACTAATCGGTTTGATGTTAATACTGCTGATGATCTGGACGAGGTTGATGCAAGAACCAGCGGCTCGTCTGAGCCAGATTTGCTGTGGCACTTTAACCATTCCAAATTTGGGAGCTTGGGCAATAGTAGTATGGGTCCAAAAGTCCCGGGCGCCAATTTAAAGCAATCCAAAAGCCCACAACTGAGGTAATGTCAAGCATCCCCCCAACTTTGGCAGCAACGACATCATGTAATGTAGAGCAAAGTTGATAATTGGTAACAGAATTTTGTCTCCTGTGCGCATTCAGGACTATGATTCCTAAATTAGGGCCATCGACGTCAAGAAAAGCTGTTGATGGATCTGGAAAAGGCCATCCTCCACCTCGGATTGGAAGGCAGACTGCTGAAAGAAAGGGTAAAACAGGGAGTAGGAAGTAGAAGAGTAACAACAACTTGGCCAGGGTTGCTCCGACCTCCTCCAAGTCTTTCATTTTATTTATTTATTTATTTTTTTAACTTTTAGTGGAAGTGAGAGAGAATATATATGTGTAGAGTGTTCCTTTTCTTCCCCTTGGCTCCTTTCTTATTTATCTGTGTGTCGTTTTTTTTTTTCTTATACACAGGCCACGTCAAAAATTCAAGATGCTTTTTCTTTCTTTTTCTAACTTTCGATTTTCAAGTTGGGATTGTATAATTTAAATTCATCCGATGATGTTTCTTTACTTGTTAACAATTTTATGTATAAAAGTGAATATATATATATACATATATATTTCTTCGCTTGAATTATTATTATTTTTAACTTTTGATGTCACGGGCTTGGCAGAATTTTTTTCACTTTAATGGTCTTAAGAGAAGCGTTAAACCAAGTACAAGGATAGAGAATGCGTAATACAACATGGAAGAAAGGCCTTTTGTTGATGAGTTCAGTAAGTAAATGAAAAAAGAATTGAGTTGGTGATGTAATTTAGGGTTAAAACCCGAAATTGGCGGACGGTAACGTTATGTTTGAAATCTAATTTTCAATCATAAAATATTTTGAATTTTATACTAACAAATATATCATTTAACCACATTTTTATCTAAATTTGAATTCAAAATTTTTTGTTTATATATGTAACTAACTAATTATTTTTCAATCTATATACACACACATACACACAATCAAATCAATATATATATATCCATCACATATATATCAACATTTATTTTTTTTATATTAGATAAAATTATTATTATCTTTATAAATTATCAAATCATCTAATTATTATTATATATTTCATACTTATATTCAAATAAATTATATTAAAATATTTTTTTAAAACATAGTACTTGTCAGGTACAGTAAGTCGAGTATAACTGTAAATTGATGACATAATTATGTTTTCTTCATTTCACAGTTTTATCAGATAAGGGCGAAAAACAAACGTACGATGCTGGATTACTTGACCTTCCATCTGGGGAAGGAAGACGATGACACTGTTAAGTTCTCATTTCTCATATTTCCAGTACATAGTTTTATGTGTCAATATATCTGAGAGAGTTGCTTACAGGAATTTGACAAGTTCATGCAAGAAATGATCTTGTTGCTTGAAGTTGAGAAATCTCAGGTATGTGTGGATTCCTCTGCCTTTTGTTTTTTTTTGGGTATGGACGTGCGGTAAAGTTGTTTACCAACAATATTAAGGACCGAAGTCGGTATTTTATTATTACGAACGGTGCGCGTAAAGATTTCAACGAGGAGTTTGGAGGATCTCCAGAGGCTGTTGATGGATGGAGATGAAAGGCCGAAGTTCACGTAAGGTCATCAAGTTGCAGCAAAAAGAAGACGAATTTGACTAGGGATTGTGGCCTACCAACTAAAGCACGCGGCAAGAAATTAGCACGAAGAGCAACGTGGTTAGGGAACAGTACCTGCACTACATATATGAGTGTGGCATCCTAAAATAGGATGGGGTTTTCTTCATATAAATTCTGTGATTGTGTCATAGAGGCACAAGTCTGAGATATGACACCTTCATTTTGGTCTCAGCCTATAATGACTATATCTGCTTTAAAAAGTATAGTTTCTGTTTACATTCTTATTAATAACTTCAAAAAAAACATGGAGGAAGATGAAGAACTTCAAACATTTGCAATTTTTAAGCAAATGAAAGGCGTTAAGAATTCCAAGTCAAACAAAAGAAGTTAGTAGTGTTTATTACAAATTCCACCCACCTGCATATTTCCCAACGAAGACAACCTTTTGTGTTGCAGTGCTCCAGAGATGAGTGAGATTTACACGCTTAACCTCACAAGCTTATCCCCACACACAAGCCTCAAATATGCGAAATGGTCTGGCTTTCATTACCCCACCAACTACAAGTTGTATGTCACAAAATTTCTGAGCCGCCGGCGGCGGAATAGATTTGGGTTATCTTGGAGATAATTGCTTTCTCGTCTGGACCCATAAAAACGTCCTGCTTTGGGCAATCTCTTGAGGGCCCAAACTTGGGCGACTATGGCCACACAACACAAAATACTAGTTACGGTAAACCACCCCCTTGTCATTTCAAACTAGGTTGATTAATATCTATAGTTTTCTTGTTATTTAAATGATATTATTTCATTTTATACACCCAAATTAGATGCGGGAAGAGGCCAGCCAAACGAAAGAAACTAAATGAAATATTATATGAAGCACGAAAAAACTCCTCAAAAGGACAGATACATAACTCTAGCAATCCTTGCACCAAATAAAGCACACACAGAGCCACTAGTCACCAAAAAGTAGTTATCTAGGATCACTTCTTAGCCTTCTTAGATCCCCTGTAATACAAATGTCACAAGAGTGTTGTCAGATTTGGACCACACAGCTCAAACGAGTAACATGTGCGCGTGTGCATATGTTGCGCAGATTGCAGAACATCTACAAGTAACTTACTGAGCAGGCTGAGATGTGGGTGGAGGAGCAGCTGCTGCAGGCGGCACTACTCTCTCTCCTGGCCCCTGCATTTGTTATTTGTAGAACAAAATTGTTATCACTCTCTAAATACAAGTCAAATCAATAGGGGAAATTAATGGAATGTAATGAACCGTAGAGCAACAATTGAAGAGCAAACATATTAATAATTGAAGCCCCTGATTGAATTAAGTGATAATGTTGTTTAATAATTAATGATCAATTTCCAAATTCAACAATAATAATAGAAAAGTACTCAAGCTTGTAATACCCGTGCCAGACGTTCCTCTCTCCTTGCAATCTTTCTTTCCCTGCTAGCTTTGTTCTTTGCTCTCTTGGCCTCAAGCTGATCAGATAAGGTCTTCTCCCTAGCCTTCTCAGCCTTGGACTTGTGGATGCTCTCCATCAAAACTCGTTTGTTCTTAAAAACGTTACCCTTCACCTTCATGTACATGTCATGATACATGTGCTTGTCAATCTTTTTTGACTCCCTATACTTGCGAAGCAAGCGTCTAAGCACCCTCATTCTCCTCATCCAAAGCACTTTCGTAGGCAATCTTGCCTCCCTTGTACCCTTGCGTTTACCTGAAATCATCCAGAAACTACCCTACATAACAACACTCAACATTCATCTTGTTTCAAGTGGTAGGCTATGACAACTATCTCCAGACATCCATAACTTACAGCAACAATCACAGCAGAGATTATATAACCTTTCAGAACAAAATGGAAAATTTCTCTCATCCCAATAGTTACACACTAAGATCATTCATCATTTCAGACCAAACTGGATAATTCACAAAATTGCACATTCAAGTATGTGACATCATTTTGACCAGAAAAAAGGGTGGGCAGGGGGTGGATGCTGTAATTTATAGTCCAATTGATGAGAAAAAGAGACCAAAAACAAAGGGGATAAGCAAACAAGAAAAGTGAGAAGAAATAGTGGTCAGTTAACCTAAACACCTATCTCAGTGTATTCTGAAAAAATCCAAAACAATACCATATCCAGAGTGACGCCCCTTTCTCTTGGCTTCCTTCATTCGGCGAGCTCGGGACCGTGAATGAATCTTGGTAGGCTTCCTGATAACGAAACCATCCTTAACCAATTTCCTTATGTTTTGTCCTGCATCCAAAGAAAAGGATTCATAATGAATTGAAACCATCAGATAATCACACGCTAAATTGCAGGACGCATTCAAAAGGCATAAAATCATCAGCAAGAATTCGCTTATTACAAATATTAGCACAAAATGGAAAGATAATCACAGCAGTTAATCCAAGAAACTTCACCAATATTTTTCCTTTAACATAATTTCAGAGACATTTATAGAATTTACCTAAAACTTACTTTTGTTCATAAGGAACCAAGGTTAAATTTAGAAAGGCGAGCATACTATCTAACATAATTTCGAAACATTTATAGACTGCTTCTCTATAGAGTAATCAAATCCAGAAAACAACAATACGAAGTTAATCACTTAAATTTAGCCCATTCCGTTGAAACAAACGATACAGTGAACAATACACAGCTATGTCTAAACAAAACTTAATTAACAACGCCTTAAAGCGCAATCAACATCCAAAACTAATACTAAAATCCTGCAAGAAGCAGAATGAAAAAATTTAGAAAACAAAAAAGTGGCCAAAGAAAATGAAACGGATCTCAGATAAACGAGACCACAAATTGAATGAAGCAAATAAAACTCCTATAAAATTAGGGAAGCGAAGAAATCTTGCGTACGGGAGTTAGCCATGGAGATTTCGTTGACTTCGTTCGGATCAAGCCAAACCTTGCCCTTGCCACACTTCAGTACGCTTGCGGCGAGCCGTTTCTGCAGCTTTAGCGATACCATTTCTCCGCTCTCCCGTCTCTCACTCTCTCTCTCTCTCTCTCTCTCTCGCTCGGTCACCCAAAGGCGCGTGCTAATGGGAGGAAGACGTCGAATCGGAGAGATAAGATTTTATATAGCACCCGATTTTGTCCTAGGGTTTATGCGGGAACCTTTGTTTTCTCATTTTCGCTGTTTCGGGCGTTTTGAGACTGGGTAGATTTTCATATTGGGCCTCAACCCAAAAGTAAACTGACCAATCAAGAAAAAACCCCTATGTCTTAAGCCTCTAATTACCCCAACAAACCATGAAATTATAACACGCTAATTGAGCCGTACAACAAGTACCCAAAAAATGAAATAAATAAACGACTGCATGATAAAACCAAGCCAGAAACACAATAAATTAAGAAATTCCACCGCGCCGCACAAACAAACTAAATTAAGAAATGGTTTTAAGCTAGTTTGAAGAACAGGCCGATGGATCCAGACAACTTTGATTTCGTTGTAACAAACCATGCGAGTCGTTGCCTTTGTTCTTCCGCAACAGAGGGTTTTTGGAGGAGTCGTATCTCGAAAACTTGGCACCTGGTGTTTCCCCCTAAAAATCTTGGCCTCTGCACTACACAAACATTGTCACACACGCGGCCATAGTTCCTGCAGAATCTTCATCAGTACCCCAAAGGAGTAAAAAGAAGGAGAAGCTAGGACTTTATGACTCAAGTTGGTGTAGCTCGGAGGAGAGTCCGTGCCCTTCACCTTCAAGGGTTGGTGGGTGATGGCTACCCATCCATGGAGGAGATATTTTCCATGCAATCAATCGTTTGCGCAAGCACTTGAGGTCAGTATAATTCACAGCCATGTGTTTTTTTCTTTTTTTTTGTCAGGCGAAATGCTCCAAAATTTTGGTGAAAATGTGAGTATGCCTTTTTTGTTCTCTTGTCAGATTTTAGATGAAGATGATGACAGAAAAATGTCCTAGTCTGATTCTTAGGAAAGCTTGTTTTATCTTTTGTTTGATTAGTGGCAAGCTACCTGAGTTTTGAGCTAGATGGTTGATGTGATGAGCATTGAACGTAAAGATGTGTGTAACGTTTCGGGTGATGGAGTGGGAGATGAGAAGCCACAGAAGAAATAGACTGTTCCCACTTGCTAGAGTTCACAATGAAGCTTCATAGCGTGAATCAAGGCGAAATCCTGAATTCCATCAATGTTCCAAAACCAGCTGCTTTACAGCAACGACTTTTTGCTTGATTGCTTGGAGGAAAAAAAAAAGGATGAAAAAGAGACGGAGTCGGGCCATGGCCATCCCATATCTTACTTCCAAGAAAGCAATAATCCGTAACGAGAATCTTGACTCAGAGAGCCGATGAAGTGGTTTCACATGTGTCAACATATAATAGTTTACTGAAAATAGAAGTCAATGACCACAATATCAAAGGTCTTGTAGAATTTTCTGGTGATATGAAGGGAGCGATGGTTGAACCAAATGAGGTATCTTACTCCATCTTGGCTATAGCACACGCCGTGGCTAGTGCTAGGCTGTACTCCATCATGGCAAGACACAAAATGGTCAAGATTAGCCATCCTTGTGATATTGCATGGATCATTGAGGAAGCAGTAAGATGCAGAGAGAACATGGAACATGATTCGGGAGCTCCCTTACGTTATGAGTGAGAATTTCGTGCTTGCAACTTAAGCATTTGATAAGATCAGTAATCTTGGTCAGGGGGAGGAGTTATGGCTTGAGATGGCATCGGAAAAGGGATTAAAATCAACTGAGCAGCTTGATTGATTCAATCAACGATAGGTGTGTATTACAGGAAGGGTCTATTTACTGAAGCCACCTGCCTATATAATGACATGGCAAAAAGTGTACGCAAACCATATGCCATTGACATTTCTAAATCTTGTAATTGGTTGCTCGAAAGCTGGATTAGGGAAGGAAGCCAGCTGAATTCCTTAATAGGGGAACTGTTTTCCATAGGTGCAGAAGTCTGAAGCTCAACCCCGTGGTTCGGGACCACATTTTCACTATTAGAGATTTTTGCAGACCAGAAAATGTTGAAATTTTTTTTGAAGAATTAAGGAGAGCAAATTACACCAGGTATACCTTTTAAAATTTAGACGTGCATTCTTAATGGTATTTTTTAAAAAATTATGCAAGAGTAAAAACAGAAAAAAAAATAAAAAAAATATAATAATTGCATTGTGTATTTTTTATTTTTTCATTAAGACTGAAACCACTGCATTATAGCCAATGCGTCTAAACTCATCATATCCTTGGCTCTACCATTCAAGTGTCATCGTTTGATATTAAAACATCCCCTATTATCCTATAATAAATCACAAGTTTATTCTGAAAGAACAAATAACCAAAATCAACAACACTGTTAAAAAGGTGTTAGAATGAAGGGTGAACGTGTTGTAAACTGTCACAGATGAGTATAGAGATGCTTCGCTCGTCTTACCCATCCATTTACAGGTATAATGAGTTTTTACTGCTACTGTGTTGCCCCTCTTCTTTCTATATACATTCCCTCTGACCCCACCAACTCACTAGCATTTATACTACTCATGTATTATTTTTTATAGCTTCAAAAGAATTTGATAACTAAAAGCTGAATTCCCAAAAAAAAAAAAAAAACTCATTTCTCTGCTGGCAAAACTTCATCCCCAACTCATAGAAGCTAAGTAAACTATACAGTAATCGCACCACTCCTTTTAACACTCCAGAAACTGGTGGTTCTCCGTTGAGCTTAGCCAGCTGCACCCTGTCGACCATCCCAAAACACCAAGGATTACATCCACTTTTGAACATGCGCTGGCCTGGCAAGATGAGGAAAAACATGTAATTTTAATTTACAATTGGATGTGCAAAATAACTCAATACACCTAAATTTCATAAGCATACCAAATCGTCCAAGCTTGCTTCAACATGAAACAACATGACACCCATTCCCTTCTTCCGATCAATTTCAGCCTGCCAATGTCATCAACAATGTCTTTTATGTCAAAAAACTACAATGTTTCATGAGTAGAAAATACACCAACAATAAGTTGTCATGTTATCACTCTGAGCTCACCGCACAAGAACATATTGTAATTCCTACAGCTGCCAGAGCTGATGTGACGT
Source organism: Avicennia marina (assembly GCA_019155195.1). Taxonomy (NCBI): domain Eukaryota; kingdom Viridiplantae; phylum Streptophyta; class Magnoliopsida; order Lamiales; family Acanthaceae; genus Avicennia; species Avicennia marina. The sequence continues at coordinate 142,174 of CM032783.1, forward strand.
CCGCCATCATGCCTGACAGTACCAATGCATACCAAAATTTAGAAAGGGATTCACAAACAATTCACAACTGAAAGACAAGGTGTCAGAGTCAAAAATTAAGCAGCATAACCATGAAAATTCACCTTTACGGTCCATGCAGATGATGGACAACCATTGGATAGAGTTCCCTTCGAGGTTGTGCCAAGACATAATCTTGCTAGCTTGCCAGCCCTCTAAGCCCGGCAGGACCTCTCTGTACTCAGAAATATTGGCAAGAATCATCTTGGCAACACCATTTCCTTGGGACAGCACCTCTCCTTTGGCCTTCAAACTCATGTGCCGCATATTCTTGTTGTGCTTTCCATTGACTGTTGGAATCTGAATGCTGCCCTTGTCAAATTGAAATATATCTTCACTACTTGCCTTAGCCGATGCCATTTGCATAACATTCCTCAAAATATTCTCCCACGTGTGTTTAGCCCCTTTACAATAATTTGCTACTGCTTCTACTTCACTTTCCTCTTCAGACTTAGCAGCAAATTCCTTCACCGATTCAGCAGTTATTTCTGTTGCTGACAGTGCAGCTTGCTCCCTCAGAAACTGAGAGCAAACAGGGCAGATTAATATAATTAGGGAAGCTATAATAAGTTGAGTGTTTGTGTGTGGGTATGAGAGAGAGTGGAGTTCATAGTTATTGCTTATTTCTGCAGGTAGACCCACTTTCATTATCTTGTGCCGGGCACTACGTGTTTTTGCATGTTGCAGCCACTGCTTGTGTCTCTGAAAGGCAGATTTGCTTGAAAGCCCCTGAGACAATAACAATAACAAAGAATAATAAAAATATAAAAATAATAATAATAATAATGCATCAGACACATGTTGAATGCAGCTGGAAATATGTCTCGTCAAGAATAACAAAATTAATTAAGTGTAAAAAGGGTATAAGCAAATCAAAATTTCAAATCAACTAACATTATATGTTAAAACCTCCACTACTTCTGCATTTGCAAGCATATGAGCTGGAGAAACAAGATTTCCATTAACCTGTAAAAGTAAAATTTCTGATACTGAGACAACAATCAAAAACAAGTTAAAAGGACTACAGCAAAGAGATCGTACCACAGAGAAAATCGGTAAACCGAGAAAATACCTTTGCAGCCACCATTTTGTTTCCAATTTCAGTGTGGATCATATATGCATAATCAATGACAGTAGCCCCTTTAGGCAGATTTTTAATCTGTAGACAGGCTAAATTTAATAAGCACAATTAATAGAGTTCAATTTCACATGATGCTACGTATAACAATCTTACCTCTCCTCTTGGTGTAAATACAAAGACGCGACTGCCTAGAAGATCCCGGGTGACTGTATCAACAAATTCCCTTGAACTCATATTTCCAACAAACTCCTCCTGCCACTCCCTAATTGCATTGAGCCAGCTTATCTGAAGGAGCAGATGCACATCCTCATATAATTAGTTACTGAGTAAAGGACGACTGAAAAGAAAATGTTATGTAGGGCATTAAGAAAAACTAAAAAACTCTACCCTGAGAGCAACATTGGCATTGTTAAGGCAGACTGCTTTCCCTCGGGAGTTTCTAGTATTTGGCATAGCATGTCCAACCAAGCCATTCACAAAAACTTTACCGCTATAATGAGCAGCAATCCCTCTTTCAGCAATCAAATCCATCTCTTCAGTCCTTATCTGCCAATCAGTAGTATACAAAAAAATACATGATTAACTGATACATACTTGGGATGAAATAACCCATGATACGTAGCATTATATATTTGCGCTTGATGGTTCCAGAAAGCACAGGGAAATAAAAATTACAAAAGCACAATCATCAAAATAAAATCAAACCTGAACTTCCAGCCGAAACATGCTCTCGTAGAGAAAGGGAATTACGGTAGTATGAAGACTCTGATAGCCATTTGGCTTTGGGGTGGCAATGTAATCCTTCATCTATTACCAAATGAAGAAAATATAAGAACATATGCATATGCTATGAGAGACATATATTACAAGATTTCATAACAGAAGCAGAATAAGACTAATAAGACATACAGCTCGAGGAATAGGAGTCCAAATTCCATGAACCAGTCCAAGAACATGGTAGCATATCTGCATGGGAAATTCCAGTCAGGACAAACAAAATTTAACTACACAAGAAGACTGAATCAACTACTTGCAACTAGATGAATTCACCTGTTGTGCACTACATAAAGGTCCGACTCCAACACATGTCTTTGGTTTTATAATAATTCGAAGCTGGAGGTCAAAACATTTGCACGAGTGAGAAAAGTTGCACCATTAGAATATCAACGAGGTTACCAAATGCCATACTGACAAACCTGTGCAATCTGATTCACCTCGTTTATGGAGCTTTTAGATTTAACAACAGCTTTATAGATGCTGCATATATTCAAAACAAAACAAAACAAATAGTCAGGCATCTTCAGTGCAACATTAAATTCTTAATGGATGGTAGCATCTTCAACCCATTCATACTTCTGACCATGGGTGTTAAGAGTTGGGAGTGACTCAACTGTGAACAGCAGCTTAAGATAACAAAAGAAATGCAGACAAAAAAGCCTATGTACTCCTAGTATCCATTCGCATCAGAACAAGAGATCTATGAATTACCTGTATGGTTCCTTGCACACAGACTGAACTTCAGTTTTAACAGTCACAAGGTCTAAGAATTGGTCATCTTCAATCCTCTTCATCAGAATTTTGTTAGCCTGATAAAAAGAGAAAAGACCATGGGGAGATTACTAACCTATTGAGAAAAAGTAGAATACAAGCATAAAGCAAGCGATTACTTCATAAGTGCGCTGCTTGCTCAGCACAGCGACTTTCTATGCTGCATGGTACAGTTAATAACTACAACAGCTCCATTTAGTTCACAGAATAAGCAAAATCACCTCTTTGAGGTCTTTTTCATGTTCTCTATAAAGTTCTGCTACTCTTCTCTTGATCTTAGCATAATCTTGAGGATTTGTGTACTGAAATGCCAGATTTTCAAGTTCAGACTGCAAGGAAGAAATTGAAGATGAGCAGAAAATTCAACAACCAATAACTTAGAATAAAGGAGACACACAATATAGAAAGAGCACTCAATTGTACAACTTGTACAAGATGGCTAGTGACGCATAATGTTTTTATCGAAGTTTTAAACATAAAAAGTTGTTTAAAAAATTACAGGCCAACAATCAAATTCTGGGGGCACTTGAATGGTGGTCATGCTATAAAGATTTTAATTCCATTGCTCAACTCCAGCACGCATAGAAGCTATTTAAAGGAGTATTATTATAAGACATGGACATGCAAAAAATTTGGTATTTAAATGCTCAATTTTTCTAAATTGGTCCTTCAAGCAATAAATTCCCATCTGACACAGGTTTGACACCCAGGAAGTTAATAGTATGGAGGAAGGGGGAGCACAAAGTCAATATAATTACAGCTTTTGTATAGAACAACAAAGAAATTAAGTGGAAAATCCACAAGTTCAATTATTTGGAAAAACATAATTTTATAACCCTTTAAGAATCCCTAGAGTTCTTTTCAACACCAAATGGGGACAGATGTGCAATCTACTCAAGTAGTCGAGTATGCAAACTTGGAAATGCTAAATCTAAGATAACTCGACAAAGAACATGAAACATGTGCCTTGGAAGAGCAAATGGTTTACCTTTATCTGGTATATACCAAGCAGTTTTGCTAGAGGAGCAAACACCTGCAGCGTCTCCATGGCTATGCTGGACTGTACACAAAAGATGATATTAACATAGGATATGGATATTAGGGTTTAGGGTTTAGCTGAAACAAATATACCGCCGCGGGGGGTGGGGGTGTTGATAAAGAAATAATCACCTGCTTGTGTGGAGGCATGTGTGAAAGAGTTTGCATGTTGTGTAATCTGTCAGCCAATTTGACAATTATAACACGGACCTGATACACCAAAACTTTAGCCATTATGCACATAACACAGAGAAAATATTCTTAGAAAGTTGTGCAATTTACCTCTTCCGTCATGGCTAGAAACATCTGACGAAGGTCATCGGCTTTGACATCTTGAACAGAATGATTCTCATCCTTTGACTTTAGTTTCCCAAGTTTTGATACCTGGAAAAAGGAAAAAACAAGAAAAGGTATTAAATGCTCATTGTTTAAAATGGAACTGAAATTTTTAACTTTTTCTCCTCCCCTAAAAAGTGACTTAATTGACATCAAACACTAAATTTAAAGAAAAATTGACGTCTGAAAAAATAAAAACAAAATAACAAGTGGAACTACCTTTGTCTCTCCTTCCACAATGCGGCGAACAGTTGCACCGAAATCCTCCTCTATTCTTTCAAAAGTAACAATATTGGTATCTTCAACAGTATCATGTAACAAACCAGCCGCTATTGACTCCCAATCCAATTCCTTAAAAAAACACCAAGTAAAAGATATATTTCATTCACAGAAAGTGTCAACATGTGAAACAAAGCCAGAATATAAACAATCAAGTACAGGAAAACAGAAAAATCTTCACAACTCACAAGTTCTCCAAGAATTTGAGCAACTGCAACTGGATGAATAATAAAAGGCTCCCCACTGCGCCTTTTTTGACCATGATGTGCCTCAAAAGCTAACTGAAACAAGCAAGAAAATGAATGAAAAAACAGGCATGCAGACCATATATTGAACAGCATCATACATAAAAGTATAAGTTTTTAATCATTACAACTAAAGCGCATTATTATATTGATACAGACTTACATTCAGGGCTTCACGGACCAATTGCAGTTCCTTTGGTGACAGATATGAGATACTAGACTTTAGATCCTGAGCGGATAAACCATAAAAAGTGTAATATCATTAATGTAATGCTCCTTTACAATGTTTCAACGTGGATCAAATTAAGCCTTTCAAGATGAAAGATTCCAATTCCAAATTGATCAATAATATCAACCTTACACTTAGGGTGAATGTTTATTCCTATTCCCAACATAACAGTCGCTTTAGACAGGGCCCAAAATATTTATTTCAAATTCATCCTTCATCCCATTAGGATTGTCCTTTTAGAACTTCATAGTCATGATGTATTTTTCTTATATCTTTGTGTCCTAAAGCATCCATAATTGAAGTTTAATCTTAGACGCAACTATTTTAGTACACGTCTCTACAACAAAGTGACCAGTTTAAAATTTACTTTACTTACCTCCCACAAGCTCTCAGGAGAAGCCTCATAAGTTTCTGAATAACAAGAAGATGAAGAACATTCTAAATTCCATTTGCTCGGAGCAAGGTATGCGCTATTGGAGCTTACAAGCTTCTGTGAAATCGCGAAATCAGAGACCCCAAATAAGCATGATTCCCATATTCGATCTTCACAATTCTGGCATAAAATATCAAGCAGCGCCATTCAGGGAATGAGCAAATTAACTAGCCACTAAGAAAGGAAAATTAATCAACAATGCATCTGCAAAATCCAACTATAATATGAGTTAGAATGGTGGGTTGTACATTAGATTTTGGCTGCAGGGAACTCCATTACTATTTCAATTCCTCTCTATATTTTAAATTCTAACCACAAAGAGACATAGAATCAGAATTTTTAGAATTATTATATCCTTCTTACACATCCAAAGCCCAAACATAAAAGTTGACTTAACTTTCCTCGCGGAAAATATTATTTATTGTTTATCGTGAATGTAGAAGAGAATTTCGGTTAAAAAGATCCTTGAAAAATACTCACACATCGGATGCTATTTCTTCTCACAATTCTTCCACATGAGTGATGAGGATGAGCAGTGCTTGCGAGAAATCCGCTCAACACTCTCGGAGCTTTTGCAGCGCACGACAGCACACTGCAATCATTTCTTCCACTCAGGTCGCCTTTCCGGAACTTAAATATATTCACGCATTCTACAGACACTGCCATATTCCATAAACGAAAAATAATAAAAAAATACTTAATGAGACAAACTCAGAGCACATTACGGCTTTTCAATCATCACCGAAGTCCAACAGAATCAACCAACTCGCACAGAAAAGGCAACTAAAAACATTTTCAGACAGTCAAAAAAAATCGGGAAAATCCTAAAAGAAATGCAAAAACTATTTTAAAATAATAAATTCCAAAATAGAGAAAACCACTCGTTCATACAAAATTAAAGAAAACAACAACATTTTCAGCATAAAAATAGAATTCAACAATAACCGACAAAATTACCTGACATTGAAGAAGCAGAAGCCATTTATAATCGGAAGCATCGATGAAAAAAACTAGGCACTGAAACACAAACTAGAGCACAGCTTTCAAACAGAAATCACACGAACCGATTCGGAAGCTGAATTAATAGAACGCAAACTGTTCGTTGGCGTGCTGAGAGATAACAAAAAGGATAATATTGCAATTCTTCAATTTAGAGGAGAATTAGAGACGATTTAGATTGAAAGAAGGTAGTGAAAACAATTAGATAACAAAGAGAGAGGGAGAGGGGGCAGGGAAGGGGGATAGAATGGAGTTGTAGTCGAGGCCACACAAATGGCGTATGTTAAAAGATATTATATTTATTCTTGGGATTTCTTTATATCTGCGTTTGTTTTCATTTTTCCTTCTAAAAAACATAAGTTACAATTATTCTATTTTTATTTTTACATATTTTATATAAAAATATACTTAAAAAACACATCCAAAAAAAGTCAAAACAAACATATTTTTAGGTGGAAAACATATTTTTTAGGTGGAAGATTAAGGTGTGGTTTAAGAGTGGATCTTGTTGTGGTGATTGTATTGAGTGAAGGGAGTGATACGTCAACCCATCACACGTGGCACTTGACGCTTGGATCTTTGGTGCCCCATTTTTTGATCGAAAGCATACAATCGCTGACAGCTCAGTCCTTGAAAATTCTTTCTTAATGAAAAAAAAAAGATATTTAAAAAAATAATATTACACATAACTCGCAGGATTTTAGTTTTTGTGAAAAAAGAAAGGAGGATCTTGCAGAATTTTAGAAATTATTATAGTGGAAGCTTCTCTTATTTGCTTTAATTTTTAAGTGTATGTTTTCTAATGTATTTTGTTAAAAAATTAATTAAAAATAAAATAAAAAAATGATAAAAAATTTAAAAATATAAAAATATAATGGTTGAAATATATATTATTTTTTCAAAACTACAGACACAAACATAGCCACTGTGGTTGTGTTTGGGAGAGGCCTTTGTTAACGTATGGTGTTTGAAGAGAGTTGTTTTTATGAATAGTATGTTTAGTGGTAATATCTTCAATATTTTGAAAATTTTATTTATTTGAAAATATGTATAAAAATATATAAGAATAATAATAATAATTGAATAATATAATAATATATAAAAATAATAATAATAAATTTTGAAAATATAATGTATATAAATATGAGTGTATGTGCGTATAAATATAATCACGTCATTAAAGTTAACCAAAATAAAATGACGATGACCATTGACCATGTAGGATGAAAATATAAAATACTCGCGGTATTTGATTTAATTATTAATTATATTAATATTAAAAAATTATATAAAGTAAAAGGGATAGGAGGAAAATTTAAATATATTTTTTAAGGCAAAAATGTTAAACAAACGTATAGCTGTACTTTGGCGATGGTGGCCAAGTTGAAGGCAAGGGTTATGAGGTGGACATGATGCACCAATACTATCGGTGGGCGTAAATGCACCAATCTTAATCTTTAATAGGAATTTTGTGATTTATAATTTATACTGTATTATTAAAGTTCTGAATTATTTTAGTTACATTAAATAAATATATATATATATATATCCTATTAAAATTAACAAAAACAAGAATGTCTGTCTCATCATCGTCATCGTCATCTAATATTTTTACACAAGTATAAAATAAATATTTAAATAAATTAATCTATACAACAAATAAAATAGATTAAGCTATTGTTTTTTACTTTTATATTATATCAATTTAGGTGTAAATACTAAGTGTGCAAAATTATTAGAAGTATTATAACAAATAATTAAAATCTGGACAAACAGAAATCGTGGAAACGTTTTTCTTCTTTGAAGTTCATTTAATTAATCGGACCAGTGGACGAATGAACCACGCCGTTATTTATCGAAAATTTTCCAGAAAAGGTGTTTATTTTATATTAATTTAGTATGTTACACACTTACACTTTGATGATTTTGACTTGCTTTTAGTTTTCTTTAAAAAGTCGAATTAAAAAAACGTAAAAAGTTGAAAGTAAGGGAACATATGCCTTCCTCAAATTTCGTATAGGAGGAAAAGGCTGAAATTTACTTTTACACCGAAATATTACGAGTGTGTTAGTGAGGAGGGAGTTTTGTTGGGAGATTGATGTTTGGCGGTTTTCTTACCGATGAATAATATATTTAGAAGAAATATTTATAAGATGATTTATTTGAATTTGTAAATATATGTATATGTATATATATATATATATAATAATAGAATGATGTGATACTATATAAAAATATTGATAATTTTTAAGGGTAATATATATACATAGTGTGTGTGTGTGAGAGAGAGAGTAAGTATATATTTATATATGTATTAATTTAATTGATAATAGATGTAATGACATAAAAATAATTAATTAATTATATATTTAAAAAAAAGAAAAATTTGAATTTGAATTTAAGAGAAAATTTAGTTGCATAAATTTGATGAGACGAAGAGAGGTGAAAGGTAGCTTACAAACATAGCCCATGTATTTGATATTCTTCAACTCATTCTATAGAACATCACACTATATCACTTCACTAATATTCTCTAAATTCCACCATTTTCTCACATTTCTCTTTTTATTCAAGAAATTCCATGACAAAATTAGAATTCCTCCCCCACGCCCAGCCTCTCACCCAAAAAAAAAAAAAAAAAAACAAAAGGAAAAAGAAGCAGCAGGTACAGATGGTTGGATATCTGTGGCATATTCCTGTTTGGTTTATGCATGCTAAGCAAATAAGAAGACTTCCCCCAAGAGTCCTTGTTGGTGTTGCAATTTGGACAAGAATATGCCCCTCCTCTGATGTAAGGCGTCTACTCTATTTGTGCCTGGAGAATAGTCTAATGTAAGGCATAAGATTGTGACAAAATGTCACAATTTCACGAGTATTCAATACAAATACATCAGATGCATTTTGGAATGGACCACCCGCAAGCAACTGGAGACATTATTGTATACTATGAATGTTGTTATTGTCTTTCTCTGGGTTGTTTTTGATGAGTAAATTCTTTATTCTGAGCCTGAATGTTAGTATCTATTGTACATGACATGCATCCATGCGCTATATTTTCTGATCCTCATACAAAATGATTTATTGATTGGGCAACAAGATCAATGCATCCTGTACACGAATGAAGAAGACCGATTTGGTGCACAAGGACTAAAAATTATTGGATTCACAACATCCGGGCTCCCATGTCAATAACTTGAGAAATTTTTGCGTTTCCTTTCTCCCTAAGGTTATGTTTGTAGCGGCTATTTTGGTAATGAATGACATTTGGTCAGATTTGTATTGAAATGAGTTTTATATTTAAAAGAATGAATAATATTATTTATTTGAATTTATCTATTTATAAAATATATAATAATAATTAAATAATATGATAGTACGTAGAGATAATGATTAATTTATAAGGTATAAATATATATATATATATATATACATGATTGTTTGTATGTATATGTACATGCACTAATTTAATTATAAATAGATTTAATAATTAAAAAATAATTAGTTAGTTATATAGAAAATTTTTAATTTAAATTTAGATTAAAAAAATTTATCTGTAATATCTTTAATTGTGTGAAGTTTGATAAGATAACAGAAGATTTGGAGTTGAGAAACAAACATAGCCTAAAAGCCTAAAATTCAATATTTCTTATTATAAACATGGTTTTGAAGTTATATTGGTGCGAGGGGTCTACAAATGATAGGATCTTGTGTAGAGACATTGATTGGATTTCTTTTTATTTGATTTCCACTTGTTATATTAAGAAGGCTGTAGCTTAGTTGTAGCCTACAATATTAATTGTTACATATGCAGTAACATGAACACTTTTTTGTAACTTTAATTAATATTGATGAATGAAGAATATCAATTTGTGGTCAGATCAAATCCAATACCATGTATGTGCGGAACTAAAGACTTACAAAATAGAATTGTGCTTCATCTAAAACAAATTGTAATGGGCAGGATGAGCATAAATTATTATTATTAATCAGAAAAATGGTGGGCGAGGGTTGTGAAAAGAGGTGGAAGAATCAGCCGTTGACAGACGTGTAACAACCATGTAAGTCTGCGTCATAAAGTCGGCCCGTTGGAAACGCTGAGGCCAAAACCACGAGCAGATGACTGCCTACCCGTCATATCCAGAGAGGGATATAAGATAATTGCTTCTGTGCATGGAACCCTTGACAAATGTAGCTGTTGTTGTATATATGATCCTCAGCAGAACGATGAGTGCACGTACATTGTAAGCTGTACGCACTTGACTCTATGTATACGGCACAATCCCTAAAATATGCTCATTGCCAGGAATTGTAAAATCAGGTTCGTGTTATTCCCAAGTGCTATCCTCAAGATAATCAAAAATAAAAAAAACACAGAATGAAAGAACTTAGTAAAGTACCTGCACGGGAAAATGTTATCTAGTATCTAGGATGGATCACTGTTTTCTAGTTTAAAATTATATTCAGACTCTCCCAAAGGTTGCTTGAACTATATTCTGTTATATTATATTATAGTAGTTGGAAAAACTATTGAGGTGGTCTGGAAATAAAAATATAATTAGTGTGGAAAGTAGATGTAGTCCAAAATGCAGAACGGACAATGGCAGGGATTGCAGCCTTTTGACCGCATCGCCCCAATTCGCCCGCCAAGTTTTGCGTCTTCTAGTGGGTCCAACGGGCAAATCTCAAATATGGGGACCTCCAATAGTCCAACGACCGATAAAAATTAAAAAACCATAAAACAACACTACCATTGACTCGCTGCATGTCTGCCGCATCCTGTTTATTGACCCCTTCCGAGTTTCTAAACGACACTTGTTAATTATATCAATCAACTAATTATGACTGGCGAATGTCAATTTTGTAAGCTCGGATATTTTGCTGAGAATAAAGACGGATGCGTAAAAAATAAGGAGACAAAAATAGGGAAAAATCTATTTTGATGGATGATGTCTTTGTGAATATATATATGTTAATGACATAAAATTTTTGAAATTTAGTCTATTAATTTACAAATAATATTTCGACCACAATTATTTGGCACAATCTAAACATTCATCGAATTTTATTTAGTATTTGTTATTTTTATTTTTTTATCTATTATTGAGCTTAATTAATAATTTAGGTCATGTGAACTTGTTAGATTAAAGTTTGATAGAATTTAGTATAAATATTGATTTTGAGAGTTAAGAAATTACTCAATTTTCTCTAAAATTGAGAATTTTCAAATCGATTTAATAGGGTGATCCTTCTGTAAGTCACGACGTGTCAATCAGTGTCCCGTATACTAATTGTGATCGTTAATATCGGGTTCAACCTACTTCTACTACGTTGAGTTGGGTACTCGGATGCATAGTTCACATTCTTATAATTCAAAATTGAGTTCGATCAATTTTTATTCCTTGATTATTAATTTTGGATTCAATTTTAGTTTAGTTACATTGGGTCAGGTACTCTAATCAATGGTTCACGTTCTTGAAATTCAAAAATACATTCAATTAATTTTTATTCTTCCACTGCCTCCATCTAATCGCGTCAATTAGTATCAGAGTCAGTTATATTGAATTCTAATTCAATATCTAATCTAAGTTTTAAAAAATTCAAAGAAAAAATATTTAGCAAAAGCAAAATTGAAAAACAAAAACAAAAAAAAGGAAGCACATGCAAAGTCATCGACCATGATTGAAGAGTCATTAACCCTAACTGCACCACCGTTCGGAGCTGAAGCCAGAGCAGTGACACTAAAGAGATCAACACCTTACAACCCATCTCCAACTGTCATTGTGCCACTAACATCAGTGTTGAATCACCACCTTCGTGCAAAAATCGTCACCACGCACCTTGTTGTCGCCAATCGAAGTTCAACCAGTAAATCTACCATCATCATCATCATCTTAGAAAAAAAAAAACGAAGAAGAAGCAAAGAAGAATATGTTGAACACCAGCTGAAAGCCGTTACCCATAAATTTATTTTGGACAAAACCCTAATGAATTGGGGATGTAGTTGTGTTAGGATAGGTTGGGCCTTGTTTTGTTAGGTAGAATTTGTTAGATCGCGAAGAAGAAAATTTTCAAGTCAAGCTTATTTGGTTACTTTTAATTTTGGGGCCATCACTTTTTGGGCCAAAGGCTTTACAGGTCAACTCTTATTGTTAATTTGGACTATACTAAAAAAAATGAAATTTGAAGTTGGGTTGGACTAAGCCATTAGTTTAGACCTACAAAGAGAAGAAATAATATTTCGCTGAGGATGTCTGGGCTAAGGAATTGTTGCTAGGCTAAAGAAATACAAAAAAAAAAAAAAAAAGGGTTTAGTTAGGCTAGAGTCTTCATCCTTGTTAGATTAGTAAGGTAGTGTTTGGTTACCCCATTTTTGTTGTATTTCAAGGTTTGTTTAGCTAATCTATTTTGCTGGGAAGTAAGGATTTGTTTGGTTGCTAGGTTTTGAGGGGGGGAAAAGCAAAAAAAAAAGAGTGGGAAAAATACAAAAACAAGTACAAGAAAAACAGTGGAAAAAGGTGTGATTAAAAAAAACAAGGAAAAAAAACAAGAGTGAAAAAAAAAAATATATATATATATATATATAGAGAGAGAGAGAGATATCTATTTATATTTATTTCTTTAGAATGTCGATTAATCATGCATATTAATGAAGCTAATGTTTAACTAAATCTAAAAGATGTCTAAAGTTGTAAATAAAATACAGAATTGTCTAAATATAATAAAATTTCGAACTATAGTCAAGGACAATCATATCTTGAGATATGAGAGAACAAGAAATAGACATAGACATTCAAGGTACTATCATGACAAGGATTGTAGATTGAATGAGGAAGCTCGTGATATTCTTACCACTTACGCCATGCTTAATAATGACACCTTTTACTTCAACTGTTTTTAAAGAGAGTACTTCATTAATAAGTATCCAAATATGTAAGTTAATACTTATGTTGGTTTCAGTTGACTCGGGAAGACCGAAGAAAGCACATCCATAAAGATGCTACATTTGAATGAAGAAAGCAAAAAAGAGGCATAATTCAAAGACACATAGCAAGAAGACAATGTTAATCCTAATGAAGGTTTGGAAATTGAGGAAGGGGAAATTGCGAAGGAAGAAATAACATAATTAGTAAAAATTGATAAGGATAAAGTTGAAAAGGAAGAAATTATAAAAACTGAAGTGGAAGTTGAGGACAAACATAGGAATGAAGAACTAGTATTGGTAATTTTTCATAATTTGTTATGTGGTTCGACAGTGGAATTCTATTATTGTATTTACGAAAAGTTGAAGTTGAACTTTGAATAAGATGAAGAAGAATCAAGAGGATTCTGTAAATTGGATTTTGATCCAAGAGAGCACAAGTTCGAATTGAAGACAATTCAACCTCAAGAAGATGAGTATGACGCAACTTAAAGATCCATCAAATTTTATTTAGTGCTTGTTATTTTTATTTTTATTATCTATTTATTATTGGACTTAATTAATAATTTAAGCTATATAGGCCTGTTAGATTATAATTTGATAGAATTTAGTATAAATAGTTATTTTATTCTGTTGAAAAATAGAAATTTTTGATATTGAATTTGAAAGTTATAAGATTACTTAATTTTTTATGAAATTGAGAATATTCAAATCGATTCAATAAAGTTGATCTTTGTATGAAGAGTCTTGAAATTACTTAATCTTTTATGAAATTGAGAATATTCAAATCGATTCAATAAAGTTGATCTTTGTATGAAGAGTCTTGAAATTACTTAATTTTTTATGAAATTGAAAATATTTAAATTGATTTAATAAGAGCGATCATGTATGAATCAACGTATCGATCGATCTCAATGTATTGATCGTGGCCGTCTTATTACGCTGTTTATTAATTTTAAATTCAATTTTGATTTCATTATGTTAATTCAAGCGCTACACAATTTACATTCTTAAAATTCAAAATTGAATTCGATCAATTTTTATTATTATGCTGTCCTTTTAATCTCGTCGTCGTCGCCCAGTTGTTACAAGATTTTTGTTCTTGATTAGTCGTTATCAACCGTATGCAGGGTAAGAAATCCAAGGGCTAATGGGGTGTGTGTGTGTGTGTGAGAGAGAGAGAGAGAGAGAGAGAGAGAATTTGTTTGTTTATATAGATATAATTTATAATTTAAGTTAAAGGAGTCGGGAGAGACACGTTTCAAGTTCCAAAGCAGGAAGAAAAAACACACAACATACCCACCCTAAAGGCATCGCCATGGCCAATGCCATTAAAGCACTTGAGCCATTCTCGCCGCCCAGGGGCACGAAATTCGCGTTCACACTTTGTCTTTGCACTACAGACTGTTGACAATGAAAGTATACACTTGAAGGCATTAGAGACTGCATGGGAGAGAGCAAACCGGCTTGAGCCCCTACTTTGTCTCGGCCACGGCAACCCCGAACGACACCGCTTAAAGCAACAATTACTAATGACAAGGAAACTAAAAACTTGAGCCAAACCCCTAATGAAAACATGTATTGTTTGGCCTTGAAGAGGAGAAAACGACAAAGGGCCAGAGTAGATATAAAATAAAAAGATTCGTAAAAATGGACTCAGAGCTGGCCAAACGAGTGTGCAAGGTATGCCAAGGCCCCAACAAGGGGTGCATTGATGTAAGTGGCTGGTTCCGATTGCTTATAGTCCGACCTTTCATCTGGGAAGCGATCGTTGCGGTCGGGCCCACCGACTACTGCTCCGATCAAGGCGTTGGGATTGGGGGAGTGGGAATTCATGAAGGCGAAGCCAGAGGAGCACTGGATCTTGGACGGATGGGCGGCCACGGAAGGGAGGGAGGAGCCCCTGTGGTGGATCCTCTGGGGATACCTTGGGCCATAGCCCACCATGTAGGACATTCTCAAGGGATTGTCCCCAAGCAGATAGTCCACCTGCCCCCACATTCAGCATTAATTAACACCCGAAACAATAAAAACATTCAGATCATTAATATGGACAGAGTGAATTCACTTGCCTGTTTCTTGGCAAATGTCCTCAGCTTCTTGGGTGTTACAATCGATCCACCACATTTCACCACCTTGCGGGCGATGGACAAGTACTTGGCATAGGTGACCAGCAGAAACGAGGTGGACGTCACATACTGCATGTTGCTGTCACTCATCTTGAAGAGAAGACCCCCCGGGGTGTACTGAGCAGTGGAGTATGGGGTCCCTGGAATTAGGGAGCATATGTAGTTATCTGCGTGACTTTTGTAGTCGTGGAGAGACTGGACGTTTTGGACAAGAAATGCCTGAAAAACAGAAAAGCCAAAAACAATTTTTTTTAAAGTCATCGATACTCATGCAATTTGTCAAGTAGAAAGAATGACAGAAAAGGGCGGCAAATGTGACCTTGGAAAGAAGGATTCTAGCTCCGACATGCTTGTTGTCCCATCCAAATGTGTTATCAGACTCATCAGCACCAAGGGTCTGCCCATTTGCTTGAATGTAGCTCATATAAGTTGTATTCCTGGTTGCTTTCTGCAGCCAAGCAGCACCCCACAACAGCTCATCCTTCAACCAATTAACATGACCAAAAAAGACTCAACTTGGAGCAACACAGTTGAACCAGGACAAAGTTAAGAGTTTAACAACGATATAGGCTTTACCTGGTATCCCGAAAAATCACAGTAATAGGGACACACATATGGTCTCAGCCCAATACTGTAGGCACCTCTGTGCTTATCAGCAAACTCAAACACCTGAGGAAATTTCCAAGATTTATCAGACTCATACAATTAATTTCACGTTTCATGTTACATGCTTATTAGCACCAATTACCCTGACGGCCCTTCTGGCCAGGAGCTTGGAGTAATTAGGATCAACTTTTCTGAAGACCAGGGAGGCAGCGGCAAGAGCTGCAGCAGTTTCGGCTGCCACTTCAGTGCCTGGAGTGTTCTTGTCTATCTTATAAACACTTCTAGAAGTGTCCATATCCTCAGGCCTCTCCCAACAAGCGTGATCCTTGGCTGCATCTCCCACCTATTAACAAGTGAACATCCCTATTCAGTTGTCACACCATTATTGGAGTGTTCTGCCGCATTACACTCATTTTCCATTTCCTCTGATTACAGTGAGATCAAATCTTGGGCTCAACAGACAAAAAGAGTGTTCTGGAATAGGCGTGGATAGTGAAGTCATTTCAGCATTGTAGTAAAAACCTGAACATAAATGGTGTCTGGATGGGCAGTGGCCTTAAGGAGATAGTCAGTGGCCCAGCGAATGGCTTCTCTGGCTTGCCTCAGCTCTCCTTTCATAAGCCCACCAAACTCAATGACGCTCCAAGAGAGCATGGTGGTGGTGAAAGCCATTGGAAATCCAAACTTCACATTGTCCCCTGCATCGTAGTACCCTCCCACCAAGTCAACCTGCGTTATCCGTATAAGAAAAGAACGCTTCAAATCTTAAAATCGGGCCATTTTGTAAGCCTCAAATAAAAGGAAAACACAACATATGCATACAAGCTATATAAGTGCATTGCCATTGAAGTTCGGAAACAGAGAAATCCACTTCAAAGTTTCTTATTTTTCAATTAAAAACACACATCCCTTGCCGTCCAACGCCCTTAACCAGAGAAAACCCACTTAAATGAGACCTTGTTCACAAGAAATACCAAGAAAGGTGCACACTTTTTGAGGCCAGAAAACCGTAAGAACATACGAACAAACAAAAAACATACGTGCATTGCAGAGCCATCTGAAAGGCCAGAGTCTTTTCTCCAGGCGATTCTCTGGTTGGAAGGGAGTTTCCCTGATCTCTGGCCCTCAAAAAACATGATGGATTTTGTGAGTGCATCTCCGTAGTTGTGCGAGGCAAAGCGATGGCGGTGGTGGTGGCGGCGGCCTAAATGGTGGCGTTTTGCGGGGTACGCGTTGCAGGGAAGTTTCAGGGAGAAGGAGCAAAGTAGAAAAACAAGAGCGACCAGAACCGTAGAAGAAGAGAAGAGGGAAGGGAAAGAAGCCATGTGGATGGTGCCAATAGTGCAAACACAAAACCTAAAAGAAGAGCAACCAACCGGCAAGCCGCATAGAAAGCAGAGAGCCCTCTTCAGTATTTATAGACCAAAAGCACAGGCAAAAGCTGCACACTCTCTTAACTTCCTGCAATGATTGTGAAGCCATGCCTCTTGCTTGGCTTAATTAAGTCAGTAAATGCGGCATTTGGGCTAAGTGGGTGTCATTAGTTTTATCCCAACCTATGCACGCATTTCTCTTTTGCCTTGTGCAGCATTTAAAATATCCATTTTGGATTACTTTATCAACGGTCAGATTGAATACGACTAGTCACGTGAAGAGAAGACGCTAGCGTCTTCCCTCTCTGTCTGTGCATTGCATGGTAATAAATCATGCTTCTATCCGTCTCTCGACTGGAAATTGGAACAATCGTGGGGCAAAAGGAATGGTCGTAGTTGTAATCATCCCGTGAAAGAGGGAACGCCATTGCCGTATCCAGGAATTTTAATATGCAACATGGATGACGGAGCAAGATTTGGAATGAGATGACAAAGCAGCAAGGACCACTCCTCTCTCTCTCCCTCCAGGTTTCAGAATACAAATATCAAGCACTGTAATTGGGTGAAAGAATTTTACGGCTTCGCGAGATGTTGTTACAACATTTATCTTCTTCTTTTAATTAACCTCCAGTCCCACATTTCAGGAACCCGGACAAGGAAAATGTAAGAAAAAATTGGGGTCAATATTGAAATAATAAGTATATAGCGTGTGTGAGATGAAGGGTGAGGTGGGGTGTGGGTTGAATCTCGGAGTCAAAAGCTGTCAAAAGAGAAGTCCATGCATGTGCACTTCAACCAAGAAGATATGTCCAGGAAATCCGTCATCTTTCTTGAATCAACTAGTCCTCTCATTCGTCTCTCTCCTACGCATGGTCCATTCTATTCTAATTCCTACTAATCAATAATATTGTGCATGGGGTACATGAAATGATGTTGTGCCATGGAAATGAAGTTCGAGGGGGGAAAAGGACGTCACAGTGTTGATGGTGCCGTGCAGAGCTTCCAATCGTTGTTCACAGAAAATGCACCTTAGTTTTCTTGTCAATGCTATCTCATTTCATTAACCGAAAAAAGTTGGTAAGCTCCAACATTTATCAGGACTTGGAAGTCCAGAAAAAACACTAGAAATGTTTTGCTGGAGACGAGCAATTAAGAAGGAAAGATGGAATGGGAGCGAGCTGTGATAGGACTGAAAAGCAAAACACTGAAAAATATTTTCCCGTACCGAAGACATATAGAAAGACATCAAGAGTTCCAAACTTTTGGCCAGTTAAGTAAATGGGATGGGTTGGCATTAAACTACAAGAGGGACGTTACCCGGGCTAGGGCACTTTAATGATTAGACGTACAAATACGGTACGTGTTGTTCATTAGCATTGGAATCAGCAACTATAATCCAATCCATCTCAGCGTATAACAGAGAATGACACCATTATTAGGAACGTTTGTTGGCGGTGGTGCCTTTTCATGCACTCCCATCCCATGTGCTCTTCTGATGTCTTCCCACGTGCCTAGAGAGTCTCTTGCGTGAGCACGCTGCAACGGCAACTGATTTCCATCAAACGTCCTTCAGCGCGAGCAATACAATCCATGATCAATGCTTTCACAAATTAATCATTATTAGTATCGGAACCAGACTAGTAATTGCAATCCGAGTGCATCCCAATTCATCTATATACATTCCTTACTGCCAATCTCAAGTCAAGGGATTGCTCAACAATTTGCTATATATTCCTACAAAGATTTACCCTGATTTTTGAGTGAGGTTCAGTCTTCTAAATTTGGCTCTCAGTAGTTGCTAAGAAAAATTGCCTTTTCTATGGGACCCAATAAAACATCCATTAACGATCGATATTAATCGATGTTTTCAAGTTGTAACTTTTCAACGATTATAATAGAAGTTTCAAGTATACAAAATATCTCAGTTTTGACTAAAAATAAGGAAAACAAATCTTTTAAATTAAAAGAAATAATAACATAATAAACTCTATTAAATGAAATGTATCCTAAAATATTTAAAAATAATATAAATTGCTAAATCTAATATAAAATTCAGTTAATCAAACATTTAAAACACAAGCCTTTTCTTCAAAAATAAAATTAAAACTAATCATAAAACTTGTATTTGTGTTTAAAAATTTTAACTTCATATCCAAAATTTTTATTCCTCGTTCAATTTTAAAATTTCCCATGTATATATAACTTAAATTTTCACACTAACCATATTTATGTTTTAAAGAATATCTTACTTTTTATTATTAATTCATGTAAAAACTTTTAAACCATTAATATTTCACATAAAAATGCACTATTGCTATATATATATATATATATATTAAATTATTCAAATTTCATTCTGAAAAATATAATCTTAAAAATATTAGATAAAAACGCCCCCAAAGTTATTAAAAAAAAAACCAATTACATCAATCAAGATCATCGCCCAGATAATTTTAATTTAATTTAATTTTATCAGGGTTTTGGAACTTTATATTGCATTTAGTATATTTAATTGCAATTTTTTTTTTCTCTGAGCTTTGATTGAGAGTAGCAAATTAAACGAGCTGAATAAACTGACTCAAAGTTCATATATATGTAATATGTTGAAAGAAAGAAAAAAAAAACACAAGAGCTTTCATTAGATAACAAATGCTCCATTAAATTTATTGAAAGCGTGAATGCCTTATTCTTCTTTTTGCCTGGGCACGGGGTACTCCAGCTTTTTCTGTCTGGCAAAACCAAAATACTACGAAACAAAGCTATAATCAAAACAAGAAAAATTAATGTTATAAGAAATGGCAATATTGGAATCAGAACAGGACTCTAGTCCTAACACATGATTCACATATATTGAAATATGGAGGTACTGATAACAAAAAAATGTCTTACGAAGCCAAGACATGTCATCAAATTTTGAATGGCACTTACAAATGAAGGTCCGAGAAAACACAAAAGAAAAAGGCTTAACAAAGGATGAGGCCATATATGGGGGGAAATTTTTCACTCAGTAACTGGCAAAAATAGAATCCGCAGTTAACTTCGTGATAACCAAAAATTAACTCAAACCCTGAAACCTTTGCTGTTTCTCTTCCTCATGCCCTCTCAAGCTTCCTTCCCTTAGATCTCACATAACACCAGGAGCTGGACCAAAGTGCTTCACTGCTTCACGAGCCTTAGTAGAACCTCTCAAGAGTACCTATGACAAGGTAGCATTTTCAGTTTTACCACAGTGGCGCAGAATTATTCGGGATAATGGAGCTTTATGCATAATGTTCCTCATGAGGAAACTGCAGTCAAGCACATCATTGTAACAGCTGAAAGCAAATGCGACCAAAATTGTGCCAACTAGAACTTGTAGGGACGATAACCATTATATAGATGCTACAGATACTAGGATCTTGTTTAAGCTAGTTCTATCACTTAGAACATAAAAGTAAAACTATTTGATTGTAACAAGGATTTAGTCAAGCGAGAGACTGGGAAGTTAAGGAAAGAGAAACTTGGCATTTATGAAACAAGTTTAACGTTTAACAGCAACAATCCCATAATAAGATCCTGTAACGAAGTGGATAGCATATAATAGGTGTTGCCACAGAAAGGACAAGAAAAATAAAGATCCAGTCAACAGGTCTAATCAAAAGCTGATTCAAGTGCAGTTTGAGGTAACAAAACAATAAATTCACCGTCAATGTAGTTAAACTTTTATGTTAATAACCATCCAACTGATTCAGAAAGAAGCAAAAGGGCAAGGGTATAAGCTTTTTCCAATTTTTACAGCCAATTGAAGTATTAAACAATGTGGAAGGCAACAACAATAGAAAGTTTCAAGATCATCAACAAAGAGAAACTAGCAGTAGAAGAGGTTGAGGGTCTTTACCGTATTCTGACCAAGGGGAGCTCGCAAAGCCAGCTGGTCAAAGTCAAACATTCTCCACCAGCTTTCTCAATCCTAGCCCTCGCTTTTTCTGTGAACCTCAGAGCAGTAACCTTTAAAGCAGGGGCCTCATACACGCGAATATCATCACTAACCGTCCCCACAATCACGGCAATCTTGTCCTCCTACAAGTGGCCATAAAATCGAAAAAAATATTAAACAAGTATAAATACTTCAGCGTAAATCTACTCCCAAAAAATTTAATACAAAATCAACATAATCAAAAAAAATAACCACGTCAATCACAGCAATTGTTTCAATGGATAGATCATAACATATTTTACGACTCACAAGAAATAGAAAAAAAATTAAAACAATGGCGCTGCCCAATTTCTTCAAATCACAATTCATTTTTCTTTTCAGCATTTCTGAGTTATGAATTTCCGATTATTTATTTTTTAAACATTTCTAAATTATGAATCTAACATTGCGCAATTGTTCATTTATGACCTTCCATTGAAGATCTATTATTAACACACCACCACAAACAACCATTAAACAGCAAAAATCCATCGATTAACCAAAAAGTGAACATAAAAAACAGCAAATCTAGCACTTAAGTTTAGGAAATGACTACCTTGCCCTTCATGAAAGCTACGAGCTGGGAAAGCGAGAGCGGGGCTTTGTTGACTTTACCCATGAACAGCCGCTTCAGAATCACCGCATCGAACCTGCTTCCGGTCCTCCTCACCAGAAATCGGTACAACTTCAACGCCACCACAAATTCACAAAATAAGAGGTCATGTAACAGAACATCTAAATTTTCACATATCATTTAATTAGTCTACTTAATAACGCAACGATAAAAATAAAAGAAATGGAGGAAACCACGGAAAACCTTGACGAGATTCTTGAGGTAAACATCATTGGATTTAGGGGCGGTGCGCTTGGTCTTCTTGGCCTTACCCCCGGCGACCGAATCAACAACCTCAACAGAAATTAATCGCACATAAGTCAAAATTGGCTTACTGCGTTGTATCCAGTCACACGAAGATCGTCCCGTATTGTGCCTCCAGCTCAATCGAGAAGGAGTTCAGGGTTTTGCAACGACGTGTTGGTTATACTGTCTCGAAAATATGAGCTCATTTCCTCATGCCCAGCATATTCCCAGCCCAAAATTCTAAGTATTGCCCGCAACACTCGAATATATCAGGCTATGCTGCTTTCTCTTTAATTTTTTTTTTAATCCAAACTTATATGTCTATTAAAATATAATGTACATTTTAAATTCAAATTATTTTATATTTTTTATATATGCATAAATATTTAAAATTCAATTATTACTACGTATATTTATATAATATAAGTTTTACTTGTCATTGTCATGTGTCAAAAAACAAATATACCACAGACTGTAAGTATACAAATCAACTATGTTTCAAATAAAGCATGTAATCAGATAATAATAAATAGTAGTGACAGTACACAATGCATGTGGATAATTATATAAACAAATTACAATTTTAAATATAAATTTTATATTATTCTTGAAATAAAGAAAGAATAAAAATTTGAAGAAAAAAAAAAAGAGTGACATAGGTGAAAATTAATAGATTAGGTCGAAAACATATACGTAAAGAAATAATGATGATTTAATAATTACTTGTGGTGCAACCAAGTTAAGCCCATATTTTAATACGAAGCATGGATTTATAATCACACATTGTGTACCTTGTGTATTTAACACTCATTAATCACACATTAACCAACTCATTGTTTATGTTAGTTCAGTCCTCTAACCAACACGAGGATACATATGCCCACCAAACTTATGTTGGTTTGGGTGCCCTTGAGTACTTACTTGTATCAATACGGATTGTGGTTTTATGATTAGTTTCTCACAAAGGTATGTATGGATTGGATTGTATCAATGTGGTTTTAATTGTTTAAACAGTCGATTGCGGTTTCATGACTAATTTCTCGCAAAGGTATGTATGGATTCAAGCAATTAAAATGTAAATTTTTGTTATTTGTAAAGTAGAATGTAGCAACATCATCTTGAGACTGGGGGCATGCGTAGGCGTGTGATAGAATGTGACTTTCTTGTGAATAAGTGACCGACTATTTAGTTTTGTTATTTTCCTTTTAGATGGGATAGGTGATTGGGGGACTTCAGTTTTGGCTCCACCTAAACTGGTACTTTTATTAAACCTGAAAAATGATTGTAAAATAATATATGCATGTAAATTAATAGTCGCTTAATATTATGTGCGTGTATATATTATCATATTTGGAGCTATAAATTTTAATTGGGGACGAAAAGGAAATATTTATTTTTTATCCACGGAAGTTAATATGTGTACTTGTGTTATTTAGCAAGATTGTATCGTATGAAATGAATAACAGCAAAAGGTCAGTTGGCCAAAATTATGCGATTTTAATTGAAATATTAATTCTTATTAGTTTTAGAGTTTTTAATTATTTCATAGAATTAGTTTTAATAATTATGTATCCAGATTAGGAAATTCCCAAATTTAGAAAGGAAAATACTTTATATTTAATATACACTAACAAATTTTCCTAACTAAAGGCATTAATTGATTTTGATCATCCGGTGATCCGTTAAAAATTTATTTTATTTTATTTACTTTTTTTTTTTTTGAACTTTTCATATATATCTCGGACTTTTTTATTATATAATGAGCCGAATGGCCCGCATAATCAGGGTTTGATAATTTTATAATAAATATTTATTTATTTGATTATAAAATTTAGATTGTTTGAATTTTTTAAGTTTAAGACTAATGAAATCTTTATAAGTTTTTATAATTAGTTGAGTGATTTTTAATTTTATGAATTCATTCAAATCAATTCAATAAAATAATTTTTATTTGAATCATAAACTATAATGTATTGAATATGCTCTTATTATTACGTTGTTTATTTAATTTGTTGGGTTCTTTTTGAATTCTCTTACATTGATTCGAATACTTTAATACATGATTTGTGTATTTGAGATTGGCTTCCATTATCCTTTTCTTCCGCTGTTCCATTGCTAATAAAGGAAAATATTTTATATTTAATATTTCCTCACAGATTTGCCTGGCATTTATTAATTGTGATAACCATTAAGCTATCATTTTTTAAAAATTAACTTTTTAAACTTGTATGCGCACGATTAATCATATATCATGTATTTTTATAATATATTATTTGAATATATGTCTCATATGTGATATATAATGGCAAAGGCTCGGTCAATTGACCAAAATTATATAATTTTAAACAAAATACGGATTATTTGAATTTTGAAAGTTTTTATTATTTTCAAATTATTTCGTAAGATTAATTTTAGGCCTTATCCAATCATATATCATGGATATTTGACTATATGGAAACTTCAAAAGTGGGTGGGGGGTATGTTAAAATTATTTAATGAAATCCTTTGGTTTTGACTATATTGACCCTCCAATTTCATTCTTGACTTGAGTTTCCAATCTATACCTTACGTAGAAATATGATATAAGTATGATTGTATATATTTATTCCTTAAATTTTGGTAAAATTTAATTCAACTAATGTTAAAATTCAATCCCATAAATTTCTTGTTTACTTTTCTTAATATTCGTTACTTCACCACACTGACTATGAATACTCGATATTGTGTCGCTATTTTTTATGCTCTCCCTTCTCAGCTTCTTGGATATCTATTAAATATTCTTTGCTTTCTTGTTCTAATCCGATTGCTAGAAGACGCTGCTACCTTTGTTTTGGTATTTGGAGCATGTTTTTAAGTATATTTTTATATAAAAAAAGTGTATAAACAAGACAAAGTAACACATTAAAATTTTAAAAATATAATTATTAAAATATGTGTATTTTTGGTAGAAGCAAAACAAACGCGGCCATTTATTTTGATTGAGGTTCAGTTTCATACTTTAGGTTTTTATGATTTTTTCTTTTAAATTATATGATTATTTTTAATTCACCTTTATATTCAACGACTTTGTCATCTGTGGTTAGTTTAATGTTGAATAATTATTATTTGATTATAATATATGGTGAGTTTTGAAGCTTTTGTGAAACATAATTAAATGGAGTTTTACAGATACTTTTACCGACGTCTCTGTTTCTTTTAACAGGTATACGTAAAGTGATATACCTTGTTTGTCTTATAATTTTTTTCGAGTACCTATGAAAACAAAATTTTCCCTTCCTTTTTTATTTTTATAATAAATGCAATCATAAATGACATGAGTTGTAAATCCATTAAATATCGGAAAGTAATTTCAAACGGTAATTAAGACTAGTGAATTAGATTAGTCTGATAATGACTCTCTCTCTCACACACACTGCTCTCCACATAAATGATGCCAACTCATCGTCATCTCTTGCCCCTTGCTGCCTTCCTTCGTCCGTACTGCCATTGAGAAAGCGTCGCGTGTGCCTTATCACTGCCCTCCTTCTCCAACAAAACTACCCTCCTTTACTGTTTTCCTTCGTTGGATCATTTTCCCTCTAACGCCTCCGTCTCTGGCGATTCCTGTCTACAATGCACTCTGTAAAGTCTCGCCGGAGAGTCGTTCCGGCGGCCGAGAACGGCGACACGCCCGACAAACAAGACCAACTCCTCCTCTCCGCCGCCATCTGCAACGGCGAAGATCTCGGTCCCTTCGTTCGGAAAGTTTTCGCCTCCGGCAAGCCCGACACCCTGCTCCACCAACTCAGACATTTCGCCAAATCCAAAGAATCGGAGATCGAAGACGTGTGCCGTGCTCACTACCAGGACTTCATTTTGGCCGTCGATGATCTCCGATCCCTCCTGTCCGACGTAGATTCTCTCAAATCCTCGCTTTCCAATTCCAACTCCAAGCTTCAAAATGTCGCCGTACCACTCGTCTCCTCCCTGGACGGCTACGTAGAAGCCAAAAACAAGTGCTCCAACATCGCGCTCGCGATAAATTCCCTTAGCAACTGCGTGCAGCTCATGGAGCTCTGTTCGGGTGCTAATTTCCATCTCACCAGGAACAACTTCTACATGGCTTTGAAGTGTTTGGACTCCATTGAGATGGATCATCTCGACAAAACGCCATCATCTACTCTGAAGAGAATGTTGGAGAAGCAGATCCCGGCGATTAGGGCTCACATAGAGAAGAAAGTGAATAAAGAGTTCGGGGATTGGCTAGTGGAGATCCGAACAGTAAGCCGAAACTTAGGTCAGCTAGCCATCGGCCAAGCATCAGCGGCGCGCCAGAGAGAAGAAGAGCTTCGGATTAAACAGCGCCAAGCCGAGGAACAAAGTCGGCTTAGCCTGAGAGATTGTGTTTACTCATTAGAAGAAGAAGAGGACGATGAGATTGATGGAGTGGTTGATGGAAGTACCGGCGGAAATGGTATTTCAGGGTTTGATTTGACTCCGCTGTACAGGGCTTACCATGTACATCAGACTCTAGGGCTCGAGGATTCTTTTAAGCGGTATTATTTTGAGAATAGGAAGCTGCAGTTGACTTCTGATTTCCAGGTGTCGTCAATGACACCTTTTCTCGAGTCTCATCAGACGTTTTTTGCCCAAATTGCAGGGTTTTTTATAGTGGAAAATAAGGTTTTAAGGACAGGAGGAGGATTGATATCCAAGATGGAAGTAGAGAATCTGTGGGATACTGCTTTGAGTAAGATGTGTTCTGTGTTGGAGGATCAGTTCTCTAGGATGCAAACTGCAAATCATTTGTTGTTTATAAAGGATTATGTGAGTTTGCTTGGTGTCACATTGCGTAGATTTGGTTATCCAATTGATGCTTTGCTTGATGTATTGAGCAAGCACAGGGATAAGTATCACGAGTTGTTGTTGTCTGATTGTCACAAGCAGTTTGCGGAGGCTTTATCAGCTGATAAGTTTGAGCAGATGTATATGAAGAAAGAATACGAATACTCAATGAATGTTCTTTCATTTCAGTTACAGACTTCAAATATCATGCCGGCATTTCCGTATGTTGCACCATTTTCATCTACAGTCCCTGATTGCTGTAGAATAGTCAGGTCGTTTATAGAGGATTCTGTGAGTTTCATGTCTTATTGTGGGCAGCTTGACTTTTATGATGTGGTTAAGAAGTACTTGGACAAGCTCTTGTCTGAGGTCTTGGATGGCGCTTTGGTGAAAGTTATTAATGATTCTATCAGTGGGGTTACCCAGGCAATGCAGATGGCAGCAAATATGGCCGTTTTTGAGCGAGCTTGTGATTTTTTCTTTAGTCACGCTGCACAGCTCTCTGGGATTCCTTTGAGGATAGCAGAGAGAGGGAGGAGGCAATTTCCTCTAATCAAAGCCCGGGATGCAGCAGAAGATACTCTCTCGGGCTTGCTCAAGCAAAAGGTTGATGGGTTTCTGATGTTGATTGAAAATGTGAATTGGATGGCTGATGATCCTCCACAAGGGGGCAACGAGTACGCAAATGAGGTAATGATTTTCCTGGAAACATTGGTTTCAACTGCACAGCAGGTTTTACCTGTTCAGGTGCTGAAGCGTGTCTTGCAAGATGTTCTTACTCATATATCAGATATGATTGTTGGGGCTTTACTTGGAGAATCAGTTAAAAGGTTCAACATCAATTCTATTATGGGGCTTGATGTTGATATTAAGCTGTTGGAATCATTTGCAGAGAACCAAGCTCCTCTTATGTCCGAGGAAGATGCAAATCAATTGAAATCAGGGCTTGTTGAGTCCAGGCAGATGGTCAATTTGCTTCTAAGCAATCATCCTGAGAACTACATGAATCCCGTTATAAGAGAGAGAAGTTACCACACACTGGACTACCGGAAAGTGGTTGCCATTTCTGAGAAATTAAGGGATCAATCAGATCGATTATTCGGTTCTTTTGGAACAAGGGGGGCTAGGCAAAATCCTAAGAAGAAATCTTTGGAGGCATTAATAAAGAGACTCAAAGATGCGAACTGAATCACTGCTGTATGTTCCATGTATTGCTTTCTATTCTCTAGATTTTCTTGAATGCTAATAATCCTCACCATTATTGCCCCATATTCGCTGGAGAAATTTGTAGCCATTATTTTCACATATATTTTGTATTGCATTCTTCAGAAGTTTGTTAATGAATGTATTATGTGAATTATGTCTTTGTTAATACTAATTTGGAGTTTTGATAGGAAAATATGTTTGGTTTCATGGTGTGAAATTCTATTTAGCTGAATTTTGGCAGGACTTTACTGAAAAATTTTCCTTTATGAACTCTTGGTATGCAGCTTAGTGTGTTTCTGTGTTTGATTCCTATTCAATACACCATTTCTGTCTTGATTGCTTTTGCATATTTATTGATAGCTTTTATGTTATAAGAGTTCATTTAACCGCAGTGTTAAGAATATAAATACTAATAGGATGCCGGAATACTTCATTAATGAATGGTGAGATACCTGATAGCAGTGCTTGTTGATGTAATCCATTACCCACAGGAGAAAGGAACTAAGACTTGACTAAGCAGAAAGATATAGTGAAGGGGTGCAGAGTGGGTGAACTAGTATTATAGTTGAATGAGTATTAAGTTGGAAGTTTGATAATAATGCTTGCTTAAGTATGTGGTAGTCGTTGATGTTAGTGTTGATGATCTATGTGGCACCTTCGTGATAATGAAGTTGAATGTCCTTTTGTTATTGTTCCATTCTGTTTTCCTTTTTCTTAATTACTAGACATGTACTATCATGTAGTTGGTAAAACCAACCGTATATATGGAGTGCAGAAATTGCTAAAGATAACAAGGTTGAAAGAGGAGAAGCCATCAGAACCTGAACTGCTTGTCGTAGATAAACAGTTCCTCATCAAACTTCCCTGTGGCCTGTGTTACCCACGCACCTGTAGCCCTCACCCCCTTTCTGATCACATATAATTTAAACAAAATTTCAGGAGAAAGAAAAGAGAAGAAGAGAAATCCACACACACGCACACATATTATGTACATATATATATAGAGATAGAGAGAGAGAGAGAGAGAGAGACCTGGACAATATTTCTTTTGGTGTTTTAGCCGATCATTATTACAATAACTAGACATATTGCTTGTGAAGCTGGACAGCAGCCCAACTTCCCATTGGGGCCTTCCTTCTAGAGAGGCATTGGCAGCAGCCAGAAGTCCGCGTGGAAGAGTCCTCTACAGCTTCATATTGGAGAACTGATATGATCTTGAGCACAATGCGAATAGTAAGTGGTGATGATCTGAGGGCAGGCACCAGGAGCTGAGCGTTGTGAATATCAAAGTGACGCGGTGCTGAATGCCGTGGCTGGGCATGGTTGAGTATCAATTATGACGATATCTAGCTTGGCCGCTAGGCTTCCTTCTGGTGACTGGCTTTTTCTGTGCTTCGAATGCTGTGTCGTGAAAAAAATCTGAACTTTTATGAGTTGAAGATGAAGTAGACACCGAGAAGTCATTAAGCCAATCGGACTTGATGGGTAGAAGTTAAAGCAGCCAGGCCCAATTTCGTCCCTATTTGCGTTTATCGTTGTCTGTCTATCGTAATTCTACCTTGATGAGGTCTAAAGAATTATTTGTCGTAAGCATCGTCACTGTAGCAAAAAACTTTATTAGGCCAGGCATTGAAGAATTGCGATGTGTGGTGGGTGGCCCACTTGCAGAATACCAAATTCATTTTTCATGCTGTGCACCAACTGTACAAACTGCATCCCACTGGGCTATGTTGATTCTTTTAGGTAGTTTTTTAAGGAATCCGTTTTTTGGGTCACTTTCTATACTCTTTCTACACAATCTATTAAAAATATGAATAAATGCGATGGCACGATGTATAATAATTAAAATACACTCAATTCTTTGTACTTTTTTATTTTAAGGTAATTTTATTTACCTCTCTCAATTTTAAGCTATTCTTTTTTCCTCAAGTTCTGTTCTTTTCTGTCTCATTTTATAAATGATATAAAATACTATTTATTTATTTATATGGTGTTCCTTTTTAAGCACTTAGTCATCTGCCTTCATTCTATAATACAACTTGCCTTCAATATTTATTATCTTCTCTATATTCAAGTAGAAGCATGATATTGGAAAATCAAATATACCCAACTTTATTTAAATGTGTGAGGACAAACATACAGAAGTTCAGTAACGGAACCACTCAGGTGCAAGAATATATTGGTGGTCAAAGGATTGCGTATTTACACCAAGAATATACTTCTTTTGAAGACACATTATTTGCAGGAGATATTTTCTTTTAAATAAGCGTGTTTTGTGAACATATATATATCTATAGGGGGCGTGCGTGATGGATGCGTATATGTTTATATTGTCACATTCATGTAATATATCATTAAATTATTTAAACCGAGAATACCAGTTTGTAATCTGGAGTCGATGGTTTGACCAGTTGAACACAGTGCATTTAATGACAGGGAGCCATTGGAGTGAAGCAAAGCATTTTATACTTAGCCTACGTAAGTGCGGTAGAGTATTCCGTAACATAGAAAATCAGAGTCTGCACACTACATCGAAACCATAAAAATAAATAATTACTTAGCCTATGTATACTGTACTTTCCATACAATACTACTATGTTATTACTTACTCATCCATCAATCTTTTAATAATTTTCTTCAAACACTCTTTATAACAAATTTACGCCTACAATTTATCAATTATATCTCTATTATCTCAATTAATTAACTAACACCAATCAATTCATCATATTTCATGTACAAACAATATAGTTGAGAATGAAATGAAGCCTTGTTTGCGGATTAGAAGTGTTTCTTTTTACATTTGAGTTGAGAATCGCCAACTTTAATTTTATATATATGTGTGTGTGTGTGTGTCCCTAGTGTGTATTCCGTTACACCACTCATTTTTGTTTTCATCTGTTTTTACTTTTATTGATATCTTTGATCACATCATAAATATAGTTTATAAATGTAATAATAAAAGAAAATTATTTGACATAAAAAAATCTATGAAATAAAATTGAATATTTTACATTGTTTTAACTTTAGAGACTCTTTTTTCTTATTATTTTTACACAATTATCGATAAAAAAAATACATCTAAAACTCAATTTTTAAAATGAATACAAATATAGCTACTATTTCTTTACACCCCTAAGCACTTTATATAATAACTAAACAAGGAAAAAGTATTTATATGTCTTTATGCTATAAAGATGAAGAAGAATTTAACTATGGAGTGTTTGGTTGAGCTTATTTTTAGTTGTTTAAGATTACGTAATTTGTAAATTATTTTTAGAACTTATAAATTCATAACTTTTATTTTTAAAATCAAGCCAATAACATTCTTTAATAGAAATAACAACACTGTCTTATAAGATTTTACTGAAACTCGATGTATTATATTTTTTTATGCAATAATAATAAAAATAAATTAAATATAATTAATAAAAATATAATTTAAGAACATTTATATCATTTCTAATAATAAGAATGAACAAACTTATAAAATGGTAGAAATTAGTTGGAAATGGCTAATTTATCTTTAAAAAGCTTATAAGTTTCAAAATATTATTTTTAAAATCATGAGCTCTATTACAAAATTTATTATTAAATATTTATGAGTAACTTATAAACTTTCAAATATTTTATAAAATGTTTTAAGGAACTTAGAAAATTTATCAAAAAACATTAAAAATCATAAGTTAGGGAAAAGAAAAAAATAAAATGTTAGAAAAATAAAAAATAATTTTTAAGATAGTTGTATAACTTTATAATATGAAAACAGAATAACTTATTTTCATAATAATATGTTATAGATATAGAATAAAAGGATAAATAATATTTAAAATAAGTTTGAAAAATACAAAAAAAGGATAAGATAGAAAATTAATAATAAAAATCAAATTAACCGATAGTTGTATAATTTTACGATACGGCAACTAAACAACTTTAATTCCATAATAATATAAGTATAGATATAAAAAATAAAAAAGGTAATGATATATTAATAATTACATTTGAGCACATTTAATGTTTCTTATTAAAAATAATTTTATAAATTTACGAATTAAAAATAATATTACAAATTTACTCGTAATCAGAGTAGTCTCTAACTCTTGACAATACAGTGTGGAGAACCATATTTAAGAAATATATTGAATAAAACCCAGAAAGGGGTTGGTCACACAGATCAAAAACTAATAACAAAACCTAAGTTGAGGGGATTAACCGATTGTCTTGATTTATATATCAAACATTTTTTCTTTTTACAAATTTTAGAAACAATTTAACTATATTATATTATGAAGATTTTAAGTTCTTTTTGTTGCATAAAATAAAACCACACAATTAACCTTATTCAATTTTTTTATTATTTTATTTTTCGCTTTTTTTAACTTATCATTTTTATTTGTGTTATCTCTAAATTTTTTTTATTTTTTTATTTTTAAATATTTTTAGAATATTTTTAATTTTTTATTTAAAATAAAATGATTTTACTAAATTATAAATGAATTTATACACGCGTGAAGCTCTTGCTAGTTTTTTATTAGTTGATTAAAAGTCCACACCTACCCCGTCTGCTCACCTATCCGTCAAAATCCCCCACCTATAAACCAGACACCGCGTAAGTCATTCATTTACCCTCACTTCCTCCAATTCTTACCGTTCAATCTGCCCTAAATCGTCGAAGCTGCGCGCCTTCAACCATGTCCGTCCTCCTGCTCTTCTCCCTCGCCCTACTCTCCGCCGTCTCCGGCACCGGAGCCTCGCCGACGGTTTACGAAGTCCTCCAATACTATGACTTCCCCATCGGCCTCCTGCCAGAGGGCGTCACCAGCTACGAGCTCGACCCCTCCACCGGGAAATTCTCCGTCTACTTGAATAAGACCTGCAGCTTCACCATAGACGGGTACGACCTCAAGTACAAGTCCACGGTCACGGGCACCATCTCCACGGACAAGATTACGAATCTCAAGGGCATACAAGTGAAGGTACTGTTCTTCTGGATCAATATCGTCGAGGTGACCAAGGAGGGCGATGATATTGATTTTTCCGTCGGTATCGCGTCGGCTAGTTTCCAGGTGGATAACTTCTACGAGTCCCCGCAGTGTGGTTGCGGATTTGACTGTGTGAACTCCGTCGCCGGGATGAAGAGGGGCAGACTTAGCCTGAAGAGGATGCTTCCTATGCTTCAAATATAATTAGGGTTATGATATTAGAGCTCCAGCGTCGGAAATAAGTCACTTATTTTGGAGTACCGTTTGAAGTAAGCTTATGGTTAAGGAAGAGAGTTTGAGCTCCTGATCAGTACTTGAGCTTTTGATGAGTACTGATCATCATCAAGTAGCTAGCTAGGTAAGATGTCATGTATGGGTTTAGGCGTTAAATTATGATATTAATTCTGTGTCACGATCTTCCTCTTCTAATTAAGGAATAAACTGACGCTTTATAACTGGAGCTGGAACTGAGCTTTTGGTCATTGTTATCGTCTCTTCTCTTTTTTTTTTTATTTGTTGTTATGGCAAGAAACAGCTTCTTGTTTCCTTTCGCAAGTTCTCTTTAATCTCCTTGCTCTTGTTTCCTTTCGCAAGTTCTCTTTAATCTCCTTGCTCTTTTTTCCTTTCGCAAGTTCTCTTTAATCTCCTTGCTCTTGTTTCCTTTCGCATTCCTTTCGCAGTTCTCTTTAATCTCCTTGCTCTTGTTTCCTTTCGCAAGTTCTCTTTAATCTCCTTGCTCTTGTTTCCTTTCGCAAGTTCTCTTTAATCTCCTTGCTCTTTTCTTGGTTGAACAAGGAACTTTGATGAAAGACCCAGGAAAAGAAGTATTTATCCCATAAAGAACGCGCAGAATTTGTGTCCACCACGCCGTCTTTTAATCGCTTCACAATGTCTACAGATTAAAATTAAACCAAATGGACAAGCTAGTATTTCTCTCCTTAGCAAAACCCACGAAGATAACTGATGCTCCAAGCACCAACTTGATGAATCACCAGCAGCCATAGGCAGTGCTTTCACCATATCGGCCACCGGCCCCACCAACCCAACAACTTAACGAAACTGGAATCCTGCGATTTCCCCACCGTGTCCTGCGGACAGCAAGGAAAAGTAAAGAATACGACAAATTTATGTAACCCACATTCACAATCATGAGCAAGTAGAGACAATTCTTATTTTAGGGGAAAACCAACCTGATGCAGAGTGAAGATTCTAAAACTTAAAAGCTTAGAAGTGTCGCCCAAAAATGGTTAGAGGTGGGCCCTCCACCAACCTCCCGCTAATTTGATCTCCCAAAAATTCAATCAAGGTCCTGAACACTAGGGGCTATGTTTGGGAGCCCACTTAAAAAATTCAGCCCAATGCCTTAAATGTTTGGCACTCCCCACTGACGGGCAAAATTGATGAAACCCACCAAACATATGAATGTGGCAATATCAGAAATAATAAGTCAATCGTAGCAGCTATCTCATGTACTTGTCAGTGAACCATTCATTATGGTTTCCTTCCTTGAGGTGCCCGGGAGTTCATCTGGTCAATAAGAGGAAATGTGGCAATTATACATTCCTCGTCCATTTTGTTTGTTTTTCTCTAATCACAATCTTGTGGCCTGACTACAGCATATATCTGCCAAACATGGCACATTGGTATGTGGTGGGAAGCCTGGCAGGCTCCAAAACATCTGTGACATTTGGGTTTGGGGATCGGCTAACCCGCCATCTGTCAGCATATTGTTTGCACCCTTCACATCTTTTTCTCTAAACATGCCAAACACCAAAATAGTATTTTTATATATCATAATTGTGTTCAAATTTAGTTTGAGCAGATATTTCATTTTATCGATCCAAATATTCGTAATTTTAGCCAGAAGTACGTTGAAACAGCTGCTGTCATTCAGATCCGGAAGTGCAGATTTCGGTTCGATGTATCAATTTTAATGTCAATTATGGTTCTTCAAATTAATCGACTTGATTCGAAATGGAGAATTGGCCATCCGAATTTTGAAATGATAAAATTGACTTAGGCGAGCACTCTCTCTCTCTCTCTCTCTCTAATAGTCGTTGAAGCTGATGATCAAGTTCATCGTTCAAGGTGCTTCTCTTTTTCCCAACTCCACAGATAGTGATGTCTTCCTGTTTGACAGACAAGTGGGACAAAGAGACATGAAAGGTGTCAGCTTCTTAACAATAATGCCATAAATGGAGAACTCGTGCATACTTCATAGTCGACACTTGGTACAGATGTATATACAACGCGTCCTACACTCCTACTTCAATAACACTGTCAAATTCCATCCCTAAAATTCAAAAATAAATAAATTGAAAGTTCATGCACCACTTGTGTGGGAGAACCCTCCGACACCATTATCCAACGGCCCATGCCCTTATTTGTGATACTACCATACGCTCAATCAATGTTTTATTAATGTCCGATTAATATATTATCCACATGCAAAATGATTGGACGGCGGTTGTTCATCCCATCAACGAAGAGCTCTTGGAAGAATGATCCTTTGGCCGTCTGAGGATAAGAACAGGCAAGAGTTCCAGTCTCAATAACGATGACTGACTTCTCTCTGTCTTTGCCCGACCACGCTAGTCACCGTCTTTTTTAAATACCAAGTACTGTCATACCTCAAATTAATTTTTTTTTTGAAGTCTTGGTCGAAATTAGGTGTTCTAGCCACTTTCTTTACACTATAAAATATTCTTATTTGCATTAGATCTCAAATTCTACAAATTTTTAGGCTATGTCTGTTTTTTAAATTTTTTAGATTTAAAAAACACACGACTAAACTATATTTGGGACGAGGGTTTTGTTGGGGGATTTGGTGAGTTGTATTACAAATCTTTTGAGAGAATGTTTGGTGTGGTAAATAATATAATTTATTTAAATTTGTATGTTTAAATATGAATAAAATATATAATAATAATAATTTAATAATGTAATATTATATAAGTATAATAATTTTTTTAAAATATAAATATATATAAGTGTGTTAATTTAATTGTGAATAATTATAATAATTAAAAAATAAATAATTAATTATATATGTAAAGAAAAAATTTTTTTAAATTTGAATTTAAAAATGAGGTGCAGAATATTTAATTATATAAAATTAATAAAATAGAAAATAAAAGTGAAAGAAGGTTAACATACGGAACTTTCGTTATTATATTTTTAAAATTTTTATGAATTAAATATTTAAAAACAAAAATAGCCAGAATTTTTTCAAGTTCAGGCTCTTCATGCACAGGACCACAGCTGAGATCCGATAACGCCAAAGGAACTTCCACTTTATTCAAGAAAACGAGACACCTAGTAATAAAGAAACTTCAAGGCCGCCAAACCAGAGGACGGGAGCTGAAGCTACCACTACGCTACATATTCCTTTATGTCCGAAACAGAGGATCAGAAAATCAGGGTCTATCAGGTGGGATCTAGTGGCGCACATTCTTGTTCTGGACAAGGATCCGGCGCAACTCGGCGGCGTCGATTTCCTTGGCGTGGCTCTCGGGCCGGTAGTATCCGGTAACCGGGTCGGGCGCCCACGACGCTTTGGCGGACTCTTCGGATCCTTTCTTCAACATGACGTTCGGAGCCCCGTTTCTGATGCCACTGGACACGCCGCCACCCTGCGATGCAGCTGCGTATCCCCTCCTGCGTTCACAAACCCACACACCGCATTAACAATTTCATCAACATCTTCTCACCAACAATTTGTCCGTGATTAAATATACCCAAAAATTAAGGGAAAATAAAAAGAGGAAGAAAATATGCTTATATACGCGGGCACATATGTTTATGTATACCTGGTAACGAGGGCTGAGATTTCTTGGGTGACAAAAACGGAGACAGTCTTGGCACCGGAGAATGAGCGAGCCATCGTATTATATCTGGATTGACGAAAAAGCTGTGGGATTTAAAGAGGAATTGGGAAAGCAGCTGCAGAAATATACACTCCTCTTCTGCAGCTGCGGATCTGGTTAGAGAATGGAGGAGGTTGAGGCAGAGTCCGCAGTATTTATAGAGGAAAAGAAAAATCAAGGAAGGTGGAGAAAAACGACAAACGAAAATGGGAAAGTTGGACAGCTTGATTTGGGTTGTAATTTGATTGGGCCGCGTCAAAAGCAGATTATTAGGCCATCACGGGCTGTTTCTCATCAGGGTTTCATTTGAGATGACGTAAGATATAACTTTCTCGATACATCGTTAATCACGTGACCTGAGCTCGAAAAATCTATCGGTAATTAATGGAAGACAGGGCGTGAAGTCGAAGGTGGAGGTGTAGGTTGAGTACGCTGGTTCGCCTCGTCAATCAACGGCACACGTGGATGGAGGAGACGGGAGGCGCCCCTAGTCTTCAAACAGTACGAAAGGGTTGGGCGGCGGGACTTTTGGACCGGGTCGATGACGTTGGACCCACTTTCAGTTTTAAGTCAATGGTCAATCCAACACAAAATTACTCTTTACTCCATCAGGATCGCACCTTCTCCATAGAGACCATAATCACCCCATTTATTGCTGAGCAATGACAAGACTCCCAACACATACGACGACTTTGGGGGGAATGCCTTTATTTTATCGTGAGAAAACGTATACGTCTTCCATCGGAGTGTTTTGTCGAAGATTTGTTCTTATCCCGTCCCTTCCCTACACTCTTGATTACAGCAGTTGCACCCGAGATGCAACCAGAGCCCTTTCTTGTATCACTCAATTTTTAACTTCATTTTAATAGGTAGCTAAAAGTTTAAAAATACTATTTTAATGAATTATTTTATTAAAAGTGTTGGATATGATAATATATCGCACAATTTAGTTGTGATATATTAGATTTTTTTTTTTTTTTATCTTTTAAAGTGAACATTATAGAATTATCTATTCATCCGAATCCTATAAAGTAAATATATCCTACATTTATTCCCCAACTTTCAACCTCTCAATATCTTATCAAAATTCTCACAATTAAACATATTAGTCAACCAAATATTCATTTAAATTCAAATTTAAAATTTTTTATTCTTATATATTTAACCAACTAATTATTTTTTCAAACATTACATCTACTAATAATCAAATCAATTACTTACACATACATTTAAATCTATTTTTATATAATAAAAAATTAATTATTATCTTTATATATAACGATGACATAAAACTTCAAAAATATATTTCCATTCAATAAATATATAATGATGATATAAAACTTCAAAAATTTTAAATGAAATACTTTAAAAATCAAGTCGCAAGCATACATAACTTCAAAAATATTTAGAAAAAAAAAACAAGTACAAAAAATATATTTCAGTATTCATTTCGATTAGATGATGCAAGGTCGATACGGACCATTAGAATGTTACTACTTCATCACAGCTAGTAGCCAAGCGAGCAATTACAAAGACATCAACAATTGTCACACATGTAGCAGTTGCGTAACCATGTTTCGTCTTCCCTTTTGGGGCGAAAAGCATATGTTTAGTACAACTGCAGCTTGAATTAAATTTTTGCCGGCAAGAAAGAATTTACTCAAATAAAGCCAGAAACTCGCAAAGACGACAGTACAACAAAAACAAGCCACAGCAGCAGGAAATAGAAACATGTAGGCCGTAGCCCATGCCCAAACTATTGCTCAGTACCCAATGTTGACAGATACCGGGTGGATTTAAATGTAATGAATATATTGGAGAGATCAAAAGAACCTGCAAGTGGTATTAGCTACGGCAGAGTCAGCAGTCATCTGCCGCTCTACTGCAATTTTGCTTGCCACTAAATCTGGCCAATGCTGTGAATGAAATGACGTAGGCATCAATACCTGCATATTGACATTACATATGGAGTATTTAGTAGCTAATATGAAGGTTAGGACTCCTGATAGTTGTTAAAAGCATACTAACGGATTGCCAGCAAGCACGGACCTGTGACACACCTTAATTAGATCCGTAAGCTTCGTCTCAATGAAAGCTATCCCACTAATGAAAATCAAAGAGAATGAAAGCAATC
This sequence comes from Avicennia marina, assembly GCA_019155195.1. NCBI lineage: Eukaryota > Viridiplantae > Streptophyta > Magnoliopsida > Lamiales > Acanthaceae > Avicennia > Avicennia marina. The sequence goes on from CM032783.1 coordinate 181,272, forward strand.
CATCCATGGGCAATCTGATAAGGAGATGCAAACGCAAAGAATAACCTCCACGGTGGAAGCAGCAGCTGCTAGAAAGCCTTTGCCAGCCATAGGCATTTACTATTCACGTTTCTTGATACTGGTATCCCCAACTGCTCCAGAAAGAATGAAATTAGACAACAAGATATAGAATAGAAGTGCATGAAAAGGTATTGGTAGTGTTAAGAGTTCAAAATGATGGCCACTATCTCGTCACAGTAAAAGAATACGACACACGAAGAAAGATATCTTCTGCAAATGGTATGCCGATTGGTGCAACCCCATAAATCAAATAAAAAATAAAGAGGCACAAAAGAAGCTACAATATTAGTACCATGACAACATCAATAACCTGCTGCTTCCAGATTGAGAGCACAATGTGTTCCTCGGGAATCCTGTCTTCATGTAATTGTTCTGAGGAGGATTCAGTAATGTCGGTGTCGGACAAGAACGAAGTGCACAATGAACGCCACAAAGATTTTCTAATGTCACATGTTTGTTGCATCCACAATTTTCCCTTGTCTAAGAATTTCATTTATTAGGGGAAGAAGAACACTTATTCCACTGCTGGAAGCCTTTCTCGGATTCTGGAAAGCATCATGACATAACCTGAAGAGCCCATCTCTACTCATTGTTTCCCATAGAAAGCAACATATTTTTCGTATCGAAACTAGTTTCATTATTTAGCTAACAACTGCATTACAAAATCAGGAAACTGATAATTCATAAATTTATAAATAAAAAGATAGGGGTGAGGTAAATATTTGAGTTAATGAAGTAAAACTAATATATATACACATATATAAACTTGCATAGAAAGAGCGAAAAACAAAATAAAATGACATATGAACAAACTAAAATTTACTTAATATGGATTACCTGTGTCGCCAGAATGAATTGAGAAGATATCAACAACACTGTGGTTTCTATCTTCATCAACTTCGTGTATTTCACAGAACTTATCACAAAACCTATCACCATCCCTGCATGGAGTGGTTTCAGCCGGTACCCGGTCTTCCGGCCTTTCAGTTCTAGTCCTAAAATGGAAATGAAGGCGTGCATTTTTTCGTTCTTTTAGGGATATAAATGAGCTCGGGATATTAATTCAGAGGAGGGAAAACTAAAATAAAATTAAGTTAATCAATTGAAGACCTACAATGGCAGAGACACATATGACCAACGCTTATGTTGTGCCTAGGCATGAGCAAGTAGTAGACCAAGCTGCAGCACTGTCAACAAAGATTCCTAGAGAGTAATGACAGTTGTTGTCAAGATCTGCAAAGTTGAGGGTGTGTTTCAAACTAAAACTTGCAGTGTGCTTAAAAAATGTTTTTGTAATGTGATGTTTTTGATCTTGCTATTAAATATCCCAAAATTTGGGCCCATGGTACAATGAAGCATAAAGTTAGCCAGAACATGGGTAAGAAGTCAGAGCCACAAACAAAAGCGGCTGCCCAAAGTCATAGTGGAATTTATCAAATCAGTCAATCAGATAGGTTTGTCATCTAATTTTTCAAGTTGGGCAAGTAAAATTTGTATCAGAGAAAACATGAATCACCTTCAATATTATGTATAGCCAGATGCAAGCCCAGAAAGATCAAATGAGCTCTACAAGCCAAACTCCTATATATGATATCTTTTAGCTTTAGGAACAACAACACAAACAGCATGGATGGGAAATAGATCAAAAGCAGCAGAGCCAACAAATGTTCCTGGACCTAAACCTGGTAAATATTCCAAGTAAAAATCCAATATACTTGATTCAAATTTAGGAAACTCCCAGATTATTTTGAAATTTAAAAAGAAAAAGAAAACGGCAATGTCATATGGGAACAATTTCATATGTCAGAACACTTTCTCAATGCATTAAATTGTCAACAAAAATTTCATGATGTCTCCTTATTCACTACCATTATTCAAAGCATTACAGATACAGATTTATGACAACTTAATTTCTTTTAAACATTTGCAGACAAAAATCTGTTGTCCTATATTCCTTATCGTAAGAACCAAAACCATACTAAAAATAATGAAACAGTTTTGGTAAGGCTAATGCTCCATTAATATCCAATGAGAAGTTGGCGTCTCATTGCTTAATTTGGTTTCTATGATTCCTTATATCCCCAGAAGCAAATAGTAACAGAGATATTGAAAACAGAACAAAAAGAATAAGCCTGTCCAAGAATTTACAACTGAAAAGATGAACAAACTTCGAATTGAAGACACAGATTCATATCTAGAATTGGTACAATAATAATGCAAACTTTCAAATATGCACTGAAAGTAAAAGTCCCCAAATGAATGACATTAAAATTTATAGAGGATGGAAATGAAAAAAACACGAGATGCAGTTACATAAATCAAGAACTGAGATTATTATGTTCTAATAGAGCCGAAGAAAGTTCAAATGTATAATCTGTGGAAGAGAGGCAAACCTCCAGCATACAAGTCCCTGAGATTCCTTATTACATCAATTGTTGCCAAAGAATTCTGGGGAAATCTAGTCCCAAAAGCCAGCAGAGGGATGCCTGCTATGGTGTAATGCCAAACCTTTTTGTGTTTGACAACTTTGGCATTAGTACAAGGATCCATCTCCTCCACAGTTCAACTTTGCTTAACCACATTTTTCCATCGACCGGAAAAAACGACCAGTGATGGCTGACAATCCAACAAAGCAGTAGGCAAGAGCCAGAAAATACAATCCCCGAAAAGCATCACCAAGATCAGTTTCACAGTGGAAAAGCAAATATAAATGGCATTTCTCGTGCCCCAATTGATAGGAACCTCCATTCATGTTCTCGAAACTGTTTATATTAAGAGAGATCATGTTAATAAAGCAGTTTGGGCTTCATGGTTCAACCATGAGACAAAAGTGATCCCCCCCCAAACAAATAGATGATCTACAACAGAGTACAAGATGGCAATGAAATATGCATGATTAAAGTATTAGAACATCCAGAAGATCCAAAATAATAATTGCAGCATTACTTTGCAGCACCATGAAGCTGAATGCCGTGCTGTGCATACCATATAAATGGAGTTCATTTTTTGGTTTACTTAACAGAGACACGCTAGCTTAAGACTTCCGATGGAAACACCAAGTAGGCTAAAGGAGCTACAAAATGTGTATGGGAACGGAACAACAACCCTGCGGCCCAGTGTGAAGAAACAGTCAACGCAGAGGAGCACAAGAGGAAGTAAAGTCGGCGCTTTTTTACTGTATGATTCTACTCTAGTCTCACATGTGTAAAACCTAGGCTCTAGGGACACACAAGCACATAGTCAGACACAACGCATGCAGTCAATTTCACTAAAACCGAAAAACCAGACCATAAAAGACGCGGAAAAACCATCAAGCCAGCATTAAAACAGACCAACTCACCCATCCTTTTTCCGTCTTCTTGCTCATAACCAAAGCCACCAACCGCAATCCTTCCAACAAACAATGCGCAACACTTATGCTCAAGCGCAACAATTACAGAATGAGAATCATAGTCCCCAAACTATTAGAATGGCAGAAAATAGCATCTCCATGCGAACAAATAGATATAAAAAGAAACGGAGGAAGCAAAAAAATTACCCCCGGGCATGAATGACTGGAGATTACGTGGCGGTCAGATCCCACCTAGAATCGCCAGCGAGAACAATCCGAAAAAAAAAAAAAGAAAAAAAAAAAAGTGAGGGTGGAGTAGAGTAGATTGGTGGTGAGGAGAGGTAATCGAAGGAATTCTGGTTATCAAGATGCGTTGTGCGGTGAAGAAGCAAACGCGCATGGAATTGGACACTCTCTGTTTACCTTTACAGGAAACATATTACACGTGTAATTTCTTCCTTCTTTTTGCCCAAAACTAGAAAACACGTTTTTGTGATTTTAATAACGTTTTCTAAAATTATTATTGCGTTTGGGCCAATTGGTACTTTCGTGATGGATATATTTGTTTACGTTGTCTTTGGTTTTTCAGACGGATCAGCATTTATATATATTTATGAAGGTATGCTGTAATTTAAGAATCTAATTAACAAAGGAGGCTCCGGCATTAGTCATTGAATTATTTTTCTTTAGCAATTGCTCTGCTTGATTTATATATGAATAGAATGAGATAAGAATTGAATGAATTTAAAAATAAAATAAAACTAAAAAAGTAACTTCACTTGGTATACACAAAAATAGTTTAGGAATAAGAATTGAATAAAATTATCAATTTATTATGTTATTTTATATCAAAAATGATAATTAAAAATAAATATAATGCATTAAAGATAAATATTTTTTAATATAAAAGACATTATTTGAAAATATTCAATTAATTTTTATATTTTTTGTTATATGACTATATATATTTTGATATAGGATATATAATACATATTTAATATTTATATTGTATAAAAAAAATTATATATTCATATACATAACTGGTACTTGAACAAACATGTATAATTGACTGTTAATTTGTTTATTATAAAATAAATATTTACATAGATATTTATTATATAAAAAAGATAAATATTCAATTAATACTATTATATTAGCTATCTCAACGAGGAATATACTAAATATTAATGATATATATATATATATATATATATATTGATACACACACACACACATTTCAATTATATTATGTTTGTTCATTAAGTATACCAAAATTGCTATATTTAAAAATATTTTTATTATTGCTAAAAATTAATTTAGTACTTTTATTTGATGCATAAATATGAATAAATATTTTACATATTTAGCATATATCTTACTTATATTATAAATAAAAATAAAATAATATATATTATTAATACATATGTGTATATATAATTTGCGGTACACTTGTGTATTATATATATATATATATATATTAATATTTTCACATATAACATTTTGTATATTTAATTTATATATTAATAATATATAATATTTGTTGACATAAGTAAACTCATAAGAGTGGAGAAGAATAGATATTTTTTTATTTTTGAGAATATTAATTCTCAATAAAATTATAATCTTTTAATATCTAATTATACCAATCATAAAAATAAAAATAATGTAGAAATCATTATTCTATTTTTACTTCATTTTTATATACCAATTATATCGTAGGTTCATTAAAACTAGTCATCTGTCACACGATCAAAAAAAGGAAAGATGACGCGGATAGAATAGGGCTGCCAAATCTTTCAATCTATCTAAGTTATTTATACACTTCTGCCCAACCTTTTTTAATTTTTGAAGTGCTATTATTTAGAATTTTCAAACTAATCGCATCCCACAGATAGTATCGTAACCTTCATTCCTCCCCAGAGAAAATCAAAAAACGATTATAATATTATAAATTTCCTTCTGAACTCCTTTCTCATGCGTAAACAATTCTATGCTCGATTAATTAAATCATTTTGTCATTTTTTGCCTTTACAGGTCTCATAAGGAATCAAACAAAGTGGTTACCATTAAAATTCTAAATTTAATAAAATCAAGAATACATAACCCTGGATAAAGGCACACGCTATTTTGTTGTGCTCTTTTTTCCCTTCTTCTCCATAATTCGCCCCAGCGCATTTCTTTTTGTGTATTCTAATTTTTAATGCACAATCATTGAACCAAAGCTGCAGATTCAGACTACTGGGCAGAAAAGGAGATTTTGAAGACCGTAATCCACAGGATTCAAAATTTGGCACGAAATATCGAAATGATTCCTAGAGTCCTGAGTGCTCCATAACAGCTGCATACCATCACACAACAAGATTCTCAATAAATATTCTGTATCAACTCTACAGCAGCAGATTTGGGACCCAAGCATGGGTTCAAAACTTTCTTGCTGAACCTTCAGGCAACTTTGGAATCAAATAAACAAGAATAATTCGATGAATGTTAGGATTCCAAATCCCAATCTGCAACCATTTATAAACATTGGCACTCTTATAACTCCCATTCCACGGGATGAAATAGTGGCAGCTGGCCTAAAATTTAGTCATTTAAACAGGTTAAGAAACCAGACATAACGATAACATAGATCATAGTTGTCACTTACTAATGGTGGTGCACGGCCATGACACACAGCACAATGTGCACTGTATTGAAATATGACACAACACTATATAATACGCAAAATATATTTATTCTGCTAATAATTTTTTATAAAAATATAAAATAAACAATTTCTACATATTAAATAATAATTACAAATTATTTTCAACTTAATGCCTTTAAAATAACAAAGAATTCATGAATAATCTACTATTAAATTTCTCAAAAAATTAAAAATTTTATAATTTCAAAAATAGATAATTGAGAATTTTATCAATATTGTGCCAATTAATTTGAAAAGTTTCAAAATCTAACCAAGCTCAACTACTTAATTTATAGAAATTTGAATTTTCTACTGTAACCCCAACTATAATTTATAAAACTTTTTAAACTTTAAATATTGCCTAGCTTATTGAAACAACAAGAAGAAGAAAAGAAAAAAGATAAAAAAGTCCACCCAAAAAGAAAAGAAAAAGGATAAAAAGTGATAAAGAAAGAATAAGAAGAAGAAATAAGGGAAAGGAAAAGTACATGAATAACGCATGTCTAAATTATTTAAAAGTAATTGATAAAAACAATAACATGTTAAGAAAAATATTAAATCATTTTAAGATTCTTTTGAAACCCTTGAAAATACAACAATATCACGTAATAGAAAGCAAGCAATAATTGTATTTTAAGATTTTTTTTGTGGCAAAATATGAAAATTAACAAATCCCGAGTAAATTTCCATGTTTTATGGTTTTTTTTTTCTACTTCTAAAAAAAATTTGCGATGAAAAAAAATAAATTCTAGATCGCCATCTTCAATATGGTGCACACCATTGCGCCACGCGCCATATTGAAGATGGTCATAACAAACCAACTCCATATTTTGGTTACAGCATATCTACAATTATGGGCAAGCAGCATCCTCCACAAATCACTAGTTGAATTCCAAACCAAGAACAATACTTATGCTTCATTGAACCAGTACAAAACACAGGCCGGCAACAACAAAAAGCAAACAGGTCATTCACCTCAGTCTGTTGCCAATTGGCTAAAAAACCAAACCAACAATCAAACAAATCTCATAAGTAATTGTTGAAAGCACCAGCGCATTGAAGAATCCCAGTAAAATCAAATAAGCAAGCAAGCACGTTGTTTAAATCTATTGCTACTGTACTAATTCTTTAAAAATAAGGAGTAACATAAATTATCACATTCACCAAAATGCAAACTCATAAAGCCTGTCTTGAAAATTCCACAATCAAAATAGAACAAAACAACGTAAATCAATCCAAAAAAGTGGTTCCAAACAATGTTGAGCCAAACAGAAGAGGAATGGGAAACCAGTCTATATTTAGTCTTCTTCCTCTCCCTCTTGCTCGGCAATGTTGAAATACCGCAGCTCATAGACATTCCTGTCTTTGTTGGAAGCAATCACCCGAAGCCAATCTCTGACATTATGCTTCTTCAAGTATTTCTTTGTCAAATACTTGAGATACCTGCAAGGCAACGACCATTGGTATATATGATAAGAAGTAATAAGACCACATGGAATGAGGCAAATGAAACTTGTTATACGCTCATCCCCTGATAACAATGAATGAAGCTATTTTTCAAAAACTAGTGGCAACATTCTCCTAACGGCTCCCTTTTTACAAGCATTCTCCTTAGTAACCAGAATCATATTACAGTTAACTCCTGCATTCAAATGGGTCGACAAATGAGGGAGTTAACAAGATCCATCAACTTGAGAAATGCAACCTCGTCATTATCTGGTCATTAAATTCAATTCTAATGCTCCGCATACAATAACACCATACTGCTCTTGGATTTCAGGACGAAAAGAATGAGAGAAAATGTATTCCCTAATTTAGCTCATACAAACGAAAATAAAAAAGATAGTAGAACAAACTCGTGGAATGCATCAGCAGAAACTTACATAATTCGAATCACGTCCACAGTTTCAAAACGGTTTCGTTAGAAATGAAATGGCATGAAATTCAGTCTCGTTTAAGTTTTCAGGTTCTTTTACTAAATCCTGGAATCAATGTTGTCGTACAGAAGACACGAGTGAAAAGAAAGTAAGAACGATATCAGGGCTCAAGTCTTCGACCAACAAAATAAAATATCATAAAACGCAACATCTAGCGTTCCACAATCCATTAAATTCCATACATGTTAACATTGAGAGAAAAAACACACGTGCATCTCAAAATCCAAGAAATTCAATATACGGAACAAATCAACAAGTTTCTAAAATCACCTTTTGGAAAAAGCGCTATCGGCGGTAACGTTAATCTTGTTCTTGTCGCGAGTGACAGTCACGGAATCTCCGAGAGCGCCAGCTTTGTTGCCGACCTTGATTCTTTCCTGTAAAAACTTCTCCAGCGAAGCGATCTCCATGATCTTATCCTCCACCGGCTTCGAGCAATCGATGACGAAAACGGCTCCCTTCTTCTTCCCGCCTTTAGCCCCCGCCGCAGCCGCAGCCGCAGCCGCGCCTTTACTCATGTTGGCTTCTCCGGTTTTCCTGCCTGCAAGCTAACAACCAATCCAATCAAAAACTTCAAATTTCAGTGTGTACACAGGCATAAACTTAGATATACATAGAACGGGAAATGAAATGGGATAGAAACAGGTGTAGCTCGTACCGATGTGGAATCGACGGCCGACAATGCGAAGTGCGTGGCGAAGATGGGTAAGGAATAAATGACGAGTTTATTAGGGTTAGAGACGTCCCGAGGGGTTTGGGTTTAGATTGGGCCGAGTAAGAGTACGAAAATCTTGAAAACATTGGGCCGTTCGGCCCAACATTTGGGCGTTCTAGTGTGAATTGTTGCTAGGTGTCCGTGTGTGTATGTCTCTCTCTATTAGGCTTTTGAATTTTTACTCTATTGCCACAAGCTTTTGGTCAAGTTTGGCTCCGAATTTTCTTTTCGCTATAATTAATTTATCGTATTAATATTCTAAATTCTTGCATCATTGTAGAGTTGTGTGTTTTGTATTTGTTTTTGAAAATTTCCGTCCCTGCCATTCTTTTTTCTCTTGGCAAATATAAGATGGCACCAGTGTAATGAAGTGCCACCATCAGCAATGCCATTTGTTGGTGCCAAGGTTGATATATTGCACGTTTAGATATAATTGAGCGTATTCACTTTTATTAATGAAGCAAGGGTTCAAAATATTTATATTGAATGGTTATTTTAGAATCTTTACTGAATTAACTTATGTATCCAATGTCTAAATCAATTCGTACTATAAAACTCTTTTTTCAAGATTAATCCAAATAAAATAATCGTCGAATTCAATTGTTCAATGTGAATTTGAACTTCTTGCTTGTCTATCACCTTAGAAAACCTGTTTCCCCTTACAGATTACTTTTATATTGTCCTATGATCTTTTTTTTTTTTTTTTATGTAATTACATATAAATTTAATTTATTATATATAATTAGTTTTAGCATATATAAATTTCAAATGTATCATTTCACAATTTTCATGCAGTATTAAGTTTTCAACTAAATACTTTCTAATAGTTTTAAATAAAAATTTTAGTTGGATGGACATAGCGTGTCTCTTTCATAGCTTATAAATCGTTATACCTATCTATACTAATTATTTTACATTTTACCCTCGAACTATTACAAATTTTCATCCATTATATTTTTATTTCAATTTTTATTATTTTTAAAATTTATTTTTCTAGTGACTTTTATTAATGATACAAAATTTATTGTGTTAAAAATGATATTTGATAAGAATTGCATTAATATGGCCAATATGTTTAGAAAAAATGTTTTGATGAGATAAATAATATAATTTATTTAAATATATATATATAAAATATATAATAATAATAATTAGATGATATGATAGTGTATAGGGATAATGATTATATTTTATGGCGTAAATAAAAATATATGTAAATATATTTTTGATATATATATATATGTATTAATTTAATTTTTAATAAATATAATAATTAAAAATAATTAATTAGTTATATATAAAAGAGAATTAAAATTTTAATTTAAATTTAAATTAATATTTTATTAAATTGTATGTTTGGCAAGATTTTTTGAATTGAAAATTGAATTCCAAACTTAACCTATATAATCATGCGTTAGGCAAGCATAAGCACGACTCAAGTCATCCGCCAATCACAACACACCGCCGTCAAAACACTACAGACACGTGTCGTGTGCTGTCAAAAGTTCACGTACACGTGTCGTGTAAACAACCGTCGCGGGAATCTAAATATCGAGGTCCGTGATATGGATTGAGAAAGAAGCAGCGAACCCGACGGCGGAGTATGGGTCTGAAATTTCGCACCATCCTCAGCGATTCAGCGCACACGCACATAGAGCCAGGATATGCATATATAATGCTCTCTGCTTGTATCATACGTGCATCTGTGATCTGTCTATCCTAATATCTATGTACATGCGTATGAGCTTGGCCCACTCGCAACCGCAGCAGATTTGAAACCTTCGCCGAGCGCAGGAGACTGGAATCGAGATCAAACGCCCTCCTTGTTTTATAACTTATCCAAATCTCTCGTTATTTAGAAAGCCGACCTCGAGAAACATCTTATTTGTTGCAGCTTACATTATTTTTCTTCTTTCAACGGGCATGCTTTGGTGTTGAGTCTCGTTACTTAAAAAAAATTGTACCTCTTTCTGCTGAAAATTTGAGATGGATATTGAATATCGCGAGGTGGGTTTTGTTAAATTTATTGTCTTTCGTTTTCTTCTACTGGTTTTCTTCTCCTGTTTGGAATAATACGCTTCTGCATTGGTGATTTCACTTTTCTGGGGTTTGACTAATATTTGTTGGCAATGCGATAAAACTGGAATTCTGACGGGCTCTTTTCTTTGTGATCTTATATTCTTGGCTTTTAGGACTACATAAAGAACTCGAGAGGAGTGCCGCTATTTACCTGCAGATGGTTACCCTTTTCTTCTCCAAAAGCTCTGGTTTTTCTTTGCCACGGTGGGTCTCTGTGTATATGTTTGTCTCTCACGTCGATGCTGCTAATTTCCTTAACTGTTTTACATTACATGGCACTGATAAATAAGGTCGCAGGTTATGGCATGGAATGCAGTAATTTCATGAAAGGTACAAATGGTCTTCTTTAAAATTCGTTTTCCTGTTGTTGTAATTGGATTGCATTGTTACTTGATATAATGCTATAATTGCCCTATTGAACCAAGCATGCCTCTGTGGAAAATTTTGACTCTGGATATGCTTGTCTCAATTTGAAGCCCTGGTATTAACATCCAAGACTATATTTTTCATTTGAAATCTTTTGCTTTGTGATATCTCTTTTCTTCCCAATCTTCACCTTAACTTAGGCGGATTAGTATTTTATGTTTAAAATTGCAGAAGTGAATATCATGTTGTTGTTGGCTTGCAATAGACTGGACAAGTGATCACTTTGTTAAGTGTTATAGTTGCTTCTTTATTGCATGTCAACTGTGGCTATAATTCCTGATCATGCTAACCTGCCAATGAGGTTACGGGCGCGTTTACTTTCTTTGAAATTTTGATGTGCTCGAAGTGTAGAAGGCAAGAAGCTATAACGGCAAGCCCATACCCTGTTGCACTTTTACTTTCTTTATTGCATGTCAATGGTGACCATAACTCGTGCCGACAAGCCAATGAGGTTATGGGAATGTATGATTACATCCATAAGAAATCATTCATGTGCCTGGTGGCTTTTTGAAAAATGACTTCTGTATTGTTAATGGATTGATTCGGTTGACAATCAAGTGATGTTGGGCCTGGAGCGGAGCCCAACGAAATCGGGGGAGCAAGTGGAAGAAACTCATATTTGAGGGGGAGATTGTTGGGAAACAAATATGAGTTAGAAAAAGTGGCATCCCACATTGGTAGAAAAAGAAAAAAGTGACTTGTATATAAAGTGGATACTTGACCCATAACTCACAGCCTTAAGGTTTTGGGTTAATACATGGTGTCAAACCCACTTATATACGTGTCACGTACAGGCCCGTGAACGGTTCTCCCCGATTTCGTTGGGCTCCGCTCCAGGCCCAACATATGTTGTTCATGGGTAATGCTCCCAATTTGATTGGGCTTCTCCTCTGGCCCAATAAGGTTCAATCAGAGTTTGTAATTGGGCCCGCCGCGCTCCCAACAAGTGATTACAGGCATCAACTTCACACCTAAACAGAATAAGAATGCATGGCCATGCTCAGTTTTGTTTATAATATGGTTGGTTTCCAACCTCTGGTGTTTGTTGATTCTGCCAGGGCGCCAACCTTGCTGGCATTTAGTTGATTAAATTGCTTTATATGGTATTACTATTTAACTTTTTAACCATTTGGGAATGTACAATGAAAGACGTGGTGAGGCATAAGCTAGTTTTTTATGCGGAAGATGATACACTGTAAGGAAGATAGTTGAGAATGTTTTTGGATCTTCAAATTTGATACTATAACTTCTATCAATCATTCTATTTATTCTTCTGATTAGGTGTTGGGACGAGGCTGGCAAATCATGGCTATGCTGTGTTTGGAATTGATTGTGAAGGCCATGGACGGTCCATGGGTGCGCGATGTTACATTAAGAGGTTTGGCAATATTGTCAATGACTGCAGTGATTATTTCAAGTCAATTTGTGGTAGGTTACAAATCCTCCTACCTCCCTTCTCCTGAATCCCACTCACAATAAAGCCAAAGAAGGAAATTCAAAGAAAAAAAAAAGGAAAATTGGTGGTGCAATCTAATTCATAGTTGATTGAGAACTTGAGGAGTTGTTCTTTTTTAATCATGAAGTGCATGTGGTCGAATCAATTATCTGTGTTGGAGAAAGAGCAAATTGCCAAGCATTAGTTAATTTCTCAGCTTTAATAATTAAGAACGATCTATGCCAGGAAACCCAATGAAACTTGATACTTCAATCTAGCTTTGATACTTGCAAATTTACAGTTTTATATATTTTATCTGATCTGACATTGGCTTTCTACTTTTCTTGAACAGCAGAGGAAGCATACAAGGGAAAGAGCAGATTCTTATATGGAGAGTCAATGGGGGGAGCGGTTGCTTTGTTAACACACAAGAAAGACTCTAATTTCTGGCACGGTGCTGTTCTAGTTGCTCCTATGTGTAAGGTCAAATATTTATACATGGGTGTTCTCAATTCGATTATGTCTTGTTAAATTAACACAACAACTTCATAGGCGCGTTTTGGATATTATTACAAGTCTAAAGTGTCGGGTCTGCATCTCTTACCCTTCTCTTCATGTCGAATGTCCCACACAAGTACTCAAATTTAAATGGAAAGACCCTTGGCATTAGCGGGGACCATCATATGTATTGGACTAATATGTAATTGGAATTCATTAAGCCTTGTCCCTGTTAGATATCTGAGAAGGTGAAGCCACACCCCATGATTATTAGTCTGTTAACAAGGGTGGAGGACGTGATACCCAAATGGAAGATAGTTCCAACCAAGGACGTCATTGATTCAGCATTCAAAGATCCAGTAAAACGAGAAGAGGTGAGCCTCAATACTGCGTTGATGGAGTTCGGTTGATACCCTCGGGGAAAGAAGCAATTTTACTTCATATTTATAATTATACGTAATGCTGTATCTTCCTGCAGATTCGCTGCAACAAATTGATATATCAAGAGAAGCCAAGACTGAAGACCGCTCTGGAACTGCTCAGAGCTAGCATGAACCTTGAGGACAGTTTGAATGAGGTGACAGCTACACTGTTTCGGTCGTTTTGAGCAGTAAACAATAGTGACTACTACAAACTGTATCCATGTTGTAGGCATTTTGATAGGTTTACAAATTTCAGCCATCACTTTGAGTCTCGCAATATGTTCGGTACTATGAAAACAGGTGACACTACCATTCTTTGTGTTGCATGGTGAAGCTGACACGGTGACCGACCCAGAAGTAAGCAGGGCACTGTATGAACAAGCCAGCAGCAAGGACAGGACCATAAAATTGTATCCAGGGATGTGGCATGCCTTAACATCAGGCGAACCGGATGACAACATTGAGATAGTCTTCTCGGATATATTGTCGTGGCTTGACAAGCGCGCCGGGGACGGTATCCCTCCTGGCAGCAAACCGGTCTAGCATTCTGACCAGAGTTCATCCATGACGACAGCAATTGCACAAATGCAACGCACAACAAGCTCCAGTTGGAAATATTTATGTGGATGGAAAGATCCTCCTGGCTAATGTAGAAATGTTGCCCCAGAGAATCTGCAGATAGGCTGCTTGAAGCAGAGCTAATATTTTTCATATTTGAATTTTATTGTTTTAAGAAAAATAATTAACATTCAACGCCAGATAAATTGCATATGGAAGTGTATTTAGACTCATCGTTTGGATATTGCTCCAATGCGCCAATTAATTATATGCAGTGGAAATTGTGCAAAATGGGCCATGGGCCATTGTAATTTTATTCATGTAACAAAAAAAATAAATAAATTGGGCCAAGAATGCCCAGATGGGTTGTGCAGGGTCAAATAACTTACCCAAACTCTCTAAATCGGGTTGATTTGACCAGACCGAAAAGTACTCGGATCTGGAGGGTGTATTGGTAATTCACTATGAACACGCAGATGCCATTTCCTCCATGTCTTTTCCCATTTTCTCGCCTTCTCCACTAAAACCCTACTACTTAGCTTTTTTTCTTGCAGTTGTACTTCTCTGAAGCTCGTTTAATCGATCGAATATGAGGTAATTGGCTAGATTAGTAATTCTGCCTTTAGTTTTCTTTATGTTAAATTAGTTTTTTATTTGAAGTTGTCGGGTAAGATGAGAATTCGAGTTCACTGACGCTAGTTTCTAGTTTTGGCATTTTATTTTGAATCTGCCAGTGTTTTCTAGATGTTCATTTTAACGTTTTAGCTACAATTGGTGATTGTTGAGGAATTCTTTAACTATTAAGACAAATTGTGCCCGGATCTTACTGATTTTGTTGTTATCTTTCTGTTTTGCAGTCGGCCAATGGAGGAGGATGCCCCTGTAAGTTATCTGTTCTTTCTTCCTTTTTCTTTTAACCATGTTTTTGCAATATCTGTCGTTCTGATTTCGACTGCGTATCATGGCAGTTATAGTTATGGAGCTGGCTAGTTAGCATTACAGTCTTTTTATTGGCTTATCCTCGCCTTTCTTCTACTTTTTAAGGGAACAAAGACATTGAATTTCTATTTTTTCAACCATGTGTATCCCAAAAAACTATAAGCCAAATTGGTATTTTGGGTTTCCCTATCTCATGATTCCTACTATTACATTGTGTCCTTGCAATTATCAAGTATTGGTAGTTTATTTAATTTCTATGTTCTATTTGTATCTCTAGTCACTTTGTGCTCTTATATTTACCTTCAGAGAAATAAAACTGTTTGCTTTCATCAGCACTTCATTTTTTTTGGAGAAAATTCTGTGGTGAAGTTGTTGTAACGAGGAGTTTTGTAGTTTAGCTGTAGAAGAATAGGGGTTCCAGGAGTATGCTAGGTGGAAATTAGAAAATTTCAACAAGATGTGGGAAGGAGAAAGGATGGAGATGCGTGGTGGAATTTTCATATTTCATCCTGATATTTTTTGGCTTTATATACCAAGCAGGCTATTTACTTTCTTCTTATGGGTCCTGTTTGTTCATCCAAGTGATGCTGTCAACAACATTTCATTTCCTTCAAATTCCATCTTTTCCTACTACCGGATATATGCATGAGATTCTATGGAGTTTTATTAAAATTTCGTCTTGATCTTATTCTGATATTTTATTGCCTTTGTGTTTATATTATTGTATTTAAAAAATTAGTATGACTTTTATAGTTTACCCAGAGCTCTATTTTCACAGGCGAAGAATGAGGAGGAGGAATTCAACACAGGTCCACTTTCTGTTTTGATGATGAGTGTTAAGAATAACACACAGGTATTAACTAACTCTGTGAGGCTCAGGGACGTTAAGGTTCTTCTTTGTTCCTATGATTCTGCATTTGTTCAGTTTAAACTCAAATACTTTTATTTTCTTGTGTTTCTCTTAATATATATTTATATATACACGCATGTATACATATATAAAGTATGCAAATTTTTGCCAATTGCAAAAAGACATTTGTTTAGATAAAAAGCTTGATAATTTTGATTTGTTTCATGTAACAGAAAAACAATTATATAAATTAAAATTTATATAAACTTTTCTTTAGTTATTATTTTTACTTAGTTAAAAGATACTGTCAAAAATTAATTGAGTACTAAAAGTATTGGCTATCTTTGTTTTCAAATTTCAGAGTCCAAAAATATACATCTAATCACTACATTTTTTAAATTTTATCTCTTTTACTCTCTTACTTTACATAATTCTCGAGATAATAATACTCAAAAACAAACAAAAAAATTTGAAAATAAACATATGCAGTGTAATTTGAATTAGTTGTAATGTTAAAATTTAAAATTACAATGTCTTTTTAACTAATTAATATATTTGATATAAGACATCAATATTATTTGCCATTTGATAAATACAATAAAATAAATATATAACTAATGTTTAATAACTACACTGTTAAAAATTAGAAGGCCACAACTATTAAAATGAGTACAAGAAAGTAAGTTAATCTTATGAGTAAAAAGATGTAATATAATTTGAATTAAATAATCACCTATTTTCCAAAATATATACAAAGAGACTCAACAGTGTACTTTAATTTTCTAGATTCAAAATTATAACAATAAATCTCAATTTTTTTGCAATAGAATTTTAATTGTATATAATAGTCAATAAATAATAATAGTATATAATTAACAAATATATTATTTACTTCAAAATAAATAATAGGCTATATTTGGATGCATATTTGCGCCTCTCAAAATAGTTCCTTTCAAGCATACTACCTATCAAAATAATACTTTTTATCTATTTTCCTCTCCTATTTTTATGCTATTGCTAAATTTCTACGCCAACGTTTTTACCAGCAAAATTTGCATCCAAACAAAGCTATATCCTTTGTGCAAGGTACATATTTATTTCTAGTATTTATATATGTTCGTGGGCACATTTTCAGCAGAGGTATTCTTAATTTTTTTAAAGGGTTTTCTCTTGTTTATGATGATACCTCCTGCAGTTATATTATTTATTGTTTGTCTGCTGTAGGTGCTCATCAACTGCCGCAACAACAAAAAGCTTCTGGGCCACGTGAGGGCTTTTGATCGCCACTGCAATATGGTGCTAGAAAATGTGCGGGAGATGTGGACTGAGGTTGGTTTATCTCTGGAAAGATCATCTGTTTGGATATTTGAAGTATTATATCATTACGCATTGTTTATACTGGTAGGATATGATATTAATCTTTTAAACTGATTGTTGTCGGTTGCCTAGGTGCCAAAGACTGGCAAAGGCAAAAAGAAAGCTCTTCCAGTTAACAAGGATCGTTTTATTAGCAAGATGTTCCTCCGAGGGGATTCTGTGATCATTGTCCTCAGGAATCCTAAGTGACAGGTGGTCTAATCTTGTTTATCAAAGCAATAATTTTCAATTGATGTGTATGAATTTTGGATATCCAAGGAGTCTTAACCTCTCAATTGTTCCACTTTAAGACATACATTCTGATATCAAAGATCCATTATTTGTTTCTAACCATTCAAATACTTGTCTGCCTAACAGTTGTTTGGTTAAAGTTTTGACTTCCTGTTGTTTCCTTCTCTTGTTGAATGTTATTGTGTACTCGTTCTTTTGTCATGCCATCTGATTGTCTTCTCTGTGGGTTTTGTTTCTGGTTTCCTAAGTTTTCTGCTTATGAGCAAATAAATATTTGTGATATTCACTGCTCTTTCGTTTGCACTTGTAATTCTGAATATGCAAATGTGTAAAATGATATTGGAATTCCCGATGTGGATGGCTAAATGTAAATCTGTTATTTCTTATGCAGTTTTATCTTAGATTTATGCAGCATGCTAAATGTGTTCGTTTCATACGGGCTGGCAAACTACGTGAATGCGGTGCTAGTCATTTCACCATTTTGCAACTCTGTTACACCAGTGAGTCTGGTGCATGCCAACTTTTTGATTCTGGTTTAAATGCCTTGGCCTTCAGGAAGTTGGAAATATCTCCTCTCTGCAAGCTATTTCTTAGTTGAAATGTAGTGGCTTCTGTAGTAACATTTTCTCAATACTCCATTCCTCGGTTCTCGCTCAGGCAGGAATCAAATGCAAACCTGAACATGAATTTTTAGTACGACGGAAAAAACAAATTAGCCCGAGTCTTGCAATTGCCTTTACCTGTGCGATGAGATGAATTCGTCTTTCCGTGTTCTGCGATTCAACGTCACATTTCATGTTGCTATCCCAACATAACATGTAATAATATTATCCGAAGATATTTATCCAATCAGATAGTCCACCATTGCTTATTTAAACTCGTTAAATAAGCAAGAATTTGTGTTGCGGGGAATGCGGCTAATGTAGAACTGCTTGAGTTTTGCTTTGTTGAGTAGCCACCATGGTAACATCCATGCAAAACATAAAATGCGATGATATTTGTGTAGCATAAAGCCTAAAAATAGCACCGCCGGCGATGTTTTTTATTTTAAAAATAAAAGAAAAAAAAATAATACAAAAGGGAAACAGGAAAGAAAGAAAACACTAGTAGGAAACTAGTTAAAGAGCAGAGCATCCTTCCTGCTAGCTTCAATCATTGACCGCCACGGCTGGCAGTGGTGATCAATAATACGTCATCCAAGGTTAAAGCAGTAGGAGCTCCATCTCATCTTCTCTGACAAGATGATGAGCAAACGCAGCTAATTATGCCACCTCTTGTTTCTGGTCCCCGAAGATACGTTGCCTGAAGTCTGACTCCATCATTGGGAGACCTTTGCGCAGCGGCACTTTGGGCTCCCAACCCAGCAGCTCCTTCGCCTTGGAGATGTCGGGCTTCCTCTTGTGTGGATCGTCCTCCGTGTTGGGCCTGAACTCTATTTTAGCATTGGAATCAATGGTGTCTTGAACCACCTGCAACCCACAACAATACTCTGACATATGAGCTTGAAGGTTGTCTGTGTAACTTGTTAAACATGAACAGAAGGAGGGTACACACCCGAGCAAGTTCGAGCATGGTGAATTCCCCTGGATTCCCAAGATTGAAAGGTCCCACGTGCTCTCCTTCCATCAACCGCATTAGGCCCTCCACCTGCCGTTCAAACAAGCAACTCAGAAGGCCGAATACGAGCAGAAGCAATGTCAAAACACTTGTCCAAATTGCTTACAGCTCACCAGATCAGAAACGTACTGAAAACTCCTTGTCTGCTTCCCATCGCCGTAAACCGTTAACGGTTCCTTCCTCAAAGCCTACCATCAAACCAAAATCAAAATACATTGAACGCCCGACACAATTAATTTAGTGCCTTGACGTTAATAAAAAACGCCTTTACTTGCCTGAGCCACAAAGTTGCTGACAACGCGACCATCGTCAATGCACATGCGAGGCCCATACGTATTAAAGATCCTAGCAATCCTCACCTGTCACGTTTTCATTCAAATAAAACCGCTGCCCCTCAGAAACAAGACACCAGATTTCATAATTGATTACTGCTGTCCTAACATAGGAGGGTTGTCTGATTAAATATGTTGGATGAATTTATTATTGGAACGAAGAAAACGAATGAAAAGAAAGAGGTGACCTCAACGCCAGCGCCTCGGTGATAGTCCATGGTTAAGGTCTCAGCGGTCCTCTTTCCCTCATCGTAACAACTGCGGACACCTGTCCACGAGTAGCCACGTAACTATTGTCAGTAACGGTATTTTTTAATATTTAATAATTTTTTCACATTTTTGAATACATGTCACAATCTTAACCATCGATGTGTGTGTGTGTGTGTGTGTGTATAAATATATGCACCAAGTACATGTTCAGATACACCGTCGCCACCACCAACATGTGCCGTTGCCGCCTGCCGGGTTCCATGTCCTAAACCCTATACTGGGGTTCCAGAAAAATCAAAAATGGCGCCACTACCCTCCCGCAGCCCATGTTTTCATTACTACAACCTTTTTATATTAGTCGACGTGTCACTAACATGCCAAAACTCCACTCCCCCCACCAAACGCCATGACTTTTTGCATTCGTGGAAAACCAGTGGTGGGAAAAGGCGCGGCCAAAAAACACAAACAATGGAAGTTAGGAATTAGTGATCCGTCCCTGAGACGGGAGAAAGTGAGAGAGACAGATAAGAGAGTGGAGTAATTTTTGTCCTCCTTTTTTTGCCATTTCTTGGTTGACTGAAAATTGAGAGCGGATTCCAGTCAAAAAAGGCGACAGAAACCCACTACCGACGCAGACGTGGGGCGACCCTTCCAGACATGCAACCTATGTACTTAGAAATCAGACAGCCTCCCGGAGGCTCACGCTAGCCTCCGTCACCACCCCGTGCTAACCTGCGCTTCCCCGACGGCATTCTAGAACAGATAAATCGAATAGAAAGAAATTGAGGAAGAAGAAAGAGGAATTGAAGAATTACGGACCGATCGGATTGACGTTGCCCCAGTAAGTTTCAGCTTGTGGGTGTTGCAAAGGATCGCCGTACACCTCGCTGGTGCTGGTTAGCAAAAACCGCGCACCGACTCTCTTGGCCAGCCCCAGCATGTTCAACGTCCCCACCACATTCGTCTTGTGCGCAACCGACGAGTTAAGGATCGACGGCAACAGCAATTGCTTTCTTCAGATCGGAATTTTGACAAGAGAATACTAAAATGCAATTGGGGTAAAGAAAATACGAACGTAAAAAGGATATGATCGTCTTGACAGGGTTGTGCTTGTAGTGAACAGGCGACGCAGGGCAAGCGAGGTGATAGATCTGGTCGACTTCCAGCAGCAGCGGCTCGACGACGTCGTGTCGGATGAGCTCGAACCTTGGGTTCCCGAAATGGTGCATCACGTTCTCCTTCCTCCCCGTGAAGAAATTATCCACCACTATCACGCTATCGCCTCTGCTGATGAGCCGGTCGACCAGATGGCTCCCGACGAATCCCGCCCCGCCCGTCACGACGATCCGCAGACCCTTGCGTTTCAAGCCGAGCGGAATTTTCCCGACCGAGTCGAACCTGAACCCAGTGGCGAGGTGGCCGTTACGATAGACGGCCCGGTGCTGCTGCTGCGGCTGTGACATCGATTCGTAGGGGTAGGGGATCGACGCTTGGGGGATGGAGGAAGGGCAGAGGACGAAGATCAGGGAGGCGATAGCAATGCCGGCGAACAGAAAGACTAGCCTCTGTTCGCGTAGCATGTACCGGACTGGGCGAGTCACGGCGAGCCACGGCTTGGATGGCTTGGGCGAGTAAGCGTCGCTGACGGGCTTCGACTCGTGGCCTCGGAAGATTAACTCAGAACCCATGCCTGTGAATCAATCGACAGAAAGTTGATTCTGTAAGGGAAGATCGGGGAGAGAAAAAAAAAAAAAAAAAGAGTTATATTCTCCCCCGGGGAATGAACGCCGGCAAGTGATGTCTGGTGAGGCCAAGGAGGTGGTGCGGTATAAGAAGGTTGGTCCACGAAAGCGATTTTACGTAATTGCCCTCGGTGCACTTTTGACGGCAATCGGGGGTCAACAGTCGACAAGAGGGGTGAAATCTCGACTACGTCCTCTGGGCGTCGCCGAAACCGTGTGAAATAAAGAAAATATATTATAGTAATCTTTTATAATAATAATAATAATATAATTCACAATTAACAACATGCGGAAAAATCATATTGTGTGATCATACGATGATTTCAAGCGATTATTGTGTTCAAAATGGTCACTGGCAATTGGCAAATGCCATTGTTGCAAGTTGAAAAATGAACGTTTGTTTTTTGGTCCACGTTGATATGTAGCAGTAGCCACCTAAACTAGTGAAGTACTACGAACTTTGATGCTTAGGTAGCATATATTGAACTAAAATAAGTTAGGTAGAAGTAACCATCAAGTACTCTTTTCCACTTACTAAAATGTCAATACAAAATTAATTATTTTGTTTTAATTTTTTTGAAAATTTTAACAAATATTTTTACAGTTTACAGTTGATGGAGGGGTTTTTTTATTCTTTATTCTAATTAATTTTTCTATTTAATAAATTAACTCACCTGTACATCAGGTCATTAATGTAACTAATCTCGTTCAAGGTGAAATGACGTTCATCCTGTCATTTTATACAGTAAAATATATTTTTAAAAAATAAATAAAATATTTCAAAATTTTTTTATATTGTAGGAGAAATAAACGACGAGATGATGTAATAATAAATTATAATAATTATAAATTATTATATTTTTGTTTAAAATAAGAAAATTTATTTTAATAAAAGAATTTTTTTTAATAAAAAGAGTTTTAAATTATAGTCTTATATAATATTTTTAAAATTTTTTATATATTGACAATTATGTTGTAATAATAATTTATTGTAATTTAAATTTATTATAATTTTATTTAAAATAGAAAAAAATATTTAAAACAATGAGATGACGTTATAATAAATTATAATAATTTTAAATTATTATATTTTTATTTAAAATAAGGAACTTTATTTAAATAAAAGAATTTTTTTTCAATAAATTGAGTTTTAAGTCATAATATTATATAATGCTTTTTGAGTGTTTTATGTTTAGACATTTACATTGCAATAATAATTTATTAGAATTTGAAATTATTATGATTTTATTTAAAATGAAAAAATTTATTTACATAAAAGAACTTTTGTTTTCAATAAATTGAGTTTTAAATTATAATCTTGTATAATACTTTTTGGATTCTTTTTTATATTTTAACATGTACGTTGCAAAAAAATACAATTTGCAAAAAAAAAAAAAATTAGAAATGTAGTGTTGTTTTATAAAAATAAGTGATATTTTTCTTATAAATATTGTTACATAATAAGTTAAAAAATGTGTGTTATAACTTTTAAATGAGATTGTATGGCGTAATTATAATAAAATTAATATAAATGCCAATAAAATTGAAATTTTGAATACGTACAAGAGGAAATACTAAATACTACACGTCATCTTCATTCCCTAGGTAACTATCAGTGCCGCATTATATGGGCCATCTAGCACTATGTCCTCTCTATGGTACTAAATCTCCTTGAGGATGATGCAGAGTATGAGGCTATTGTCCTTCTATACTTACAGAGTCCTATTGGAGTGGTACAGGAGATCCACCGTATTGCCGAGGCCACTTCTGTGGAGTATACACACGAAGAGGGGTATAAGAAGACTTTGAAAGT
Organism: Avicennia marina; assembly: GCA_019155195.1. NCBI lineage: Eukaryota > Viridiplantae > Streptophyta > Magnoliopsida > Lamiales > Acanthaceae > Avicennia > Avicennia marina. The sequence goes on from CM032783.1 coordinate 204,530, forward strand.
ACCGTGTATAGAGAATTGACCTGTGACGTATATGGAGAGTGGATACTCTGATGCAGTGGTTGAGGTACATATACATCCTTCGGATCTATAATGCTAGGACCTGGTACCTCATGCTGATATAAAGTGCTAGGAGTTACTACATCGTGGTGATAGGGTGTGCTATGTCCTGGACTGGGATATGTAGAGGTAATGTCATCTATCTGGTTTGGTGGAAAATTTCGCTGGACTAGCTGCTGTGATAGTCACTTGACACTATCGACAATCTGTTGATTGTATCCACCAGAACGTAGTTGCTGCATCTGCTGTGCCTGTAATCAACTATTTACATATTGCTGAATAACACACACACACACACATGTATATACAAAAATATATAAGTATATCACGTGCGGGAAATAAGTAACGTAGCCAAGTTGATATCCAACGTGTACAAATACATGCCTAGAAGTGATAAATCGGCGCGTGACTCGATGGTACCACTTGAAGTAGTCTCGTGACACCCATATGTCTAGAAAGATGGGGCCCCTTATGATATAATCGTCACTAGCCCATTTCGGATATATGCAGCGTGGTGATGAGCCCAGTGAGTCCCTAGACACCCACATCTGTGCTCGTTATTTAGTGCATCTTGAGTCCGTTGTGGATCATCAGGAATGACTTGTGGCATTTCGAATTGCCTCAATACCCGATCAATGTGGTGCATCTCAATAATCTCGTAGCAGATGAGTGGACCACAGAACGTCTACAATCGTTGCCTACAATAGTTTAGTAGCATCTCGTACGTATCGTCGGGGTAAGGTCGCCATTGAAATTGAAATGAAACATGTAATGTATATGAAATTGATGGTATAAAAGATGCAATATACGTGGATTAGATATGCATATTTAATGTGACAAAAGTTACTTGTACCTGAGAATCTGCCTTTCCTATCAAATGTATCACGTATCATGCGAATAGAGTAAGATGCATTTGACGTGTTACTCCTCCTTACCCTGGTCCAGCTGTATGCATCAGAAAATAATCACGAACACTAAATATAACAGTTGCACAATAGCATAACAAGACATGTAATTTGATGAGACATACCGTATTTCGAAGGGTGCAACTGGTAACTATACATCACTAAGCATAGTTAGTAGGCTAGTGTAAAGGCCACGATCACGGATTAGTAGGCCCAACCTTGGGATTCTAATCCAAATCTATATCTGTAAAAGCCTTAGTGGACTAACTATCGTCTGCCTACCTTGCATGCACGAGGCACACAACTCTCGATATAAATATGCTATTGCCGCACTCCCTCAATTGTATAACTGAGCCCTACTTACATCCTCTAACATGCGAAAGTATAGTAGCTTCACTCGATTTCCAGATAAATCAGGAAAAATCCTACAACTCAATAACAATAACACGTAATAGTGAGTGTATCCTGCAACGTCATCCTCTGTACCATCGGCAGTAAGGGTCCGGTGTCAGACCTCCCAAAGTAAGACTAAAAGGAGTATGGTAGCACCATTGAATATATCTATAGAGGGTGCAAACCCAAATACTCCAAACAGTACTCTTGTTTAACACTAATGGCCCAACGCTCATCAATCCCTGTAATTGAGGTACCCTCCACTAGGGGCTACCATATCAATATCTTCCAACGTAATGGTAGTCTCACTAGTCACAAAATAAAAGGCGTGAGTCTCACGGTACCATCTTTCAACTATCGTTGTGATCAGGTGCCAATCAAATACTATGTGTCCACACCTATACACTCTATAGAAACCTATTCAATGTAGCAAAAATATAACTCGATCATCAAAATTAGAAATCCTAGCTAGTGCCCTAGTCTGGTTCTATGGCCGAAGAGTAGTGTCTATGTCTCCTAACCACGTGCATTAATCAAACACTAAATTAACAACAATACGTACATAAACATGAAAAATAACATTTACACACATACAAAACATGTAATCACATAACTTGCAAAAATAATATTTACACATATAACATTTACACGTATACAAAAATAACAACATTATATTTTGCAATTATTATCAAAAGTGATACAGAACTTATATGGGTTCGGGGACTACTACTCAGACTCCAGTCTTGTGGCATATTCGGTTTCTAATAAAATATCGTTATATTTTATGTTGAGAACTGGTTAACTTTCTAGATGATGATGGTTAAGTTCATAATTGTAGAAATACAGATTACTCCTGTACAAGCAAATGAACGACAAGATGCAAATTGATGCACTTTAGACCGTAGTGACGAAACTAAAACATTTTCCATTGAAAAAATTACACTTCTAAATAAGTAATCGTATGTTGAAATACTAAAGAAATCCATAGTCGAAAGAAAACATCACATGCTAATAATTCACTATGTATTGCACACACTTTCATGTTGAGATATTAAAAAATATATAATTTACACACACATATGAAACTAATAAAGATGGCCTGCGTGATAATGTCGTTCATTGATATCGACAGAAAGAAATTGATATCGACTGCATCCTCATCTTCTTCATCCTCATCATCTCCCTTATTTTCATTATTCCTATCATTGATGTCAGATGTTGATCAGTAGACATATTACTCATGGGCATCACAAAGTATTTCACCATCATTATCCATGCAAGCCTCTGTTCTTACACGAATATTTGCTGCAGGCTGTGACAAAATATAGGAACTACCTCTATATTCCAATCCAAAATATGATGCCTGAGTGTTAAGGTCAGGCAACATGTCATCTTCCTGAATGCCCATATAAGAATGCTTTATTGACCAAGGGCACACTATTGATCTGTCAAGTTCCAAAAAATGATTATGAGAAGTTTGACTTATTTCCCTTTCACATACGGCACACTATACTGATTGTCACAAACTCTCCATTTTATTTCGATAAACAAATCTAAATATATGAGCTGATTGATCAGACTAAACAAGAACTGCAAATTTGTGTCATTTTGAATCGCTAGTAGGACCACATCATGCCCCATAAATGTATTTCTTAATACAAACTTTGTTTTTAAATGGACGATATAATGATTTCAATACATTCTAATTAAATCATACACTATCGTCTACAACTTAATAAAACTGGTACCACGACGTATGTTTTTGCAAATAGTGAGGTCCAATGTTATAACTTATATTGTTCGAGTTTTGCACAATAGAACCTCCAATATAGCACAATTTGAATATCACCCTCAAATGGTATATTTTCAAAACAAACAATTCACGTGCATGATACAATTAAATATAAACGTTACATCCATAATATGGTATATACAAATATATTAAATATAAGTATCACATCCATAATATGATACAAATAATTTATCTTTCAAACTTCTAAAAGAATTACATATTTAAGTAAATATTTTTCACTCATCTAATATTTTGTAGCATCATGTATTAAATATTTAATTAAATATTTTTCATTCATCCAATATTTTTAAAAATTTATGCATTAAATTTTTAAGTAAATATTTCTCACTCATCTAATATTTTTTAGCATTATGCATTAAATATTTAAGTAAGTATTTCCTCATTCATCTAATATTTTTTGGTATTTTGTATTAAATATTTTAAATAAATATTTTCTCTCATATAATGTTTTATGTATTAAATATTTAAGTAAATATTTTTTCATGACCCTAGCATATTTTTTGGTATTATGTATTCAATATTCTACAGAAACCAAGTAATCAAATAAAAACTGAAACCATATTCTATTAAAACCAAACACAAACACTTCCAATGCAATCAAGTGGAACTGAAATTCCATATCTCCGTAATCCTTATTTTTGAAATTCAAGTAAGAATCAGGGAGCACCCAACGGACTCTTGTGAGTTTTGCAACATATTCCAATAAACGAATTTAAAAATTCATACTTTCTTCAGAGCATAAAAATAATACTTAAAAATGCAATAACACAAGATCCAAATTAAAAAATAACACTGAAAAATACAATAACAAAACAACACCGGAAAACAATAACACAGAAAAATTAACGAGCAGTGATGAAATAACATAATGACCTGAAAAATGTACCGAAAATAATGGAATGAAAAATCAGTGAAAATTGATGGAAAAAAATGTTGGAAAATCGTGGAACTCCTCGAAAAAATGGCCCAACTGGTTCAAGTGTTTTTTTCGGACTTCAAACGGGCCAGAAATAACGACCGAATTTCTAGACAAATCGACAGAAGAATTACGAATTTTTGGTCTGAATTTTCTGAAATTTAACCGCTCCAAAAATAAGTTAATTTGTTAAATTAAAATTTTAATTAGAATAAAAAAATAAAAAAGCCGTTGATGGAGGGGCAGAAGCAGCTTACGAATGAAATGGGAATAACGAGTTTTAACGCTTTAAATAAGGACATTTGCCTATATTTTTTTTATTTGTATAAAATATCGTGTGAATAAAGAGTAATTTATTTCTATAGGAATAACTAAACTAAACGGGTCATTAAATCGCTAATTCAATTATATACAGTCGTATAATAATATTAACTAAATTTTATAAAATAAATTTAGGTCTATTTATTAATATGTGAAATGATAAGTTTTAAGTGTAATATCAAAATTTAATAATTTAATAAGAATAAAAAATTATAAAAATATGAATAAATTGAATTGAATTCAAAGCCGAAAATATAAATATTGAAAATTAGTCTGGTAAAATTAAAACAACATAATTATTATCCAAAATTTCTTATTCTAAGCTGCAATATTTAACTTTTAAGTTAAGTTACTCAATTTTAAAAAAAAAAATATGCAGATAAAAAATAAATATATAAATAAAAGTAGAAGAATAGTGAGCATACAAATAAATCGTTTACGCGGAAAAAATGTTAGAAAACATAAAAAATAATTTTATTTATTTTTTAGTTTTTATTAATAAAAAATATGAAATTGATTTTTGACTGATTTTGACGGACTCCAGCAGAATTTGACCAATTCAGGGGTTAAAATTGAGACACCCGCGGAACGGGAAAACCGCTACAGTCCGGGTTTGAAAACCTTGCGTCAGAGAATTCAGGTTGACTCCGTGACTGTTGGTAACTTTTTCAGAGCCAAGGGTTTTAATCGCCCCACCAATTGCCATTTGCCACCTGTTACTAGAGTTAAACCCACTTAAAAACCATTTGTCGGAGTGATTTAAACGCCACCTTTTTCATCTCTACGTCCACAACTCAAAAGGTGATGACTTTGTGTGCAAGGAAAAAAATTTACTTTTTAAATAAATTACTTAAATGAAGTATATCATTTAATTTTATCAATAGAAATATTTTAAAAAGTAAAAAGGTAAAAACAATTTGAAATTATTAAACATAAGTTGAAGATCATAATTTTTTTATTGAAGAAAATGGTGAACTTTTTTGCCAATATGATTACCAAATTTTACTTTAACCAATGACGCAATCAAGGAATGATTGAAACAAGGCATTAAAAATTACAGAGAAATCTTTATAACTGATGTCATCAAATAGAGTATTCTGGAAAACTTATTAAATAGTTCAAAGTAGTTACCGTGTATAGTGAAAAAAAAAAAAAAAAACTTAATGAATGAAAGGCTAGTAAAAAGGGTGGGGTTTTGCCCGTGACCCTTCTATGTTATTTTAAATTAGATAATAAAGTGAAGTATTTATAATGAAATAATGAATTTATTAAGAGAATATCTTATAAAATACATTAAAAAACCACTGAGGATTCTCATTTATTTAAATATTATAGATAATACATATTGGTATTGTTGCATGCTTCATGCGTGCGCATAAATATTTAAAGTGTATTTTGAATGTTAATTATCTTTAGCAAAAAAAAAATTTTTTTTTAAAGAATCTATAATAAATGAAAGTATGGAAATGAAGGTGAGAAGAAAATAATATAAAAAGTTAAGATATAATAAATAAAAGCTTACAGTGAAAATATAAAAAATATTATAATGAAAGTGTTCTGGAGAAAAATATGTATATAAAAAAGAAGAGAATGAAATCAACTAGATGATAACGTCATTTTACTTCTTATACTCTAGAAACCAAAATTAGTTAGTCTAATATCTTAGAAATAGATAGCTATATATATATATATTATAATATATTAATATATTTCGAAGAAAACTGTCTACGTTCGTATAACATTATATGCTGTGTCTATCAATGAAAAACGGCGCATTGCATATGCTACATTCGTATAACATGAAGGTGAACAGTAATTAAATAATATTCACGGGTTCACAACTTTATAATTTTTTAATTAAGTAAGAAGAAAAGTCATTAGCAAATTGCAGGTTTAGCACGTCATGAAATATATAATATAATGTGAATGGTTCAATAATTGGGCGATGTCCACTGTCAGTTGTACTGTGCCTGCAATCTCGCCTTCTTCCCCTTTGCAACATATAAAAAAGGGTAAACAACTAGCATTCCAACAACAGCAGTCAACCAGGACCTTCCATTTCCTAAAAAGATGCCTGCCATTTCAAATATTGAGCCTGTCCCACCAGCTACCTAGCTTTGAGCTGGTAGAAATGCCACGTTACAAATTTATGTATAAATTATAAAATTACTATATTTTAAACAGCAAAAAATTTATTAACATTTTAAATTTGATGAATATATAAAATAAGAAATAAAAACATAAAGATAGCAAGAATTCCAAAAGAGCAAAATTTAAAATAAAAACAATAATTTAAAAAAATATAAAATACTACAGAAAATAAAAAAAAAATAAAATTAAAAATAGTTGTGTAATTCTTTAATTTGCAATCAAAAATTTTTACTTTCTTAATAAAATGGTATAGATATAATTTAGTTGTATAAAAGATATCTAAAAGTAAAAATAGTTTAAAAATAATTTGAAAACAGAAAAGAGAGAGAGAGAGAGAGAGAGAGAGAGAGAGAGAGAGAGAATAATGAAAACAATAAGTTTAAAAAGGGAAAGGCAAAAGCATAGAAAATAAAAAATAATTAAAGATGATTGCATACTTTGACATTATGCCATTAAGAGCCTCACTTTCATATCAATATAAATATGCTTATGTAGTACTGAAAAGAGTTACTCATACATCGGTAACAATATTTTAGTGTCTTTGATCTTTTTAATTAAGAATAGTAATATAAATTTATTAATTAAGAGTAATATTATAAATTTACAATATACAACTGAATTAGATTGAAATGTTTAATAATATAGTATAGATATGTATATGTGTGTGCATATTGTTGTGTAAATAAATACCCTGAAAAATAAAAAGGGTTGTATTATAAACCAAATGCCATAAAATTGACGTAGAAACAGTGAGAGCTGGTTAGCTAAATCTGTCTAGAATATTTTATTACGAAGTGATTGGATAAAGAATAATATGGGAATAAAATAATGTGCAGGAAAATTCAAACCCCGATGGGGAAATGAAGTAAGTTTCAAGCGAGTCTCAACTGGTCCCAACCGAAAGCTCAACAAATACGCTCAACATACGTACACATATAGGTATCCATACATACATACATATTTGGTGTAAACTGAGAAGTGGCTATTGTTTTTGCAGAGGCATTGTGTTATAGGCATGGAATCTTCACCCACTCTTTCACCTTGTTCCCGTGAGTAAGAATAATGCGAAAACGATCGAACCAAAAGTTGATTATATGAAATGATGAATCTTGTGCAATAACATCGGAACACGTACACCAAGGTGGCATAATTCACTCGACCCAACTCATATAATAATACTGAATAGACTGCCATTCCCAACTCACAAGTAAACAAACAATCAAAGACCACGTTGAAATTTATGATAACACATCCTATTTTTCTCACCCGACTCTGAAATATTACACGGTTTCTGTTTTGAAAGAAAATTTCGGTTCGAGGATCTGAGAGCCTTAGGCCAATGCCTTGTCATAAAATTTCCCAAACACAACTAGGCTCATCACTCCTCAAGTATTCGCCATAAATCTATAAATATAGCCCAAAGATCCATCTTACCACACTGCGAGGAGCATCGATCCATCATCAGCAATGGAAATGCCCAATATGAACATTCACCCTTGGCATGGTTCTAACTTGTAACAGCTCCTTTTCACTTGGTGAAATTTTCAGTAATCTATCGTGTTTCAAATAAATTAATGTATAGACCATTTAGTGTACTTTCATCACTCAATGTACAAAAATTGAGTCGATAAGGAACATGTCCCCAGAGCCAGAACGAAGAATCAACAAGGTCCTAAACTAGGACAGATTTGACACAGTTTTTGGTCTTCTAATGAATTTTCTTTGTATCAACATTGAAAATCCTCAATACTAATCATATACACACATATCCATCAACTCGTGAAGCATGCCACCTACATCTGCAATCGAGTCGGTATTTCTAGTCCCAACCCTTTCAAAGCAGAAAAACACTGTTTTTACAGGGTGTTACGCAGTAAACATGAGGTTCAAGCACATCAGCCCAATGCTGATTCCATCATTGCGCCAAATCACTTTGTACATTTTAGAACACGTGCAGGAAAGTTTAACATCATTTTATATTAGACAGACAGAAGCACTACTTCATTGTGTCAGCCATTTTCAGATCATGTTTCTTACGCCGGCCCCGGTAATGGACTTTCTGCAGAGAGTTTTCATCTACCCGTTCCAACTTTGAAGCGTTCTCTGTTGCAAAACAAACAAAAACAGTTCACAAACAATAGTTCAGTAGAATCTATCACTTCCCTGCATCAAACACCAGATAAGGTATTCTCTCTTAAATAAGGTGTCCTAGGTCAACCGAAAGGCCACATGAGGGCCTACGGCACCTAGCGTGTGTCCTTAGATTTCCAGGACCAGGATTCAGTTGGTCACACAATGTTCAGTAGTTTCTGTCTATGATAAGTTTCAATGGATTGATTAGACAGCCAAGGGCTAATATAAGCTCGGTCGTTTTTAGATCACAAATCCTAAAACCTTCCTACGTTCACCAACTTCCCATCCAAAGCAAAACGGCAGAATATAACAAATAACACAAAGAAATGAATCTCCAAAAGTAGCTTATAAAGCAATCAGTTGCTCAATCACAGAGTCTTCAAGCTGGTTCTATTACAAACTAGAAAGCAAGCATAACAATGTGAGAAAAAAATAGTACTAATACAGACGCTTTGTGGAAAAAGACCAAATAAATGTAGTAAGCTCAGTTATAAGGACAGAGTAAACTCACAAAGGCCAAGTTATAAAAACAGTAAAATTCACAAAGGCTCAGGATAAGCCATCAAGACACTAGGAAGTACACAATCTAGCAAAAACACAAATCGAACGACAATCAAGCTCGTTTAAGCGTAATATATAGAAAGATGGATCAGGCTAATTTCAAGACCTAATTCAACTCCAAATTGCTGGTGATGTTATAAAAACCATTAGCTGTGTAGTGTTCTCAGCACTTAACAGACCTTAGAGTACACATGTGAAAGGTCTCAGATAGTTTTTATTGAATATATATACGAAAACAGATTGCCAAGTACGGGTTCAAGCTAATGATCAATCCAATCACATACTATCTCCACATAAGCACAAGTCAAAGATCAGAAATTACCTCCAAATTCTTCTCCCCAAAACAATGCACGCGGATCAACCTCTTCCTCATCAAATTCATCGCCATACCCAAGCTCCACATCTCCTCTATACCCCGGCTCACTTCCATACCCAGACTCATTCCCTTGACTATCGCATAACCCAAACTGCCCATGCCCAACAATTACATTCTCCCTCTCCCCACCTCCATTCCCCTCCCTCTCTCTCCTCGAACTCCTTTCGCTCACATCCGACGCCCAATTTGCATCACCAAAGAGCTCTCCACTCGAATCCGTGCCCCCTGCCGCCATCAGAAAATCAGAACAAGTCCCATTCGCCGCCGACATGCCAACGGAGCAGCACCGCCGATCCGAGCTGCGACCTGAGACCGATTTTGATCCTCCACTCCGGCGACGCTTACGCGCGAACCACCGCTTGTGGGCGGCGGAGAGTGATAGCGCTTTATCGTCGTCGAAGAGGCTGAGTTTCGACATGTCCAGTATGCAATCGATGGAAAAGGACGTCGCGCGATCGGCGCGGCATGGACGCTTGCTGTGGGGGCCATGATTGGCGGCGGCGGCGGCGGCGGCGGCGTAGGGTTTCGGCGAATCGGAGTCTAGGGTTCTTCCAAAGGGGCGCCAATTTTGAAGCTGAAACGTGCATGATTCAACGGCATGAAGCGCATCACGCGTGCCTCGGGACATTGTATTCCGCATCCAATCGAGGATATATCCGATCGTTATCTGTCTTGGAGCATTGATTGAGATGTCGATTAGGGAAACTTGCAGAGATGATTTGGGGATTTTGCAGGAAGAAGATGCTCGAGCAGACTGTCCTGAGCTGTCAATTTATCAGACTCCGACTGTTAACGTGGAAAATACTAAAGATATACAGGTATATAAATAACTTTAAATTATATTTTAAATATGAACTTTATATTGTGATAGAAAAAATAAAAAATTTAAAAATAAATGAATTAAAATTGGTAGAAGAATTGAAAGAAAAATATAATAAATTAAAATTAAGAAAAAATAGTGAAATAAATCAAATTTTGAGATGTGAGTAAAAAATATTTATTAAAATAAGATTATTTTAGTAATTATATATTTCATAAAAAAAAAACTAGAGTTATAATATATAGTACGGATGCAAAAGGAATAGGCCTCGTTTAAATTAAATGATGAATTGAACGATAAAAATAGAATGTGGATTAGATTATAAATGCGTAGTAGAATATAGATTTGAATTGACAAGTGCAATGATAGACTTCTTTGTATTTTAATCAAATGTGCATTGTGTAAGTTCAAAAACATGATAAGAAATGACCTAAGGTATATGGGATTTGTGGGTGGTATTGATACAATTTTGGGAACATTTTGTGAATGATAATCACTAGCACCATTGATTTTATTAATGAATTCAATGATAGATGTTGATCGGGACAAACTTGTAATTCCCGTCCTATCGATTTTCTAGAGCCTTTTAACATTCTAAAAGTAAGCTTTTATTAATGCATTGGTTGAATTAGTTCAGTTATGTTTGTTTTGATATTTTTATGTGTGTTTTTAAATATGTTTTTATAAAAAAATGTGTAAAAATAAAAAAGTGATAGAGATAATAAAATTTAAAAAATATAATGATTGTAGTGTGTATTTTTTTGGAGTGTATGAATTAAAACAAACATAGCCTTCACCTTCTTGAGGAAACTATTTGGATAATATAAATATATACCTTTTTCTACTTTCAATTTCTAATGTTGAATTTAGAAGCATGTCCTTTTCAGAACCTGTCATCACAAAAAATACCCTGTTTTTTCAATCAAAGTACTAAATGACTGCATGAAAATTCTATCAAAATTGTTTGGAATGTTCTATATAGCAGCGTGGTGGTGGTGATGATGGTGGTGGTGATGGTGGTGGTGGTGATGATGCAGCATTGTAAATTGTCAAATAAGGTCTTTCTTTTCAAATATTTTCATTTCCTTTTCCAATTCCATGTAAAGTGGCAAATGGCAACACTTTCACCACAAACGCGCACACAACTACTATGCACAATCATACAGACATGCAAAGTATCATTACAGACTCCGAAGTAGACATCATGTTTGACGGATGCAACAAAATGCAAATTTATCAGTCGACAGTGCTAAGGAACATTATCAGAATGAAAATAGCAATTCGTCATTTATATAGAAGATTGTCAATGTTCAACCTTGGGCTTCTTCACAATCATCACAGAGCAGTGAGCGTGGTGGGCACAGTAATCGCTTACACTGCCCAAAACGGCCCTGCGTCAATCATCAAATGAACTCTAGCTTCATGAGGGAAACGCAAATCTAAGAGCCAACTGTCATTGAAAAAACAAGGAAAACAAATACCTCTTTAAAGTTCCATAACCATGACTACCGACAACTAATACAGAGGCGTGGTGCTTATCCACAGCCTCACAGAGAACATTCCTAGCATCGCCATCCACAATCTCAAATAATACATGATGCACCTGCATAATTAACAAAATGCTATAAATGGATATTGGGCCATGGAAATGCTGTACTAGATGCATAATTTGGTGAAAAGGAAAGTTAAAGTAGAAATTTAAGAATTTTGTAAACATAAGAGAGAGACAGAGAATAGAAAAGGACTATTTTGATGAACAATATATTTGAAAGTTAAATTTTGATAGGATGATAAGTGAAGAAAGTTGGCATCCAAATGTAGCCTAGCCTGTTCATCTATGCATGGTATCAACTGATGTAAATTTAAATGAGACAGCCAAATTGTTACATCATTCCACTCTCTCCTATCTTTTGCCTTAATTTGAACAGCTAATTGATAGCATAATCAATATATGTGCATAAATATATAAATAAATTAAAGGTGCATTGGATGGGAGGATTTAAACAAGTGGATTTCAAACCTATGATGAAAATGCACTTCAAGTCCTTTACCTTTCATTTTAAACTATATGTTCAGAAACTCTGGTGGATTTAAAATTCTTTTATTTTAGTCATTTGCAAACCTTTTCTTCCAAGTCATTCTCTAAATTCAAGTCCTCCAATTCAAATAGCCCAAAATAATATTTTTAAATATAAAGTTTACATAATTTAAACAATAAGAAAAAATTGAAAAAAACATAAATAGAATAAATTAAATTTTAGAGAGGAGATATAAAACATAATTATATTAAAATTAAGGGAAAATAATGAAATAAATGAGAATTGTTGAGAAGTATAAAGAAAATATAATGAAGAAGTAAGAGTACTGTATAAATTTAACAATGTGCAACCAAAATTAGGAAAATTAGGCCTTTGGCCATAACAATATCGGATAGATACAATGGAGGCTGCAAGTCATCGCACAAGATACATACACACCATGTGGAAAACCACAACATAACAAGTCACGGTTAGTAATTCAACAATTAACAATGAGGAAATTCAAGTTAGCACTCCAAAACCCTAGCACTTCAATAATCACAAAAAAAACTAACAATTATGACAAGTCCTAACATTAACCTCACAATAAAAAGCAGGGATAACCAACTTTTTGAAAAGACAGCTAAATGTCTGTACCGATTTAGCAGTACACATTTCCTTGGCTTTTTGCAAAACCCTCTCAGCTATCCTCTTCAAATCCGCATCCACATGCCGAACCACATCAGCAGAACCTACAAAGTTTATCCCCCCAAAAAACGAAAGATCATTAATCCACATCTATGAAGCACAGAAATCAAGAAGATTCAATTGATTTAAAGCCACGGATTTTAAATTACTCCAATTAGTTCAAGGGCAAGCATACCGGGGCCGACGAGGCCGATAACGCTCAGTGGAGAAGGCTTAGCGTGGACGACAAGAAGTTGGAAAGGGGAATTTTGGGAAGGAGCAGAAAAGAAGTGCTGCAAAGTCCATTCCAAAGCATAGAAGCTGTGGTCGCTGTCCTCCAATCCCACCACCATCACCGATTTCTCCATACCTGCCATTCGCGCAAAGCTAGCCAGTCGTTTCCTGATAGAGTTTTCTCAACGAATTGTTAACTTATCAGTATGCTCCCGTGGAAAGTTCTGGACATGCTATAATCAGTCGGGGCCCAAAATGCTCGGCCCAATTTTTTTGTGCTGGGCTGCTTTCACAAGCCGATCTCGTATAAGGAAATAACGCGATTTCAGTTCAACGACTCATCCGCTTCCCATCCACGCCTAAGGGGGTTTTACTCGCAAATATATTCCCTTCGGGGTTTTAAAAAGGGAGACGCTTCCGCTTTGTTCCGTACTCTCTTGCTTCTTCTATCTAGGGTTTTCTACGCACTCGAATACTCTCTCTCCACTCTTCGCAAACCAAACTCGAATATGAGGTATATTTTCCTCTAAACTCTGTTCAACCATATTGATTTTCGTTGTAATGGTACTTTTGTTTGATCGAAGATGAATCGGATTCGCGCGTCCGTATTTTATTTGCTATTTTTTTTACCCTTTCATCTCTTTTAATAGTCCTTCGCGATATATTTAGTCGGATTTTGGTGTCAATTTTTCAACCTTATAAATGCTTAACGACTAAGCTACTTTGTTAGATGGTCAAGTGTTTTCGTGAAACATTTTATAACGCTACTAATTTTTCAATAAACTTCATTGTGTTTGATGCCTCTGCAATCATTCACATATAACAGAAAATACTGCGTGAAGCATTTGATTAAATGTTTTTTTTTTTTTGCGGCATATTATATTAACCAATTGAAGATTCCTTAAGCCTGTTGCTTTGTCAGTATTTAAACCATGGGTGAATTTATAGCTAATGTGCAGCTATAGCTAAAAGACTACAGTAGGTCTGGAAGGATTGTTGGAAAAACCATATTTTCTTGATGCCCTTGGTGTATTTTGTCTGAGAATAGTTGATGTTTGCTTGCGAGAAAAAGAGGGACAGTGCTTCAGTTATGGTATGAAATGAGGTCAATGAAGCTTAGTATTTATTTCCTTGTAGCAGACCAGCTGTTAGTGGTTAATGATGCGTTGTTTTTGTTTGATATTGAATCAAGAAACATTTTAGTAACACAAAAGTTATACTGGGGAGATTAGTGCTTGTTTGAGCAGTATGTATGGTCCTTTCACCTAGAGAACCACTTCATGCTGAAAAGAACTTCAGGACCTGGCTTGAATATATGGATATTCCTCAATCAACTGGAGGATGTAATATTTTTCTTTATGAACCATAGAATTTCCAGGTTTACCATGACTTTTACATGCCAAAGTCATCTTAACTTGTTTATGATAATGGCTAAATAGCTTAAACATTTTCTATGCTGTAGCCGACACCCTGAAGTGAAGTGGGCTGAGAGGGAGGACAAGGTATATCTTACTGTGCTACTGCCAGATGCAAAAAATCCAAAGGTCAATGTTGACCCTGAAGGAATGTTTACTTTTTCTGCCACTGCTGGGACAGAAAACAACCTCTATGAACTCAAATTAGATCTACTTGATAAAGTTAATGTCGAGGTGAGATGCTTGTGCTACCTCTGCTTTGCTGTTGACTGAAGTATTTAAGTGAGTGCTCATATGTTCTGTTATTTTTAGACTGATCATCCACTCCAGTGGGAATGTTTGAAATTTGCCCTTTGTAATTTATTTAAATCTTACAATCTCGGTTATAGTATTACTGATCAATCAGTTTGGAGAAAATGGTTTTAGCATTCCCTTGAAGAATCTGAGCGTTGGTGATGTATCCTAGTTACTTATCTAGGTGATAGTTGGGGGGAATTCCATTTTAAGAAATGGAGCTATATTTTGGGGTGGTCTATTAACATATGATCTATATTTTGGAACTGCGAGACTGTTATATTTTTAAAGATATATTTTAATTCTATGTGGAATGAAACTAAATTGTGGGGAGATGTGCAATGAAAATCTTTTTGTGGCCCAAAAACTCAGCTTAAGAATTTGTTTGACCTGAGGGAGTCAGCAATTTTTGCTAACAAGTTTCATTTTCTAGGAGTGCAAAATAAACATTGGTGTCCGGAACATATTCTGTGTTTTGGAGAAAACAGAGAAGAAATGGTGGAAAAAATTGTTGCGTGGAGATGGAAAGGCGCCCCACTATGTGAAAGTTGATTGGGATAAATGGGTGGATGAAGATGATGATACTGGTATATTTTATTCCTTTCCATTGTTTATAGCCGTTTAACTAGATTTACTACGGATAATTGATTTCTCTGTATGCACAATCTGCTCAGGAGGACCATCTGATTTTGATTTGGGTGGAATGGACTTCTCAGTAAGTTCTTTCTGTTTCCTGTGTAGTAGTTTGGGTTTCTTGTTTCCAGCTCTTCTAATGCTTCTTCAACTTGGCTTAATCAACAGAAATTTGGTGACATGGGTGGCATGAGTGGCCTCGGAGATGATGCTATGGGGGATGACTTTGAGGATAGTGATGATGAAGGTACTGGTTTTGTTGCATTTTATTTAAAAATTATTAAATTATGTCAATGGATTTTGTTAATTTGGTCAATCATTTAACTCAGCCAATGGATTTGAGTTGATCTTTTTTCTGGGGCCTATGATATGGGATCATGGTGCACCAAATGCACTATGTTGTGGTTTTGGTTTGCTTTCATAGGATGCAAAAAATAACTAATAGTGAATCCAAGCCTTTTATTTATCATGAGCTCTATATTGTGCTGCCCCTTTCTTTGTTCTTCTCCTATTGTATGTTTGCAGCAGCATTTTTGTTGGGGGCTTTGTGGGGGTGTTATTTTGTTCTTTTTGAAAGCATGCACCATTTTTCCTCTTTTTTGTGCATGGAGATCAAGACATACCATGGCTATTAGTTTCTCGTTTGCAGCCCTCTTGTGCTGCACATGATGTGACTCATGTCTTGTTAAAGCATGGCCCAAAATCACACTGATGAAAAAATATTTGTGCTAGAAGTTCTCAAAAAAATATACATATTTGATTAATAGTCGTGGTTAGATTCCGTTTCTTTGGTTGTTCCAACTGTTGCAGCTCACTTTAATCGAAGGTTTGTGATTTGCCTCCACTGTTATTGACCAGCGTCCTTTGTGTTACTCATTTGCGGACTCATCTATAACAGAATTACATATTTAAGCTTTCTTTGTTAATGAGATATAGTTAGTCTCTGTGTGTTTGTGTTTTTCCCTTTGTCCAACTAATATCCAAGTTATCCTCTTAACTGCTTTGCAGATGTCAATAAGCTGGATGAAAAGGCAACAGGTAAGGGAGGGGAAGAAGCTTCGAAGGACAAAGCAGAATCAGGATAAGGCAGGGGAAGAGAGCTTTAAAGGATGGGACAGAATATCTATCAATTTCATGAGTGTGTTGGTGTGAGGCTCTTGTGCTTTCCGCTGGAGTTTCTCTGGTGCTTAGTTGTGTGAAAGAATGATAAGTCTTGTTGGCTGAATTTTTCTACCGATGAAGCATTTATTAATGTATCCTTGTGGGCAGACAGTATTCGACCCTGTTCTCAGGCGTTGTAATTTTTAGCATTTTAGCCAGGTCCATGGATTTGGTATTTGGAAAATGAATGGTAGTTGAACTGGCAATCTTGGAAATCCAGACCTCTGTTTATCGTCTGCTTCTGTGTTTGACCGCTAGTCATGCGGGAGCATGCAACTCATTGGAGATTGGAGTTGTGTTGGAGCTATAATAGGTATACTATTACCTACTAGAACTGCGGCCTTGAATTTCAACGAACACGATTTTTTGGGGGGATTGGAGCAAATTATTGGATCATGTGATTTGCACATTGATTCGTGTAGACAAGGGCAAGGTGGACGCGGCAGTTGTAATATATGTATGGTTTGGGATGCGTCAAGAAAAAAAGAACTAAAACGAACTGATTTGTGGTGTTGGCGCCAGGCCGCTTTTAATTTTTGTGCTGTGTTGTCTGTCGTGCGATAACACCATAAGAGTTTGATTGTTCTTTACTGCTCCATAGGTTTGTGGGCTTTTGACTTAATGTGGCATGCGCGTTCCTCTTTGAATGTTTATTCCTGGGCGTACTCCGGAAGGAAAAGGTAATAATGCGCAACTTCAACGAAGTAGGGGTGGGCAAACTCTGCATCCTGCATTTCAGAGGGAGATGCAATCGGATTATATAATGCAAGCAGGCGCGTGCGTTTCCTCCTCACATCAAAATGCAAAATAGTAACTTTTTCTTGTATGATTCACACGTAGATCCTACGGGGCAAACTCAATCTCATTCCAGTTCTATAGCTTCAATATTGGCCGTCGACACACCAACAGTTATAATTAATCTACGTTTCTGCATTTTGCTTTTGTTGATTTCAGGCTTCGCTGGTTCATGCTCATTTTGATACTAAAATTTTTCAGTTCCATGCCTTGTTTTGATAGCCAAAATTAAGGGTTAAAAACTCTGACCACGCCAGACATCTCTGATTGCATGATTGGAATGGCACCGAGTTGTCTCACAGAAGAATGATAAAGAATCAACATCGGAACCGAAAGCTCCGTTATTATCCTAATTCTAGGAAAAGGGCATATCACTTGGTATGGACGAAATATTTTTAACCCGAATGAAATGAAAATAGTATAATTTTACTGCTGCAAATACTGTTGCGAGAAATTCGTTGTATAAGATCTGATAACCAGTACAAGAAAACTACCAACTCCAGGATAAAACAGTGAACTTATGTATAGATCTCATATTCGCATGTTCTCATCACAGCAATATGCGAAATATACACTCACAAATACATGGATAAATAAAAAAATAAAAATCGGATCCCCTGTTAGACACAAGGGAAGTCTCTACAGCATCTCTCTATATACATTAGAGCAATAAGCCATGTGAAAGTCAAAAGAAGCTAATAGGGAGGCATATACAAAGACGCAATGATGCTTATTCGAATTAGCCAGCCTGATGCATAGTTTTCATCATCGCTTCCTTTATGCTTGACCAGATATGATGAACCCCACCCCCCGCCCCAACCAATCCAATATAGCAGCCTAAAGGAGTATAAATAAAAAGAGGAGGGAAAAAATGTTTTCCAAGTCCTATAATGAGTGGGACTGATCATTACCAATTCCATATTTCACCTACTTAAACTGTTACAAGGAGAGAGATGAGAGATGGGCAGAAAAATAATCTGGAAGATGTTTATTCAATTATGCTTGAAGATACAGACAAGAGAGACCTGGTGAAGCGAAAAATTAGTAGGATAAGCTTGATAGACATTATATCAGGAGATAACAAGATACCCTCTGAAGTAAATATCATACACTAGCATCAGGCTTGGGAAAGAGGTTTCAACATTATCGGAACCTGAAACTGGAATCCCACGAACACAGGGCTCAGACCATCTCAGTTAAAAAACCACCACCTAAACATCAAATGCTATGCAGCTCCTTGTATATTCCTCTACATAAAGTAGCTTAGTGATTTCTTCTTTCTTGAACCACCTTCCCCATACAGTTCATTCCACTGGAGAAGCTCGTTCATGTTTTGTGATTCTGATGAAACACTTGCACATACCTAAATCCACAAGAAACATAATTTTAGCATTTTTCTTCAGTTCCATAAAAAATAGGTTTTGTCACCTGATCAGTGTTTCTGATATGTGCCTCACACAACTGTCTGACAAAAACTTATGATGGCAACAAGACCCAAGGCATCACATGTATTCCTTGGCGACATCAGTCCCCATTAAATCTGACAGAGACCACATATCCATGTTCATAGAAGCATTCTACTTGTATGCTAATGAAGCTCACATCTTATTTTACATTATAAAAGAGTTTTACTTAATTCTATACTATATTCAGCGAAAATCAGAGAAAATATAGATAAAAGTGCAAAGTAAATAACATTGATGACAAACCAGTTACATGGTTGCCAGACTTTGAGAAAATGACAAATTTGACATGAGCAAGAAGTTTGAATGGTCCCTTTGGAGTTTGCTCACAAAATTCAGTTGGTTACTTTCCATTAAATATGAATACTTTTTCTTATATTTTCCATCTAATGACGTCCACATTTTCAGAAACTTAAACATCCATGTCCGCTTTTCTTCCGTTTCCCAAATTCAATGAAAGTATACATACCTGCTCATGTGCATATCTGAAGTCATCCATAGTCAGGGAACGGACATCTGCACTGCTATGTAAGGCAGGTAATGGCCTGCTCTCTGCCTGTGCCAAGGCTTTCTCCTACAATTTTGCATGTTAGTTTTATCAGCATAGCGTTTGTTTCCACAACAAGACTTCAACGGCTAGAAGGAAGGGATAAAAAGTTCGTCATTTGGAAATACATACCAGATCCCAGAACTGCCTCGACAGTTTGTTTATGATACAAAATCAAGTGAACCATTGGAAAGGATAAAATTAGAAAAAGAAACATGCTCAAGAGTACACACCTTCTTCTCCTTCTCCAAAATTTCCCTTATTGGGCAATGTGCAGCTGTCACACAGAGATTCTGGAAAATGAACAAGTTTGCAAATTAAAAAGGGACAGTGTAAGAATAATAATAACACTGAGAAAAAGCAAGTCAACAACATAAATGCAGAGCAAGAGATATTGTTGTCTAACCCTCAGATCACTCCCAGAATAACCCTCTGTCATGTTAGCAACCGCTTCAAGGTCAGCATTTGGGGCCAACTCCTCCTTGGCCAAAATCACTTTTAAAATTTTCTCTCTATTTTGAGAATCTGGAAGATTGACCATCAGCCTGCACCAACAGACAAAATATGCGAAAACCAAGTGACAAGATTAATTTTCAGAAAGTTTTATCAAAAAATTCTCTTCTCCTTTCTGACAGAAGAAACACTACAAACCTCCTGGGAAGCCTCCTGATTACAGCCTCATCAAGATCAAAAGGTCTATTTGTTGCTGCCAGAACAAGTACCCTTTCCTTGTCCTTTGTACGCAAACCATCCCAGTTCACCATAAATTCATTCTTCATTTTACGCATTGCTTCATGCTCCCCTGGGTTTTCCCTTCGCCCCAACATGCTGTCAACCTGTGGCAATAAACGAGACAAAATTCGCGGTTAACAAATATTATACCGGGGGCAGCACAGGAGTATGTTGAAAGATTATGCTGACCTCATCAACAAAAACAACACTAGGTGCTATTTTACTGGCCAAAGAGAAGACTGCTTTCACATATTTTTCTCCTTCACCAAACCACTGTATGCAAAAGAATTAAAAAATTAATCATCCAAAGAAAAGGTAAGAAGCAGAAAAAACAGACAAATTAAGGGACTAATTGGTACTGTACTTTCGATGTGATGCTCGACATTGATATATTGATGAAATTTGCCCCAGCTTCAGTCGCAACAGCTTTTGCAAGCATTGTTTTACCAGTACCAGGAGGTCCAAAAAGCAATATTCCCTTGCATGGCTGTCAAGAGTGACATTATTAGCAAATAAAGCGTACGTGTTGCTTCATGATTAATTAACAAGATTTAATTTCTAATTTGCTTCGGGTAGAAGTCATTTACTTTTGTAAGCTGTCCTTTGCTGAATAACTCTGGCCTTTGCAGAGGTAGCATCACCAATTCCTTCAAAGTTTCCTTCACATTGTCCAATGCTCCAATGTCGTCAAAAGTAACTCCAATATCACCGGGTGGAATAACCTCAGCAAGGAGCTTCTTCTCAAATTCATTTTCAGTAACCACATCCTAAAACACAAAGAGTCATTCTCCTATACCACGTTATGTGAAAACATAGAGAAAAAATTAATGAACTTCAGCTAGAGATTTCAAGCTTCACCTTGAGAGACTTCTTTGAAGTTTTGTTTTCATTTTGAATGCCCAGTAGAATATTAAGCCCATACCTGATACTGCAACACAAAACCAAAATAATAATATTAAGAACCTAAACCAACACCCGCTAGTGATTTCCCTTCCATGACCATCATCTATACTTAGACGTGAACCAGTGCTAATGGAAATAGCATTGATGTAGATTTACCTTTCACTTGAAATGCCAAATTTGGAATCTTTGATTGAACAATCAGAGCAATGCATAAAATGATGACTCAAAGCCCATCCAATAATTTTTTCAACACCTGTCACCATTAGCACAAGTTTTAGGGTACATCCGGTTGAAGTACATAACAACTTATTCAAAGATGTTAGAGATTTGACTGACTTTCACTTGTCAATGCTTGGTCATTAATGCACAACGTTTCCAGATCAGGACAATCAACGCCAATCCGACTTAGAACCTGAAATTCATAGGAAGAAAGGCACACAAAAGATGACGACAAGAAGAATGACAACCAGCTCCATTGAAGATATCAGGAGGTTAAATTATCAGTCACCCAAACGGGAAGTTTGAGCATAAATAAAATGTCATTTTCAAATTTGTATTTGCCAAACATCATCGCCCCCAACTCCACAAGAATAATCAAGTTTTTTAAAAAAAAAGGCTGCTCACAAAAGTGAACAAGATATAATATCTGAAACCCACAGGATAAATACAATATGATTACTAAAAAATGCCAAATTCCAGTTAATGAGCAGGTAAAAAGATACATTTAGCTACTCTCAATAAAATGGTGTTACTTGTAACCCGAACTACTGCTGCTTGCAAGAATTCCAAGAGTAGTTAGCCCAAACTAATCCTCAGGGCAGACCAAGAAATTCAAGGAGTATGCAACTATAGAGGAAGAGGACAGACAAGACTCACTGATCGAATGCTGCCAATGTTGGATAGCGATTTCATGGTTTCAATATCTCGATCTATCTGTTGTTTCCAGTCCACCAGCACATTTTCATCCTGTTATATTTGAACTACACTTAAAGCTCACTTTAAACATAATCGATGTGTTTGTTTTCATTCTGTTTGCTTTTCTTGAAAATTAAAAAGCTCAATGACTGAAGTGTGTGTTGATTTTGTAAAAATTAACATAGGTAATAGCATTAGCTTGATATGGCAACCAAAACAGTAATTACCTGGGGGCTCTGTATTGTCACTTTGTTTGGGAAAAGGCGGCTGAGCTGCTTCATTGATTTTGGAATTTCTTTGCTTCTATCATGCAATCTCCCAAAATTATCCTAAAAACATATTCTCATTTAGGGCTCAAAGGACACAATTTCAAATATAAGACGGATGATGAATGAAATGATATTTAAAAAGCCAAATATTGATCTCTCAAAGGTTCTCATGATCACAATCCGTAAGCTTTTCAATCACGGAGAACCATAATGAATTTCTCGAGTACAAGAAGATGAGAGTGATAATGCAAAGAACAAACGTCGCACACAGAACAAGGACAGAAATCATCTAAGTTCACTTAATTTAACATACCGGAAATGCAAGGTCAAGTAATGCCGTTTGGTTGCTTCCAAATTTTGTAAAAAGCAGTCCACCAGGATGAGACTGAAGTCAACATATGGATAGAAGTGTTAATTCTACAATGTACATAACATCAATAAACATATATATAAATAGATATACCCATATACATAGATAGGAAGAATGAAATTAACAGAACCATGACTTACTTTCTCCTTTCGATTGTCGGTCTGAGTATGCGAAGCTATTACAACAATATTTTCTGGTAAAGTTTCAATCTTAATTTTAAAGGTGGCATAGGCCTCCGGATTTCCAACAATGGATTTTTCTATGTCTTTTACAAACAAAATCAATGGACTACTTTTACTTTCAGAGGAAGCAACCTACAAAATCAAGAGATTTGTAAACATTCATGGGCAAGCACAGCATATGGAAAACAACAAAATGATTTATTTTCTAATTAATTCTTTTATCTCATCCAATACAACATAAAATTTACCTCAAAGAGCTCGTTAATGGCTAGCTTATCAATGTCGTCGCCACTTGAGCCATCAAGACGCAATGAGTCAGCTGCACAGAAAGATAACAATCACCGCAAAATCAGGGCAAATGATACAAGATAGAGTATAAACAAAGTGAAAAGATAACAATCCCCGCAAAATCAGGGCAAATAATACAAGATAAGAGTATAAACAAAGAGAGAAGAAGCCATATAGGCGAATTTACCAGCACAAAAGAAACCATGATCTTCTTCGCAGAGCCCACCGAGATCATTACCATCTGGAATTGTTTTATCAAATCTAACACCAATTTTTGAAGACCCATTTTCTTCAAAAGCAAGTACCACCTTGCCTTTGTAACCATAAGCCGGACCTCTGCACGAAAAAATTGTTATCCCAAATACAGAAGAAAATGTACAAAACAAGATAATGTAACTTCAACATCAGAAGCAATTAGCACGCACAAACAGAGATAAACTGGGTCCATTCCATGATAATCCAATCAATCTCCAGAAAATATATTCCATTACCTCTCAAGCTTTGTATACTAGCAATTTTCATTTTTCCGTATATCAAATGACGAGGAAAGTGAAACAATGAGAAGAAAATCATTAATAACCCTTTACAGGTATTTACTAAGTTCAGTGACACTAATGCTAGTGAATATGTTAAAGACAACCAAGTTCTACACAAAGATAATTCTTGTATCGCCAAACATGAGGCACCAACAAGGAGAAATATAGACAGCATTAACATCAGCAACAAAAACAAAAAACATAGACCCAGTTCCAATTATATGCATCTTTCTCCAGAATTCCATTATAAAGCCTTCATCACTGGGCAGAACATGTTTGTAAATAAATCAGCATACATAAGCACACAATAAGTAAGATGCACAATATTAAAAACTGCTTGAATTTTTCTGAAATGCAACTCATACGGTATAATGTGTACAAAGGAATAGAGCAAGGACCTTGTAATACATCTGTAACATCATAACCAAAATTCTAATGAAGGATGCAGAAAATGGCAATCTTTGGATAATTGACCATAGGAGCACAGATTCTACCTCTAGTGTGTACATCATGAAAAGATTTTAGAGTATAAAGACAAAAGCAGTTAATGTCAATAATTTGTTTAGAACATCCCACCAACATCCAACCACCTTCAGTAAGGTGGTAAGGTGGTTCTTTACAAATGGCAAAGAATATCAGATAGAGTGGGATCCATGATCACATCCATTGCAATAAAAAATATAGCACTTCTGCATATTCTAACACAGTTGTATTAGTGCATATTATATCGAACACCTTCTAGGCCAAACTGCAGCAATATGCACTCTACCATGATTGAAGCCTAATGTATTGACACAACCATGCAAAAATAACGTTATTAATTCTAGCAATCATATAACACAAAGAAACCTGATACCATAGAGACCCCACGATTGAAGCCTAATGTTTTGGCACATCCATGCAAAAAGAACGTTGTTCATTCTAGCAGTCATAGAACACAGAGAAACATAATGCCAAAGAGACCTGCAAGAATGTGCACTTGTACGTGCAAGAAACATTTTGGGGAAAAACCTAGGTAGACAAGGACAATTAATTCTATTTGGCAACTAAAAACAGATACAGAACAAAATCAGATAGCCAGAACTATAAAAAGCATACAAAATCCAGCCAATACCAGCATCACTAGTACCAAGTAACCCAGTGGGAAGTCCTCAGTGACTCCAGAAAATTGTGGGACAGTGCCAAGACTGCCGCATAATACTTTAACAACCATATAAGGAGAATGTTATCATAGTAATTATTGGTACATGGCTCACCATGGCATAAAGATCCTTCAAAGCTGTGGCACACCACTCATGACACAAGCCACATCATAGCACAGGCAAAAAAAACGCATAAATATATATATTATTTATACTAATAAACGTCATAATAAAAAGAAGACAAATAAGAAACATTTGAACTCTAAACCATATTATAATTTTTTGTTTCAACTCAAATTTTTGTATTTAATACTAATTTTGACAAATATTAAGCCTTCATTTCAATATTTAAGATATAACTTCAAAAAATTATATTAAAAATTATAAAAATTAACTTTTCGAAGATTTTGAATTTAAGCAATAAGTACTATTAGTTCTACGTGAGGGTCAATGGCAAATATAGTACATACTCAGATAGTTGAACCCACAAAAAGCTTACAAAACCCTATCAATACCAGCACAACTAATGCTACTCATGTTGGAAGTATTCAGTCACTCCAGCAAACAGCCATCATTTTTGTGCAGCCAACAATAGTTCAATAAAATGAAGTTCAATCAGTACACATGATAGTAACGGTGAAATAGAGAAAGGACGTCATCTGGAAAAATTAAACTAGAATTTTTTGGTACACATTACCTAATTGGAGTTTGAGTAGGAGAAAAACCAGATGGTAAAGAGCCCACATACTTGACCCTGTCACCTGTCAAAACAACACAGCAATCATTAAAATGGGTAATGAGCTAAATCTCAAATAAAACAAATGGAAAACAACAAAGCCTCTAATGCAATACCTTTTCGGAAAGTATAGTTTTTCGATGAAGCAGTAGATGTTTCCTGCTTGGGCTGAGCGTGAGAGCTTACAGCAGAACCCCCAGTAATCTCAGCATCCACGCTTGAGGCTGGTTTCTTGAGGTGTAGTGCAGCAGCAGTTCGTTTAGCAAAAACACCAACTCTCTCGGGCCTTGAACTCTCTTTTAAACTCTCTTTCGAAGAATCAACTTCTTTTGTCGTCGATCCCTAAACAAAATTTCCAGTCGTAAGGTAATAGAAAGTATTAACTTTACAAGAGAAATAATAGAACTTGACAGGGTAAAAGAGAAAAATTAACATTTGAAAACAGCTTCTGCAAAAACTTACACCAGGTAATAGAACAGTGTCCACTATAAGGAGCCTTGCACCAAAATATTTAGCAAGTGCCTTCGTCAATTTTTCCTGATATATTTCTGAACCTGAGAAAAAATAAGTGATGTGTCCGTTGAGGTCAGGAAGGACAAGCAGATAAATTATTTGTATATAAAGGAAAAAAAAACTGAAAAGCATGGGCAATATTACCTGCGGGACCTGACAATAAAATTCTCGGACAAACTGTAGGGAGATCTGGAGCAAACCTTGCAAATTTAGTACGCTTCAAATGTATGTATGTTGAAGCAATAAGAACATTCTTGGTGGCCTCACTGTCAGGAAATATACAGATTAAAGTTAAAAACATTCTTGGTGGCCCAACCTACTAGGTGGACACAGCTAGTGTACCAAGTCTTTCAAGTCCATAGAGATAAAGAGAAAGAAAATAGTAGTTAAGCATATAAAATCACCTACATCATGCACACTTGTAAACATGAATACAATGTGTAGGCCAAAAGAAGAGCAAAAAAGAACGTGCAAAAAATTGAAAAAAATTTCTATATGCATGCATTACATATATACATGACAATACACATATTGCACTTATATAGCAACACCAAACTGATTTCAACTAAGCACCAATAAGGCATTTCTGGAAATACTGGGGCTAATGCTAAACTTATCTATAAGGATTTGTTCACATATAAACTGATGAATGGCACACAACTTATGCCACAGTTTTCTTTCATAAAACATTTTGCAATGTCTTTCCAGGAACACTTTCCTTTGCATTTTAATGGAATTATTTAGGGACGATGATGAAAGAAAACCAACACACTAAGATGCTATAACTTGTAAAATTTACCTCAAATAATAGGGAAAATTTTCAAATGAAACATCAATGTTTTTGCAATCTATTAATCCTCGTCGTAAGCCATCTTTGAATTCTCTTTGTCTTGATGAGATTGAGATGGGAGGATCGGAAACCTTGCACTGATCTCTTGCTCCCCTATGCTCATCAAAAATTCTTGACAAGCTGCCACTTATATCAAACTCTGGAGCTGCTGGACCTGCTAAAAAATGCAAAACTGGTCTCAAATCATTGTTTTCTCCCACAATCTTTCCAATCTCGGCATCAATATTCAAGTTTTCATTGGCAATATCAGGAGATGGAACACTACTCTTCTCTACAACTGATGCAGAAGCACCATCATTATGTTCAGAAGCATTCGTCATTTCAGTATCATCAACACAATTGTCAGACACTTCACAAGCAGAAGTTACAGATGGTATTTCAGGACCTTGTTGTGCATCCTTGCCATTCCGAGATGATGGAGGAAGAGCAGATAATTTGTTACTAAGATTAGACAGTGAAGCCAGAGTTGATGCAACGGCAACAGTAGAAGGATCCCTTGATCTTGCCTCGATGTGTAATCCCTTTATGGATCCACTATGAGCTTCTAATATGCTAACTGAAGGTGTCACACCCGTAGCTGATTCACCACTGTTGATGAGTTGTTGGAAAATCTAATAGTGTGTCAAGGAAATAAGCAGAAGCAAGTAGGAAGATATAGACTTGTACAGTGTTTTCATGGGTAACAGAATAAAATATACCAATTACAGTTAACAACTACAAGTCTACAACAAAAACCATTAAAAGAACATCAGACACACAACTAAGTTTTGTCAGTAATAGGATACATAAGCATGTCTACCAGATGAACTAAAAACCACCTCATCACCTCCATTTAAAGGAATGGTGGTGTCTTTGGAATAAACCTTGCCATTGACTTGGACAGCTCCCTTTTTTCCAGTGATTTCAAGCAAAGCAACGGATTCACCTCCCTTGGGATGTTTAAGGAACAGAAGTCACAAACACGCATAAATCCAGGAAACATTAGAATAGGACTGTCACCAATTTGAATAATGTGATGAATCCAAATTCTTAACCAAACATTTATACAAACAAAAGGCAAAGGCCCCCGGGTATACCTCGGATTCAGTGCGCTTAAGATTACACAGGGATTTACTAACTGTTGGATCACACACCCACAAGTCACATTGGCGGCCTTGTCCGATGGTGAAAGTAGGACTGTCTATTGTCACATGGGGATCCTGGGAGTGAACATTACCCAAATAAAAGTAAGGTTAAGAACCGTTTTTAAATAGTGAAATGCAAATCATTGCAATATAAAGAACAAATATATGCAGATAGATTCCATTATTATCATGCCATATGTGCGATGCATGGTTTAGACACTCCATCCATACTTTTGCTCTCAATCACAACAAGCACACAACGTTGCAAGTGATGTGTGGGCATACATGCATAACCAGTTCAAGAGAATTCCATGAAAACAAAACTTCTGACAACTTCAAATAGTATCTTGTTTGACTCATTTGGTATTCAATGTTATGTGGAAAAAATACGTTGCAGAGTTTCACAGGAAATGCTGCAGCTATCCCCTTTGCTCATCAGCATGAGACTTTGTTTAGGCAAAATTTCGTTGCATCCATCATCTCAATGAAGGGTTTAAAAGGAATTGTGCAATACTGACACATAAGGCATGTTCTCAGCAAATAGCGGACCTAAACCATTTTAAGACAGCATCATGGCAAGTGCTGAATAGATCATTTGTTGAGATGAAATTTTTTAACTCAATTATTTAAAGAGATTCATTCCTTGCGTGGTCCACTCAAATGTGTATATATATATATATTTAGAGAGAGAGAGAGAGAGAGAGAGAACAGGCTTTTATATTTCACAGAAAGTGCATTTATTACAAAGCCTTCTAGACAATATAAAGCTAGCGTGAACTTTCCAGCACACTCTCTACCTTCATATTTGTTGGTATTCAAATTTGAACTCACCTTTTATGATGGGGCTATTCCAAAGGAAAATCCTCCAAAAGTAAGCATGCCGCTAAATGCAGCAAGCACATAGTATTCTTTAGTAAAAAGTGAAAGAATTCCCATATAATTCAACCTTAAAATTCTAAAAGAAATAGAAAGTGAAGCATCAAAGGAAATTTTCCAGCTGTGTGTCAATATTCAAAATTAAATAATCACCGCAAGCCTGAATCTGTGAGGAAATTAGGCCTATACCTCAGCATTAATTTAACATGAACCACAGTTGAGAATAAATTAATAAAAATATCACATAGCTTTCTTCTTGTTTTACATTTTGAGTTCAAAAACAATATCGAGTAACACAGTAGAATATGACGGGTAAACCAACCTGTGAACACTGGGAAAGGAGTTTCCCCCATGCAACTCCGCCATTAGATTTCAGTTGCCGCTTCTTCCCCCGATTCACTGATTGCCCACTGCACTTTCCTTTCCCGACATTTATTATGGAATCACCTGTTTCCACCGGCAAAGATTGGCAGAAACAAAAAATATTTCAAGAATTCGGTAAAAACCACCAAACGATTAAAACTTCTACCTAGCCAAAGCATATGCAGTGCATAAGATCAAACCTAAAGCCATCGGGAAACCAAAAACCTCACCTTCCACCGCCGCCTCCGGCGATTTCTCCGCCGCCACATCCTCCGACTGCTTCACGCTGGCGCCGCCAGCCAGATCAGCCGATCCAGCCTCCAATTGTTTCGCCACAGCCGCACCTACCACTTCCTCGGATGTCGGCGAATCGTTCATCGACGAAGACGACGCCTCCACCGACTGCATGCACGCAAAACCCATATATTAAAAACCACCATAAAATACAAAGAATTAAGAAAATAGTCCACCAAAATACGAAAAAAAATAAAATAAAACCACAGAGAACAGGAAAACAAACCCCCAACCTTGGATCGCTTCCCATCAGGCAGAGAAGATGAAGGAGAAGACAGGGGCCGCTTGGAGGAAGACGAGCTCCGCCGAGTTTCAACCATGTTTTCTGATCTAATAATTCGACAAACGATTTCTAATTTTTTTTGATGAATCAAAGCCCAATAAATTCACCAAAGCACAGATATATAGCAATACGATATATAACAATAAAAACTCTAGAGAGAGAGCGAGCGAGGCAAGGAAAGAGAAGGGGAGGAACGGAAGAGTGAGAGGAGGGACGAAAAAGCTAGAAAAATGAGGGATATCGATTGTACATATGCCAACTGCTGTGGCCGCCGTTTTCCTCCGTTTCCTTTATCCTTTTTTCAGTCCAGAATTTGTATAACATTAAAAATTAAAAAATAAAAAATAGTAATAAGTAAGGAGTTACGAGAAACGAAGCGACGATAAGTGTGACGCAGGCGTTTGATTGAATTAATTAAATTGCCGGGTGCGGCCTTCTCGCCTCGCGGGTTGCGGGTCGGGTTGGAGCCTCGGAGTTGGATCCGTTGACCGTTTTCGGTGAAGTCTTCTTTCCTGCACTGGGGCTTTGGTCAATTTTGGAATAAAGTTTCATATGATTGGTAAAATTTGAATTTGCCAGCGGGTCTTTTTCATTTTTTCTTTTAAGGAAATTATTTTGCTCCTTTTAGAGAACTGGGACGCTCTTTTCTTTTCTTTTTTGTTTTTTTTCCTCTTTCCTTATTTTGACAAATATGGGTATAGGATTTAATGCACGCCTGGGGTTTGGTGACAATAATGTCTCAAAATATCACTTGTGCTCTCACTTGCATTCTGCCTTCATTGACGAGCCCTCTTTCCTTATCTACGATAATCTAAATTCAAATTTCAATACGTAAATCGAATAAATATTTTTTTTTCTCTTTGATAATTTAAAAAAAAGGAGGGGGGGAGATCGTGTGAATGGTTGTTTTTCATTCTTTATCCTTGTTTCATTTATTCTATATGAGTAAGGGATTTGTTTGTTTTCCAATTTTAAATTATTCCCACCTACCAAATTTTTATTCAAATTTAAATTCAAATATTTTATTTTCTCACATAATATCTAATTTATTATTAATATAAAATCAAAATCTATATATATATATATATATTTTTATATACTTTCACATTTATATATATTTATATTCTATAAACTTGCTACCTAAATTTCACTTGCACATTTTTTCAAAGTTTTACACCATAAAATAATATTTAAATTTTTACTCTCTTGCATATATATAATTGACTAAATATTTTTTGATCGTTACACCTATACACAATTAAATTAACATTTATATATATCACGCACATACTTGCATTTATACTTGTTTATACCTTAAAAACAAATCACTATTCATATATATTATCACATCATCTAATAATTTTTATATATTGTATTCATATATTCAAATTAATCAAAAAAATTTATGTCGTCAAAATCTTACAATAAAATATGTTACTCATTTTGACTCAACTCTCACTAAATATCATCTTAGAAAAAGAAAAATCTTCTCCCAAACATAGCCATATACACACAATCACATGATCAAATCATTGTTACATGTATATAAAGATACTAAAAGTCAAACCATTTTTAAATTTTCATTCACTTTTTAATCTTACCACGAATTATGATTTTCCAACCCATCAAAAGCTCCTCCTCCTTCATCTCCCCCAAAATGAGAAACGAACATGCCCAGTACAATTGATCGCCATTTTGAAATAATTTCTCTCATTTGTGTATAAAATATCATTTTTAATGGTTCTAGAATTCTAATGGCCACAAAATTACATCTAATTAGTTCACAAGGACAATGGAAATGTTTGTTTCCCATTATAATGGCCATGTTTGGCCTATGATTTTAATGTCAATCAAAATTTACATAATTTAAATATATTCATGTGAACCAAATTATTAAATATATAATAAAATGTATTAAAAAAGACAAGGGGGAATTGGGAATGCACCTGATGTAATTAGAATCATAACAGAAGTAATGGGGTAGTGAATTGTGTAATTGAACCCAAATTTGAGAATATCATGGATGTGAATCGAACGATGAATGTCAACCTAGCGTGGTAGAATTAGATTGAATTACTCTGAACACTAATTGATACATCACAAATCACACGGACTGCTCCAAAATAACTTAATTTGGAGATTAGAATCTACGAGAAATTAAATACACAATTTCAAGAAATTTGAGAAAAAACTTGAATTAATTAAAACTTTGTCTCAACTGAATAACTATTATTTATACTAAATCCTATTAAATCATAACCTAAAAAGCTCATATGGCCCAACTTATTAATAAAGTCTATTAACAAATAAAAATCAAAATAATAAATGCTAAATAAAAAATTCAACCGATTCCTGAATCGTGTCATACCCCTCCTCTTGAAAGCGAATTGTCATCAATTAGAGTTTGTGTCCTCCTGGATCAAACACAAACCTTTGGAAGCCTCTTAACTCTTTATCATCTTATTTTAACTCCAACTTCAACCTTTTATAAATTCAACAGTGAAACCCTACTGATGAATCAAATAACAAATTATGTAATATGACCAATGTTGTGCCGGATGCACATATGCAAACTCTTTAAAAAATATTTTTAACTCCTTTGCAATACAAATGGACATAACATTTGCTAGATGATCAAATGGGTCAACGTACACGTGACTCTGTAGAAGTTCAACCTTTCAGTTTTTTATTTATTCTTCATTCTTGTGGCTATTTTCAACTTCCACTTTAATTTTTATGGTTTCTTCCATTTCAATTTTATCCTCTTTAGTTTCTACTAATTCTTTTATTTCTTATCGTTCACTTTTCTCCTTCTTAATTCCCAGATGCGTGCTAATGCTACCATTATTTTTATATTGTACTTCTTCCAGTGACATTTTTTCTGCAATCTTCACTTTAGTTAAAGACGATATCTTTATGGATAAACTTTTCTTCTCTTACATAACTTTGTTAATGCCAATGAGCATTAATTTTCTCGTTTCGACATTTACTCATGCTATGCCCACACTGAAAGCAATTAAAACACAACAAATATTGACTTTTAATATAAGAATCCGATACTTTGGATATATCGTCGTATTTATCCTCATTTGAGCTATACTTTTTGCCGTGATGTTGCCTTGACAGCGTATATCTATTTCTTGTTTTCTTATATCTCAAGGTACAATTGTCCCTAGCAAGACAATTTTATAGTTTATTTACAACTTTGGACAACTTTTAGATTTTGTTAAACACTTGTTTTTTGTAATATGCATGATCATCCGACATCCTATAGAAATAAGTATAAATAAATTCCCTCTCTCTCTATTTTTTAAATATTTTGTTTCACTCTTGTTTTTTTTTTCTGCAAATTTTTTCCAATTTTTTTCTCTATTTTTTTTACAACTTTTTTTAAATTTTTGTTTTTCTTTTTTTTTTCTTTTTTTTTTCAATAGGAAAGCGTATCGAATTAGGATTTGATACTACCTTACTCTGATGCCAAACTGATGTGATCAGAATCATAATAGAAGCAACAAGGTAGTGAATAGTGTAATTGAACCCAAATCCGAGAAACCCAGGGATGCGAACCAAGCGATGAACGTCAACCCAGCGTGGTAGAATTAGATTGAACTCGATGTAAACGGGTACAATCAATACACCAAACCTTGATTGATATGTCACAAATCACATGTACCACTCCAAAATGACTCAATTTGAAGATTGGAATCCACGAGAAATTGAATACACAATTTCAGAGAATTTGGGAAGAAACCTGAATTGATTAAAATTCTGTCTCAACTGAATAACTACTATTTATATTAAATCCTATTAAACCCAAACTTAAAAAGCTCATATGGCTCAACTTATTCATAAAGCCCATTGAAAAATTTAAATAAAAAAAATCAATACTAAAATGAAATTCGACGAATTCGTGAATCGCATCAGCACTTGTTAAGGTGGGCGGTTATCACATAACTTGACAAATCTAAATAGAGTTGTGGCGATATAATTAAGTATAGCTAGGCTGGTAGATCTAAATATAACTAAAATGGCTACTACATAAATTGATAAACTTAAGTATAGTTAGGGTGACAAACCTAATTATAACTAGGGCGACTACTACATAGTTTGATAGATCTAAATATAGTAAAGTGGCTACTAAATAGTTAAATAAGTCTGAGTATAACCAGGGCAGCAACAACTGTTGGTTGGGCAGCCATCACGCTACAAGGGCCTACAAAAATTTGATGACGTTCCTATAAATATGGATGTTCGAAATACAAAAAGAGTACATGAACAAAAAGTGAAAAGAAAAGAAGAGTTCAACATCTGCTATTTGTAGCATCATTAGTGGAGGTTTTTCCCTTATTTTTTTGTACATGTATCTATTCTTCACAAATAAAGCATGCAATATCTATCTAGAGGACGTAGGTATCATTTGGCTAAACCACATTGATTGTATTTACTTATCTTCTTTTATTTATATTTCGTGAGTGACTCTTGATTAATCAATAAAATTAATATTAAGTCGCATCGTTTAGCACGTCTATGGGAACTAGACAAACAAGCTATGTTTTTGCTTGGAACATGGAAAAAATAGGAAGAGAGCAAACTGAGAGATGAAAAAGCATACTCCAAATTTCGAAGTTCATGTCATAGCTCAGCCACAAATCAAAGAAGTATAAGCATGTAATTTCAAGTGTGCAAGATCAAGTCGAACCATAGGATGTGCTGGGTCCTGCCAAGCCAACCCAAGCTATAACTTAAGTTGCATTAATTTACCGAACCAATCTCACATTATTGAGCATCTATTTAATGCTGCTAATGATGTGCCAAGCTTTGCCAAACCAACCCGAGCTGGACCTTAAGTTGCATTAATTTATTGAGCTACATGTTGTTCAAAAATGTGCTAAGGGTTACAAGATATCTTATTACCAAACTACATATTACTCAAAGACATGCCGAGGGCCATAAGACCCCTAATTACCGAGCTATCTACTACTCAAAGATATGTCACAGGTCATGAGATACCCAATTATTGAGATATATATTGCTTAAAAATGTGTCAAAAATAACAAGACACTCGATTATCAAACTATGTATTGCTCAAAGATGTGTCAAATGTCAAAAGACGCCTAATTATTAAGCTACATATTGCTTAAAGATGTGAAAAAGGTCGCCAAAAACTTGATACTGAATTAGAAACTGCTCAAACATTGGATTAGGACCATTCAATTGCTCAAATAGACTAAGGGTCATTCATCCTCCTAATTGAACTAGTGAATTATTCTAAAATAGATAAGGGAGATGAATTGCCCAATTGAAAGATTACCTAAACTACTAGAACTAAGGAATTGATCATGGTCACTGGCTATGATTTATTTAAATCTTAGGCCATGTGAAAAAGTAACGTTTACATAGTTTAACAATTATTTAGTGAAATTTTTAGCGACATAAAGAATTTTAGTTTAGCCATTACTTATGAAAATCGAATGCCATATTCAGCCAAGCTTGCACAATACAATTTAAATGAAAGTTTGGAGTAATGTTTGAACAAGCTAAACTACTTATAAGTCAATAGGCTTTTATAATTAACTTATTCAGATTACTTATTGCAAGTTAATAGGTCTTTGTAACCAACTTGTTGAATTGTGTGAATTATTTACTTACCACAAACTAGTAGATTTTCATAGTCGACCTTTTAAATTATTTGGATTACTTACTATAATCGATAGGTCTTCGTAACTGACTTATTATACTGTGTGAATTATTAACTTTCTACATGTTAGTAGGTCTTTATGACCGATTTATTGAATTGTGTGAATTATTTATTCACTATAGATTGATATATTTCACAATTAACCTTTTGAATTGTTTGGATTACTTGCTACAAGTCAATAAGTCTTCATAACCGACTTATTTATTCATGTGAATGATTCACTTACCATACATCAATTGATCTTTATGACTGATCTATTAGATTTTTCGAATTATTTACCATCACATCAATGGCCGTTCTACTAACTCATTCAATGTTGCTTATGGATGTCCTCTAATTTGTGATTATGATATTTGATTATAGTTCTTAACCTTTGCATCATCACACTTTGGAGAGTCAGAAGTAGTGATGTAAGCTAAAATATTAAATATATTAAAGATAATAAGGGGGAATGCACTTGTTGAGATAGGCGATTATCACATAATTTGATAGATTTAAGTATAATTAGATGATAGAATTAAGTACACAGGGAGTAGCTACGTAACTCGACATAATTAAGTATAGCTAATGTGGCTATTAAATAGCTTGACAAGTCTAAATATAATTAGGGCGACAACAACCTTGGGTTGGTGACCATCACGTGACAAGGGCCTACAAAGCATAGACGACGATCCCATAAATACGAATATTTGAAATATAGAAAGATGACATCAACAGAAAATGAAAAGAAACTAAGAACTCAATATCTCCTTTGTGTGGTAGCATTAATGGGGTTTTTTCTCCTATTTTCTTGTACATATATTTACCCCACACAAATAAAGCAAACAATATTTATCTCGTGGCTATGGGTACAATTTGGTTGAATGACATTAAATAATGTTTCCTTGTCTTCTTTATTATATTCCATGAGTGGTTCTTGAATAATCAATAAAAATTAATCTCGAATTGCATCATATATACCCAAACAAAGTTTCAATTAAATTTAAATTTTAAAAATTTAGATTTATTATACATATTTTTAAATATTTCAAAATTCAATCATTACATCTATTAGCAATCAAATCAATACACACACATATATACCCATAAAAGTTCACATTTATATAGATTTATACTTTAAAATTAATCATTATTTATATATACTATCACATTATTTAATCATTATTATTTTAAATATAAATATAAAAATTCAAACAGCACGCATTTTTATCCATCAAAATTTTATAACAAAACATACTATTCACGTGCAGTAAACATCAATCGTTTTCACTCAAACAAAACCGCCAACCAAACATAAACCTAAATGGGGTCGAACTTTTCTACAATATTGATACATTGAGGGTCAAACATCAAAATTTTATAATGTAATATTAGTTTAGCTACAGCAGTCACATGCAGGCTAATCATGCATCCAATGTCTTTTGGTCGAGGGACATCATGTGTTGTTTACATGGACTTAACAATGATGACTTAATTAGGTGGAAGAACTTTATAGTGTTTGAAAAATTTCAAATTTGCCGTTAAAATAAATCCTTCAACTCTGTGAAAACCAGTCACTATAAAACTCATGTAGATTAAATGTTACTCAAAAATGTCATTTGCCCTTTTGGACATTGATATTCAAGATTCGAACAGAAATGACAAATCTTTGCACCTCCCTTTATTAGGTTTCCCAAATTTGTTAGGTTTTAGTCAATCGAGAAATTGCAGATGACGCCGTTGTCCCACATATGGGTGTCAGTGGGCATACATGATGCGTAGTATTCAGTTTTTACCCTAACCCTTATTTAATTAGGTTTGCATGAAGAGGGTGTTTAGGGATGCTTATAAAATTTTTGATCATTTTTTCTCAAAAAAGTTTGCAAAACTTAAAAAATAAGGTGTTTACTTTTTAAAAATAAGTTAGTTTTTTTTGAACTTATATTAAGATATTTAATAAGTTACTTCATTTTATAAATAAAAAAATGATATAAATATTATTAGTTATACTATCTTAATAATACAGTTATTTTTATGATTATTACACTAAAAAAATTATAACCATTAATAATTATAAATTTTAATAAAATCTTATAATATAATCTTATCATTTTCATGTAAACCCTTTTTTATCTTATTATTAAAATAAAATCTATAAGTACATGAACTTCAAAAATATTTTATAATGGTATGACTCTATGAGTTATTAAAAATAAACTTAGGTAAGCCTCTAAAATCTTGGGGAAATAATATTCCTTCATAGTGCTGTCAAGGCGTGAGCTAGGGACAGCTTTTTGGTTTTGGCGTTCGGTTGTCTTGTCGCAAACTTGCAAATGCCTCGGAAGTTTGGTACGCATACCAACTAATGAGTATTGCATACCACTATTTGCCCTTTCTCACAAGTCCCAATTGTGACAAGAAAATAGATTAATACATGTAAGCTATCATAATTGTATATTTTCTTTTCACTCTGCTCTCTTACTTTTTATATATGTTATTTTCTTTGCTTAATTTTAATTTATTTTTTTAGTTTTTTTCCCTTATCATTTTATGAATGAGATAAAATTTATATTTACAAATTATTTTCATTTATATGCATAGACAATGAGTTTTCCTCGACTTTAATTCATTATGCTGTATCAATTTTAATTAACAGTCTTTTTTATTTTTATTTTGTTTTAAATGATATGAATTCATTTTCAATATAATTATATTCATTTATACAGTTATGCACTCGTGCAGATATGCGTTTTTTTTATCACTAATAAATATATACTATATTATCAAAAGTTTGAATATATTTTGATTTTACAAATTAAAATCGCATATTTATCCCTTTATTACACAATATTAAATCATACATTTACTTCTATTTTAAATTCATTTATTCTTTTCTATTGTTTATATTTCTTTTTTTTTAATTTATCTTTATCTTTATTTGTACTTTCTTTTAATCTCGTTTATTTATATACCATGTTATTAAGAGTTTAAACTTATTCTGATTATATAAAGTAAAACTACATATTTATCTATGTGATAACACATTTATCTTTATTTTAAATGTTTTTGTACCTTTCTATCCTTTATATCCCTCTTTTCTTTTATTTTAACTTTCTTGCAATGTTCCTTGTTTCAATTTCTTTTCATCTTTTTTATTTTCTTATTTTATACATTTTTTATATTCTTAAATTAAATACTATTATTTTTATTTAAAATATAACAATTTTATACACATAAAAAATATGTCGAAGAAACTATTAGTAATAATTTTTACACACGCCACATGATAACTTTGAGTCGGGCCAAAAATCAAGCAAGTTTGACAAAATCCGACGTTGCGGCTACCGTCTCGAAGACAAGATCAACTCAAAACTTAAGATTAAATAGGTCCAAGGTTTGACCTGTTTGCATGGTAAACAACATGTAACCAAGTGTGTGTCTGTGTGTGCGCGCGCGAGTCAATGAATTGACTGTTATCTGGAAAACTGTTGAACTAGAATTGAATAAAAAATTTATTTTATGGGTCTTACATATTATACTCAAAAAGAGTATAAAAAGTAGATTGAAAATTAAAATATGTCATTATAATTGTTGTTGTTATTATTGACCTTCTTGTTAGTCACTAACGAAATACAAATCCAAAATCCTCTACAATGTGAAAAATCCATAAATGTGTTAGTTTTAATTTTTATCACAATTCAACACACGCTTTAATTATTATATATTTTAAATTTTTTTATCATTTTTTAAAAAAACTTTTACACTCTTTAAAAAGTTACGCCTAAAAACCTACATTTAAAGACTAAAATGTAGTTGCATGTTGTTGTAGTGTTTCCATGTCACTTAATTTTCATAATTTATTTTATTTACTTATTTATTTCTCCCAGTTGTATCTTTCACTGGGATCACATTCTGAGTTACGATGCCAATTTGATGTTTGGAAATTTATTCGAATCCAAATCTCGAAGGCTATGTTTGTTGGCCATCTTTCACATTCTCCATCTCATTAATTTTATTCAACCAAACATCTTATACTACAATATCTTATCTCAAATTCAAATTTAAATTTTTCATCCTTTACTTGCATAACTAACTAATGATTTTTTAATAATTAAATTTATTAACAATCTAATTATATCTATATATATACACACTCTAACCCTCACATTTAAATATATATATATTTATATCCAAAAAAATCATTATTATCCTCTATATTATCATA
This sequence comes from Avicennia marina, assembly GCA_019155195.1. Lineage (NCBI taxonomy): Eukaryota > Viridiplantae > Streptophyta > Magnoliopsida > Lamiales > Acanthaceae > Avicennia > Avicennia marina. The sequence goes on from CM032783.1 coordinate 244,501, forward strand.
TTATTTAATCACTATAATATATTTTATATTTTGTTAAATATAAAAATTTAAATAAATTATAATATTCATCATATCAATTTTTTTTTTTCAAATATACTATTTATTCTAACACAATCCTCCAAACATCATCTCCTAACAAAACTCTCCTTCCAAACATAGCCGAAAAAAACAGGGGTGCTGCAAGAGACATATATGGACTGTGGTGCATTGCTTCCTCCTGACGCCAGCAGACCAACCCATGAAGACGATCCAAACAAGACAGAAACCCATTTCACAGACTATAAATAATTGGGTTTGAAGTTCCAACCAATAATATGCCATCCCACTGTCATAACAATTGTCAATCTCTGGATTTCAATTTTAAATGAGTTTTTCATACAACAAAAATAGTGTGTTTATTAATCAGGAGAAACGTTATGCAACCTTCATGATCAAATCTTCATCCAAATATAGTGTGTCTGTTAAATTCTTCGTCCAAGTTCAAATTGAAATTTTCTTCTCTTACTATAAAATAAATATATTTTTAATTATCATACATAAATTATGATAAAATCAATACTTACATCTATGAACACACATGCACTCACACGCACGTACATATATTCTCACTCGAAAACTAATAATTATCTATATATATCATCACATCATCTAATTATTATTATTATTATATAATTTACGTATATATTTAAATAAATTAAAAATTTCACCAAAAATACACCTCATTTCAACATGATCCCTCTCCCAACTATAGCCCGTGTTTCTTAGAGCACCGATATTTTGAAAATTGATTGGAACCCATGTGACGGGTTTTATATATATGTGCAGTCTCTTCTGGACAACTATGATAATGGATTCAAATATAATTCTGGACAACTATGATAATGGATTCAAATATAATACAGACATAAAGTCAATACAATAACGTACGCAAGGCATGCATAGAAAGGTGCATGGATTTAGGAGAAGAAGGTGTGAATCATTGTTTGCATCAACTAAAAAATGATTATGCATAAAAATTCAGTAAAAATGTGAAAGTAAGGGGTAAAAACTGTTTTTAAAGGGACATGTTTAAGACGTGTTTTAGGATGGAATGATAAGGAAATCAAATATAATTATTGTTACTATTATTTTAAATTCAAATTAATTATGTTATTCCAACAATGATTTCTCAATAGGAAAAACAAATTTTTTTAATTTCACTTTCCTCCAAAAACAAAAAGGCCAAATAAACAATGTTACTAATTGATAAATCAAACATGGAATCGTCACAGTACATTGGCCACCTACAAATATATAATTTAAGTAGGACATGATATTAAACAAAATGAAAAGCCCAAATGACAAATTTCTTCACTCATCAAATCATAGATACTTCCTTGAAAATCAATCTTTCAAGTTGCAGTGTCCCGATTAGATGAAATAATTTGATTTGAAGAAAATATTTAAATTAAAGCATTTCAAATTATTCAGAGTGAACAGAATTTTAAATCCATTCCAATTACGAAAATTATAGTTCAAAAAACAAAACTTCGGATTTATTTAGATTGAAAATTTTGGTAAAATGGATTTTAAATCTATAATAATAAGTTTATTGTATTTGTGTTGGATGACAATATATTTCAAATTCTTAAATTTTCATTTTGCATTATGAATTAAGTAATTATTGCTAATTTGAAATTTCTCTTATATTAGATTTATTAAAGTTAAAATCCTAATCTTCAAATTAAAATCTTTCAGTCCAAACCGGCCTTAAGTATTTGAAATTTATTATTATTCAAACAAATATAAAGGATTTATTATTCTGAATTTGAAATTAATTAATTCAAATGCACTCTAAGCTAATTCAATACCTGGATTTGCAGCAAACTCCACCAGGAGAAGAAATAATTTTAGCCATCCATTCAAGATAAATAGATGGAGAGGGATATAACAAACACACGTATCAAAATTTCAAAAAGAAAAAAAATCTAGAAAACAAACAAAAAATGAGAAATCCATCGGCTATTCACCTGATCTTTAACACAATCTTCAACACACAACCAAACAAAAATCCATAGCCAGCGATGCCACACGACACATGGCCCCATTTGTCTCTTAATCCATTCGATAATTTTTAAGTACCCACATTCTTCTTCTTCCATCAGATTTTTTTATGTCGGATAAAGATATTAAAGTTTAGAAAAAATAGATGCCTTTGAATAATATATATATATATGTAAGAAATTTATGAGGGAAAAAACACTGCCAGTCAAGCAGACAACATAAATTGATATTTTTCTCCTTTGGCGTTCTTAATTTAACCAAATATAATTTGCCTACTTAACAATTAAAGACGTAACGTAAGGAAATTTCAAAAACAGGGGCAAACGAGGGGACACGTTTTTGCTCTAAACAACTTCAAATAAGTCGTTTAATTTTGTTAACTGTAATGAACTGTAAGCAATGTTAAAATAAACTTGTACAAGCCAGAGGAGTGGGCAAACCCAACATGTGTTGTTGCATGGATTTAATATCGGGATGGAAGAAGAATGTATTCCATCATAAACTAATAAAAATGTTTACATGACAATGACTAGTATGTAGCATTTATTATATCGCATTAAATGAATTATTGACGTAAGTCAAGTATATTTATTGGTTTTAATTAAGAACCATCCTAATAATACACCAAACAAATCATCCTCATGTTCAAGGGTACGCCCATCCATTTTATGATTTAATTTGCAAACTTCCACTTTATTTTATTGTAAAATTTAATGCACTACGCTGTCAACGGAATCAATTTATATTTTCTCAAAGATATTTGCCTTCTTCGTGCCAAACATTTCATTCATTCGATTTAAAAAGTTTTATTTACATGCATATTACTATATAGTTAGTATCTTATTCTTTTGAAAATTATCTTCAACCATCTATTGCCCATAAAACATCAATTAGCAATATCATTATTATATAAAGAAGTGATTTGAATTTTTAGCCAACTCGCAACGAAGTCCGCTACCAACTTCAAGTGGGTTGCCTTGACACGGTAACGGGGTAAATTTTTTCTAATAATTATATATATATATATATAAATTGGGGTTATGTTTGAAACTCAAATATCAAATTATGGGACCAAACATATTATTTAACAATATTTTTATCTAAATTTAAATTTAAATTACTTTTTCTCATATATATATATACAAAATTAACTAAATATTTTTAATAATTACAATAATTCAAAATCAAATCAATACTTAATTTTTATTTATATTCTAAAATATAATCATTATCCTATAAATTATTTTATTATTTAATCATTATTATACATTATATATATATTTAAATAATTTATACTATTTATTTTATTAAAATTTTTATTTCAAACATATTATCAAACTCAACGTATTTGGCGATTATAAATTGTAATGAAGTTTTCTGAAAAACAAATAATAAATAAATAAATAATCTGGGGGAAATCCTTAACATTGCAGCGCCACCGTGCGTCTGCAAGAAACTCCTGCGCTCTTATAAACCTTATCACGATTCACATCCCACGAATCACTGCTCTCCTCTCTTCTATTTTCTTCCTTTTCTCCTTATCCACAGACCCGCAAAAACCCTTTTCCTTAAATTCTGAGCAACTCGTCAAACGCTCTATGGATTCCAACGAAGCGACGTCGCATTCTCCGTCAGAAACTAATTCAGGTTCGTCATTAACTTCCGAAACTGTTAATTCATCGAAAAATACCATTACTGTGAACGATTATGGTAACGATAACAGTAGAAATGACGGTAAGGGTGGCGTGTCCGACGACGAGGGCTATCTGAGCGGTAAGGAGGAGTTTGAAACGACGTCGGATAAACGGGGTTTGGTGGGTAATGAGGGAGAGGGCGCTGTGGAGGAGAATTCTGATGCCCCGTTCGCGGATAGTATTCCTGAAGTTGAAGGCTTGCCGGTTTCCGGTGTTGTGAATGATGATGATGCCGAAAGAGAGAATAAGGACGTCGGAGGAGCTGATAATGCGTTGGAGAAAGATTCGGGGGGTGGTTCTGCTGCGGATGACAGTAAGGAGGTTAAGCTTAGTGGGGCTGTGGAAAGCAATTCTGGGAAGTTAGTGGCTGAGGAAGATGAGACAAAGGGAGAGAACTCTGAGGAAAATCCAAAGATTGGATCTTTGGAAAGTGGAGATGAGGTTAGTGAACCTAAGGCAAAAGAATTTGCTGAGGCGGCTGTTGTTGAACCGAAGCAATCAGAGCCGGTTGATACCGGTGATGTGGTACTTTTGCCTAAAGGGGATTCTGTTGCTAAGACCTCTCAGATTGAAAATGGAGCTGTGGCTAATAAATCTGAGGTCATAGAGGTTGCTGAACCAGATAGAATTGATGTGGTTAGTCCCACTGACACCCCGAAAAGGGATTCTGTTGTTGATGGCATTCAGTTTGATGTGGCAGGCCCAGGGGTAGCTGCTGTTGGTGAGACGGAAGAAAATGGAGGCAATAAGATCGGGGTCCCAGATGACAAATTGGCCAGTACTCAGGTAGTTGGAGTTGATGGCCAAAGTTCTGAACCTGCACTTGAGCATAAAGGCAGTGTTTTGGAGGCAAAGTCACTTCAATCTGAAAGTCATGTGGTTGGGGATGAAAAGGATAAGAAGTTTGATGTTGGAGCTGTTGTTGGTTCGGTGAATGCAGTCAATACAGATGAAGATGGAACTTTGGCTGTGGGGAACAAGGTAAAGAAACCAGAGGTAGAAAGTGATCCGACATCTGCATTTGATCCCGAGGAAAAGTTGAAAGGTGAGGTGGACGAAGAAGTTGACCCTGAATACTCCATGTCCGAGGGGGAGACTGATGGTATGATATTTGGGAGCTCTGAAGCTGCCAAGAAGTTCATTGAGGAGTTGGAACAAGGATCTAGTAAGGCTTCTCATGCAGGTGCTGACGGTCCATTTGAGCAGCCTCAGAGGATTGATGGTCAAATTGTCACAGATTCGGAAGAAGATGTTGATGCTGATGATGATGGAGATGGAAAGGAATTGTTTGATTCTACTGCCCTGGCAGCTCTTTTGAAGGCTGCAACTGGAGCTGATTCTGACGGTGGCAATATCACTATCACATCTCGTGATGGATCTAGGCTTTTCTCAGTTGAGCGTCCCGCTGGTCTAGGATCTTCACTTCGGGCATTGAGACCTGCTTCCCAACCAAACCGCCCCAACCTTTTCAGTCCTTCAACTGTTACCAGTGGTGGAGCATCTGACGACAACTTGACCGAAGAAGAGAAGAAGAAATTGGAAAAATTACAGAAGATCAGAGTGAAGTTTTTGAGGCTTGTTCATAGATTAGGTCTGTCTCCAGAAGAATCTGTGGCAGCACAGGTTTTATATCGCCTGGCTCTTCTTGGTGGAAGACAAGGGACCCAAACTTATAGCTTGGATGCTGCCAAGAGGATTGCTTTGCAGCTAGACTCAGAGGAAAGAGATGATTTGGACTTTTCTGTAAACATCCTGGTTCTTGGAAAATCTGGAGTGGGGAAAAGTGCCACAATTAATTCAATATTTGGACAAGAGAAGGTTCCCATTGATGCTTTTGCAACTGGGACAACTACTGCAAAAGTGGTTTCTGGTTTTGTTGATGGAGTGAAGGTTCAGGTTGTTGACACACCTGGTCTCAAGTCTTCTGCAATGGAGCAGTCTTTCAACCGTGCTGTCTTATCCTCTGTGAAGAAGGTCACAAATAAAAGTCCCCCAGATGTTGTCCTTTATGTGGACCGACTGGATGCGCAAACTAGAGATCTTAATGATCTACCACTATTGAAGACAGTTACTAGTGCTCTTGGCACCTCTATTTGGCGAAGTGCTGTAGTTACCCTGACTCACGCTGCTTCAGCGCCTCCAGATGGGCCTAATGGTACCCCTCTGAGCTATGAGACATTTGTCACTCAGAGATCTCATGTTGTCCAACAATCCATTGGCCATGCTGTAGGTGATCTACGCATGATGAGTCCTAGCCTGATGAACCCTGTTTCACTTGTGGAAAACCATCCCTCTTGCCGGAAGAACAGGGAAGGACGGAAAATACTTCCTAATGGTCAAAGCTGGAGGCCTCAGTTACTGTTGTTATGTTACTCAATGAAAATCTTATCTGAAGCAAATTCCCTTTCCAAACCTCAGGATCCATTTGACCATCGGAAGCTCTTTGGTTTACGAGTCCGCTCGCCACCTCTTCCATACATGTTGTCGTCGATGCTGCAGTCTCGTCCACACCCAAGGCTTCCGACTGATCAGGGTGGTGAGAATGCTGATTCTGATATTGATCTGGATGATTTATCTGACTCTGGGGAAGAGGAGGAAGATGAGTATGATCAGCTTCCACCTTTTAAGCCTCTGAAGAAAGCTCAAATAGCAAAGCTCAGTACAGAACAGAGGAAAGCATATTTTGAAGAATATGATTACCGAGTCAATCTTCTCCAGAAAAAGCAGTGGAGAGAAGAGTTGAGAAGAATGAAAGAAATGAAGAAGAAAGGCAAAGATGCTGCCACTGATTATGGTTTTGCAGAGGATGATGCAGATTCTGGTGCTGCTGCTCCTGTGGCAGTTCCCCTACCTGACATGGCTCTGCCGCCTTCCTTTGATGGTGATAATCCTGCATATAGGTACCGGTTCTTAGAACCAACCTCACAGTTTCTAGCAAGGCCGGTTCTGGATAGCCACGGTTGGGACCATGACTGTGGCTATGATGGTGTGAACCTCGAACACAGCCTAGCTATTGCCAGTCGTTTTCCAGTGGCATATACTGTTCAAATAACAAAAGACAAGAAGGACTTCAGCATCAGTTTGGATTCCTCTATTTCAGCTAAGCACGGTGAGAACATGTCGAGCATGGCAGGCTTTGATATTCAGAGTATGGGAAAGCAACTCGCTTATATCATCCGAGGTGAAACCAAAATGAAAAAATTGAAGAAGAACAAAGCTGCTGCTGGAATGTCACTTACATTTTTAGGTGAAAACCTGGTCCCTGGTGTGAAGGTTGAGGACCAGATTACATTGGGAAAGCAGTATGTTCTTGTGGGCAGTGCTGGAGCTGTGCGATCACAGCACGACACTGCTTACGGAGCCAACCTTGAACTGCAGCGGAGAGAGCTTGATTACCCAATTGGCCAAGTTCAATCCACACTCAGCATGTCCATAATAAAATGGAGAGGGGATTTAGCGCTCGGGCTCAACAGCCTGGCACAGTTCTCCATTGGACGCAATTCTAAGGTGGCTGTGCGAGCTGGAATCAATAACAAGCTTAGTGGGCAGGTCACTGTAAAGACAAGCAGTTCGGAGCATCTCTCTCTTGCACTTGCAGCTATTCTTCCAACCGCAATTTCCATCTACAAGAAACTCTTGCCCAATGCCGGCGAAAACTACTCAATCTACTAGTTCTGGTTTCCTTAGTTGTGCTATTTACTTGAAAACAGAGCACCTTTTGAGATGGTAGCTATGCTGCTTCGTCTGCTTTTTGAATAATCTATTGCATTTTGTCAGTTTGAACACTTGGTGGTATGTGATTCGAAATTTATTTTACGTGGTGCTAGTTTTGATGAGATGCAGAGCGACAAAACAATATTGTTTGACTTATTTTATGAAATCTATGTTACAGCATCTAATATTTTCTGGAAGATATATGCTGTTATTAATTTGTCTTCTGGTTTCAAATACTTCGTTGTACCTCAGAATTCTCATTCATGACTTATCTTCTATGGAGGTAACTAGTGTTTGGTGTGCCCATTGCGACATGTATTGAGCAGCGAAAAAATTCAGAGAGTTTCTAGTATTTGTCATGATATTTAACATTGTTGTAATGCTGATGGTTTTACTACCCACAGGCTGAAATAATGACTACTCTAGGTGTAGAGCCTAGATATGAACTTATGCCTTAGATCAAAGAGCTAGGGATGTCACGAGTTAGTTTTGTTAATTTTAAAATTCAGGGACTCTTTTCGTAGTTGGTAAGACAATAGCTCTAAATGATTTTTGCAAAGGATTTGCATAACTTCATGTGACTTTGGATTTTAGAATATTCATCTTGCATTCAATCTTGAAAATTTTATCTCGGAGTTGTGTTTTTGAGTTAAATGTGTTCTACAACAATACAATTAATGATGGCCTCAAAACAAGCAAGACTATGTTTAATTTTATAAATTTAGAGTAAAAAGAAAAATGATAGAGAAAGGCAAAAAAGTGAAAGAAATTTAAAATTTTATATAGCATTTAGTTGAAAAGATTTTGATAGGAAAAATAAAAATAAAAATAAAATAAAGTCAAACAAATATTTAAAATAGCTTTCTTTTCATTTTTTTTATTTTTTATGATAATTTTTTATATTAAATTATAATTTTTCTCTAATTTTCTTTTTCATGAGATTTTTTTTAACTAAACAATTAAAATAATTTTCTTTAACATTTTCTTTTCTTTTTCTCTTTCAATCCCAAGAGCCAAACATTGTGTGAATAAGCATTTAAAATTTCACCACAATACAAGGTCGTGTTGTTGGATGCACCAAAGCAAACTAGCTTATCAAAAACATTATTCCGAGACGGCGTCGTAGGGAACATTGGCCGCAACTGCCGGCTTCTTCTCGCGTCCTTCAAATGTTTTGGCGATTTTCTCGATGGGCACCAGAGGCAGCCAATACGACACCGCATACCCTTTCTCCGCCGCATAAGCGACAGACTGGTTGTACTTCTCCGCCCAATAGGCAGCCGTCGGCACCATAATATGAGCCACTTGGGAGAACAGTGGGAGCCGATTAAGCGTGCGCCAAGCCGTGATTGCATACTGCTTGGCCACGGGTTCGTACTTGACGTAGATTTCCTTGGCCGCAGGCTGGTACTTAACGTAAGCGGTTTTGACGGCGTCCGAAGCCGTGTGCGCCAAGCCGTTTCGCTGCGCCTCCGACGCCAGCTCCCGAGCCACTTCCGGAGCCTTCTGAGCCGCGATCCTAGCTCGGCGCGAAACCTCCTTCAGAACAATCGGCACGTGATGGTCCAGCTCGATTATGGACCCGTCCACCTGCGGTCCACGTGATGAGCCCAACGGACACAAACAGGTGCGATAACAATTATTGGATAATTACATGATTTGGCCAAACCTTGTGATCTACGAACTTGAGAAGCAGAAAAGGTAGGCCATGGAATTTCTCGTAGACTGGTCCGAGGACGGTTCTGACGGTCCCCTCGACGGTCCGAACTCCGGGTCTTAACGGACCAGAATTTTCCTTCGCATACTGGTAGAGGGCGGAGCAACATAGGACGACGTACACAGCAGCCACTTGGACGAAATCAAGGTATTTGAGTTTCTTCGCCTCATTTTCCAGGACCTTAAAGGAGGAAAAATCACATAAATCTGACGATCAGTATTAATCTTCTAATCCATTAACGAAGTTCAAATCCATTAGAAAACAATAAAAAGGAAGCGAAAGTGCATTGTTACCGGTTGATGCGTAGGTGGCGCGGCTTCTGAATCCACCATTTCCGTTTGAAGAAAAGAAGTTGGTGAGGAATACAGCACGAGTGAAGCGTGTAATAGTGGTTAGCACTTTATAAGGAGGGCGTCGGGGCCAATATTTGCGGGAGCGCAAATTGCTTGCCACGTGGCACTCTGTTTGTGGTGGGATTTAAAATCGCGCTTGGTTTTAATTAGTCATCGCCGCTAAATAGCTAGGTTTTGCGCGGTGTTTGGGGACTGTCGCAATATTATCTATGCTTCCGTTGCCTTTGGAGGCCCAGTTTTTGCATGAGTGCGGGCACGACCCATGTCTTCCAAATGTTCCCCTGAGACAGGAGGTCCTAATGTTTGGAAGACTGATACGTTTACACTTTAGGAAACATAGGCATGGGCTACAGATGGACCAACCAAGCCTGTTATTTATTTGGCAGCCATGAAATGAAGCCTTGAGTGTGACGCTCTCCGATACAATTTATAGATTCATCAAATTTTATTTAGTATGTGTTATTTTTATTTTTATTTTTATTTATTATTAAACTTTATTTATAAATTGATCCATATGAGTTTTTTAGATTAGAATTTGATGGGATTTAGTATAAATAGTTATTTACAAATTGAGCTATATGAGTTTTTTAGATTAGAATTTGATGGGATTTAGTATAAATAATTATTTAATTCGGTTCAAAAACTGATCTTTGATATTGAATTTAAAAGATATGAGACTACTTAACTTTTTCTGAAATTGAGAATGTCCAAATCAATTCAACAGGAGTGATCTTTGTGTGAGTTGTGACGTATTAATCGATCTCGGTATATCGATTGTGGCCGTCCTATCATGTCGATTATCAATTGTGGATTTAATTTTAGTTTTAATATGTTGGGTCAGACACTCTGATACACGGTTCGCATTCTTGAAATTCAGAATTGGGTTCAATTAATTTTTATTCTTCTGCTGCGCTTCCTCTGATCACATCACCCTCTACCTTCCAGACTCCTACATAGTTACTCAGGCATCAATTAATCATTTCTCTTCCATATCCGAAGAGAAAACACCTTTCAAATCAATGCACATGAGGGCTACGAGTAAGTATGCTTACAACTCATAAAGGAGGAACTCTGTTTCCAAACTGTTGTAATGTTGAGTGAACCCAATTGTTGTTGTAGATGACGGTCGGGAGAGAGGGTGACGTGGACATCCAGTGTGATAAGGAAGACCCCATATTAGTTTTAGTTGGACAAATAACCAAGGCGCGAGCAAAGAGAATTAAAGAAGTAATCAACATGTTGGTGCTTGAAATTCAAGAGGAAATCACACGTGAACATAAATTCGAAGAATTCAAATAAAAGAGCGGAGTGAATATTCTGCACTGGATTGAAGACCTAGGAGCAAACGAATGAGAGGCATAGCCTAAGCGCAAAGTTGGATGTTCTATTTTATTCTAAATTATTTAATATTAGGCCACGTATAAATGAACCAATTAGGGGGAAACCTAACCTTAGGTAGACTAGATTTTTTCGAGCTACCTATAAATTTGTTTTCACAGTCATTTTTAGATAGACAAAATTTTAATCAATTCAAGTTTCTTTTCAAATTCCCTGAAATTGTACATTCAATTTCTCGTGGATTTCAATCCCCAAATCGAGTTATTTTGGAGTGATACGTGTGATTTGTGACATATCAATCAGTGTTTGGTGTGCTGATTGTGGCCGTCTATATCAAGTTTAATTTAATTCTACCGCGTTGGGTCGGCGTTTATCGCTCGGTTTGCATCCCTGGGATACTCGGATACAGGTTTGATTACACTGTTCGCGACCTTATTGCTTCCGTTGTGATTTTGATCACGTTAGTTTGGTATCAGAGCAAGACTGTGTCGAATACAAATTCAACACATGGCCCAGGTTAAAAAAAAAAACAGAGAGAATAAAAAAAAAGGAGAATTCAAAGAAAATAAAATAAAAATCGTAAAGAAAGGTTGTCGACGCTGGCCAAAAATCGCAGCAATAATCCGTTGCCGTTAGCTGATCTTAAGCTGGAATTCGGCTGCGCAAGAATCGCCGCCTGAAGCCCAATTTGTCGCCACCATCAATTGAAGCCAATGTCGTCGGAATCAGGTGGAATTTCAACGAGAGCCATCGCCTACCGTCATGCCTTTGTTCTTGTCGGACGTTGCAAGTTTTGTCAAGCCACCGCAAGATTGAAGCCGTGTGACCACCAGAGAGCATTTCCCCCTTACCGTTGCACTCAAAACTTCCACCGCCGTTGCCGAATTCCAACTGCCACCATCACTTGCGAAAGTCAGGATTTCCCCAAAAAAAGAAAAACACGTTTGGGCCAAGGATTCAATTGGGCTAGAGACTTAATTTGGGCCAGAATTGTCTTTGGGCCGGAGGAATTTGAAAAAAAAAAAAGATGAAATTCCTGGGCCGCGTTTGGGGCTAAAAAGGAATTGGGCTGGGCCAGGTATCAGGAGTTAGGCTAGAAGTTGCTACTGGGCTAGAACCTGTCCGTGCTGACGTGATAAGATTGCGTTTGGTTGCAAAATTTTTGTTTCGAACTAAGGGTTTGTTTGGTTGTTGAATTCTTTTTTTCTTGTTTTTTTCCCAAAAAGGGAGGGGGAGCGAAAAGAAAAAAAAGAAAACAAAGGAGGATTGATCCTTTTTTTTTTCTTGTGCTCTTTTTAGGGTTTATGTTTTGGCCCATTGTTGATTGAGATATTTGTTTATCTCATATCTGTTATACCGCCATATCATTCATACTGAGCACTTGTATTCTTACATTACTTGAGTTACTAAAACCACTTTTGAATCACACGAGAAGGGCACGAGAAATTGGAGTTGTGAGAATTAAATTGAGTATTGTATGATACACAAGTGAAGGTAAGAAACGAGTGTCAAGGAGCCCATTACCTGGGAGGAGTAAGAATAGTGAATTGGTGAGGTTATTGGTGAGGACCTTTTTATTATTAATTATTATCTCTTATTATTGCTTTTTTTTGTAGCTCCAGTCACCTTAGATAGCTAGTCAATATTCAGGTCAGGATAATAACCCTAACAAGACTAAATTTGTATTTGAGTCCTTCACTGGAGAGTTGAGGAAGCTTGCCAGGAGCATAGAGGGTATGTAAGACAGGATGACCGATATGTAGGATCGGTTAGGGTGCGTAGAAACGTCTTAACCTGCGACACTGGATAGAGACGGTTCATTACTCAGGCCACTTAAGCGCAGAGGCAGCCCCGTTCTAGGACTAGCCTAGCCTAAACCAGGGATAGACATGAGCATTATGTCAGACTTGTGAGGCAAGATTGACATGACTACGAGGAGGAATATGAGTTAAATGAGAATGAGGATTGGTACGCATATGACAATTAGCCTAGAAGACATGGACAAAGGGTCAATATGGAAGATGATGTACCTAAGGGGGTGAAGTTACAACTGTCGTCCTTTCAAAGGTGATTTGATCCCGACACTTACCTTGAGTGGGAAAGGAAGGTAGAGTTGATTTTTTACTGTCATCGCAATTCAGATAGCCAAAAGGTTAAGTTGGCAGTAGTAGAGTTTACAGACTATGCAATTATATGGTGGGATCAGTTGTTCACTAATAGGAAGAGAGCTGGAGAGGGGCCGATCCGTACTTGGACAGAATTGAAAACAACCTTGAGAAAAAGGTTTGTGTCGAATTATTATCATCGAGACCTGTATTAGCAATTGCAGATATTAACACAGGGTAATTAGAGTGTAAAGGATTATTATAAGGAGTTTGAGATAGCCATGATCCAAGCAGATATTATGGAAGATAGGGAGGCTACTATGGCACGTTTTCTGAGTGGGTTACACTAGAATGTAGTTAACGTAGTGGAGTTGCAGCATTATGTGGAGTTAGAAGAGATGGTGCAAAAGGCGATTAAGGTGGAGAGACAGTTAAAGAGGAGGGGTAGGTCCACATTCTAACCTAACACATCTGCAAACCCTTCCCTATAAGGGATGATAAGACACCTATGATGAGTGCCACGAAAACTAGGAATACATTTAAAGTGGAAGTACCTAAGGTAACAGCTCATGTCCTTTCTGGCTCATCTAGCATATGAAATAGAGATATCTTATATTTTAAATGTCAGGGAAGGAGACATATTGCTTTGCAGTATACCAATAAAAAAACCATGTTGTTATCAGAAAATGAAGATATTATAACTGATGAGGAGCATGATAGCAATGATGAATGTCGCCATCGAATGAAGTGCCATCTGACGAATAAGGGTTGTGCGAAGGAAGAGGAATTAATTTAATGGTAATGAGAGCATTGTGCGCTCAAGTGAAGGAGAAAATATACGAGGTTCAAAGAAAGAATATATTCCATGCTCGCTGCCTAATTAATGGAAAGACATGTATTTTGATAGTGGATAGAGGAAGCTATACAAATGTGGCGAGCACAACATTTGTTGAGAGGCTGGCCTTGCCTATGAAGGATCATCCTAGGCCGTATAAGTTACAGTAGCTTAATAACAGTGATGAAGTTAAGGTGATGAAGTAGGTGTTGGTGAGCTTCAAGATAGGTACGTATGAGGATCAGGTGACATGTGATATAATACCTATGTAGGCTTGTTACATCTTACTTGGCAGGCCGTGGCAATTTGATTAGCAGATAATATATAACGGGTTGACTAATCGGTACTCCTTTATATTCCATGGCAAGAAGGTCACTTTAGCTCCCTTGACTTTAAAGCAAGTATACGAAGATCAGTCGTACATGTAAAGGTAGTTTGAGCTAGAGTTAGAAAGGAGGAAAAAAAGAAAGGAGGGATTAAGAGGGAAAGAACGAAAAAAAGATGAGAGAGGAAAGGAAAAGAAAGAGTGTATGATAACATCTATAAGGGATGTGAGGTTGGCACTGAGTGCTGAGAGGTCCCTTGTGTTGTTAATATATAAGGAATCATATTATATATCTGATGATGTCACATCCTCTCTCTCCTCTATTGTAGTGTTTGTGTTGTAGGAATATGCTGACGTATTCTTCGAGGAGATTCCTAAAGGGTTGTTATCGGTTCGAGGAATAGAACACCAAATAGATTTTGTTCCAGGGGCATCCATACCCAACAAGCCAGCTTACAAAACCAATCTAGAGGAAACCTGAGAGATTTAGAGACAAGTGGATGAATTGATGAGTAAGGGTTGGGTTCGAGAGAGTATGAGTCTATGTGTCATTCTAGTACTACTCGTGCTGAACAAAGACGGAGAATAACACATGTGCATAGATTATAGAGCTGTTAATGCCATTAAGGTAAAGTATCGTCACCTCATACCTTGTTTAGATGACTTGCTTGATGAACTATATGGTACTGCTATATTTTCTAAAATAGATCTAAAGAGTAAGTATTATCAAATTAGAATGCGTTAGGGTGACGAATGGAAAACAACCTTTAAAATAAAATTTGGGCTATATAAATGGCTTGTGATGCCATTCGGACTCACTAATGCTCTTGGTATATTTATGTGTCTAACGAACCATGTCATGCGTGTATTCATTGGTAAATTTGTTGTAATTTATTTTGATAACATACTAGTGTATAACCATACAATAGCTGAACATGTTAAGCATATACGCAACGTGCTTGATATTTTACGACGAGAAAAACTATATGCTAATATTAAGAAATGCACCTTTTGTACTGCCCACTGTGGCTTCCTAGGGTTTACTATTGGTGCACAGGGAATATAGGTGGATGAGAGTAAGGTGAAGGTTATACAAGAATAGCAAATTTCGACGTTAATATCTGAAGTAAGAAGCTTCCATGGGTTAGCTGGCTTCTATAGGTGATTTGTGCTGGACTTCAGCACTATTGTTGCTTCTCTTATCGCTATAATTAAGAAGAACGAGAAGTTCAAGTGGGGAGAAGCCCAATAATGGGCGTTTGACATCCTGAAACATAAACTTACGCATGCTCTTTTACTTTCTTTACCAGATTTTAATAAGGCCTTTGAAATTGAGTGTACTGCTTTTAGTATAGTTATTGGAGCAGTCCTGATGTAAGAGAAGAAGCCCATCGCATACTTCAGTGAAAAGTTGAATGGAGCTGCATTGAATTATCCTACATATGACAAGGAATTGTACTCCTTGATGCGGGCCTTAGAGACGTGGCAGAACTACCTGAGATCGAAAGAATTTGTGATTCACACCGACCATGAATTTTTGAAGCATCTAAAGGGTTAGAGCAACCTTAGCAAACGGCATACCAAGTGTGTGTTTTTCATTGACACTTTTCCCTACATCATCAAATACAAGAAAAGGTATAAAAAATATAGTTGTTGATGCGTTATCCTGTATGTACACTTTGTTGAGCAAGCTAAACATAAGATTACTAGGATTTGAGCATATTAAGGAACTTTATAAAGATGAACCTGATTTCGATCAAGCCTATGTGCTAACTGAAAAATGCGCTTATGATAAATATTTTAGGCATGAAGGCTATCTATTCTATATTAATAGATTATGCATCCCACGGTGCTCTTTACGAGAATTGCTTATTCGAAAGGCTTACTATAGAGGGCTAATGGGACACTTCGATGTCACTAAGACAGTACTAATTTTGCAGAAGCACTTCTATTAGTTGGGACTAAAAGGGGACATGAAGTGAGTCATAGAAAGGTGCATAAGGTGTAAAGAAGCTAAATCCCGCAACCAACCACATGGTATGTATCACCCTTTACCTATCCCGAGTACCCCATTGGATTGATATATCTATGGATTTGATTTTGGGGTTACCTAAGTTTAAAAATGGTAGGGATGCCATCTTTGTTGTTGTAGATAGATTTTCTAAAAGAGCTCACTTTATTGCAAGCCATAAAACTAATGACGCCTCACACAAGGTTGATTTGTTCTTCAAGGAGGTGGTTCATCTGCATGGCGTGCTCAAAACTATAGTATCAGATTGTGATGTTAAATTTTTAAGCTACTTTTAGAAAATGCTATGGGCTAAATTGAGAACTAAACTGCTATTTTTTACAACATGTCACCCTCAAACTGATGGACAAATTGAGACTGTTAACGTAATACTCACTACATTGTTGCGTTCTATTATTAAAAAAAAATTAAAAGTTAGGAAGAAAGTTTGCCACATGTAGAATTTGTTTATAATCAAGTTGTTCATTCTGCTACCAATATGTCCCTATTTGAAGTTGTATATGATTTTAATCCACTAACATCATTGGATCTATTGCCATTGCCTTGTAATGAACATTTGAGTTTAGAGGCTAGGAAGCGAGCTGAGTATGTAAAGCGGATGTATGAGCATGTCAGGCAAAACATCAAGAGAAAGAACAAACAATACGCACAGTAGGCAAACAGGAGAAGAAAGAAGGTAGTGTTCGAACCTGTGAATTGGGTGTGGGTTCATATGAGAAAGGAAAGGTTTCCCAAGCAGCGAAAGTCTAAACTGATGCCTCGAGAGGATGGACCATTCAGAGTTTTAGAGAGAATTAACGATAACGCTTACAAATTAGAGCTACCAGGTGAGTTTGAAGTTAGTGCAACTTTTAATGTTTCTAACTTAAGCTTGTTTGATGCAGGGGATGAGCTAGCTGCCGAATTAAGGGTAATTTCTTATCAATAGGAGGGGAATGACATGGATGTCCAGCGTGATAAGGAGGACCCCTTAGCAATCTCAGTCAGACCAATAACCAAGGTACAAGCAAAGAGATTTAAGGAAGCAATCAACGCATTGGTGCATGAAATTTGATAGGAGGTCACACGTAAACATAAATTTGAAGAACCCAAATAAGAGCACCGGGTGAACATTCTACACTAGGTTGAAGACCTGGAAACAAAGGAGTGAGAGGAATAGTTTGAGCACAAAGTTTGGTGTTCTATTTTTTTATTATTTTATTTATTCTGAATTATTTAATTCTGGGCCATGTAAAATAAGTCCATTAGGGGAAACCTACCCTTAGGTGGGT
Source organism: Avicennia marina (assembly GCA_019155195.1). Classification (NCBI taxonomy): domain Eukaryota; kingdom Viridiplantae; phylum Streptophyta; class Magnoliopsida; order Lamiales; family Acanthaceae; genus Avicennia; species Avicennia marina. The sequence goes on from CM032783.1 coordinate 261,925, forward strand.
TAGAGTTTTCTGAGATACTTATAAATTTTCGTAGTCATTTTTATCATACAAAGTTTTAATCAATTTAGGATTCTTTCCAAATTCTCTGAAATTGTGCATTCAATTTCTCGTGAATTCCAATCCCCAAATCGAGTCATTCCGAAATGGTCTGTGTGATTCGTGACGTACCAATCAATATTCGATGTGCTGATTGTAGCTATCTACATCGAGTTCAATCTAATTCTACTATATTGGGTCAATGTTTATCGCTCAGTTCGCATCCCTAGGATTTTCGGATTCGAGTTTGGTTACATGGTTCGCTACCCTGTTGCTCCCATTATGATTCTGATCACGTCAGAGGGCATTCGACGACAATGGCACTGGGCTGGGCAAGCAAAAGAAACCAGAGAGAGAGAGAGAGAGAGAGAGAGAGAGAGCTAATGATTTAATGCTTTGTTTGGTATGATATTTATAAGGAAAATAAGGGCATGCTTGGTTGGGTGGTTAAAAAGAAACAGGATCGATTGTTGAGCTTAAATCCGACCTAACTGCCATTGATCCTTTTTATTATTTCCTCGAGATAAAATAGTCCTTTTTTTCTCTCTTATTATTATTATTATTATTACTATTATTATTTTAGTGGGCCTTTGAACTTGAATCTTCGAGTTTGACCTTCAATCTTAAGCCTTTAAGTCTAGGCCCTTGAGCTTAGGATTTTGAACTTAGGAGCCTTTGGGCATGTTGACTTTGGGATTTAGGCTTATAGACTTTGGCTTGAACTCATATGTTTGGACTTTAGATTTATGAACTTAAGTTTGGACCTATGCATTCAAGTTCTAAACTCATGGACTTGAGTTTGAACCCATGCACTTGGGCTTTGGTCATGGACTTGTGTTTGCACTTCTGCACTTGGGTTTCAAATTCATGGACTTGAGTTTGACTCATGTGTTTGGGCTTTAAACTCATGGACTTAGGTTTGGACCTATGTAATTGGGCTCTAAACTCATAGATTTTAGTTTATACTCATGCATTTAGGCTTCGGACTTATGGAATTGGGTTTGAACCCATGCATTTGGGTTTTGACTCCTAGAATTAAGTTTGGACTTGAGCACTTGGGCTTTAGACTTCTAGACTTTAGCCCAAACCCATGCATTTGGTTCTTTAGATCCATGCACTTGGGTTTTAAATTTATAAACTTGAATTCAAACCCGTGAACTTGAACTTTGAATTCATGTACTTGGGCTTTTGGTTTCATAAACTTAAACTTGAACCTGTGAACTTGAGCTTTGTATTCATTTACTTAGGGTCGGACCCATGAACTTAGGCTTTTGCTTTATGGACTTGGGCGTATACCCTCATCACACATGTTTCAACTTATATATGGTTTTAACAACCCAAGTGAATCTAACACTACTTTTCTTTTGTATGGTAGATTAAGGCATGATATATTTTAAGGGTTACACTAGAGCACTTCATTATCCTTGACAATAAAAACCATCATATGGAGCAAAGCACCTATTTGATTGTATATATCCCTTCGATTGGTTGCCTTGCTATTCTTTGGCTTAAGTTGATTGTTTCCCACCATATTGATGAATGGTCCCAATTTATTTACCTTGTCAAGTCTTCCAAGGGGTAGACTTTGCAATCAAGCCATTGCTAGTCTTTGAGTGAAGCTTTACGGTGGGTTTTTGGCCGTCGCACTGTTGACGAGGAAGCTAAATGGGAGAATCACATTGATTTGAGTGGCAAATTTTTATATATCTCAAGATATTGGGAATGGATTGAAAATGTTTTCAATAGGTGCAAACCTATTCTGCAGCGGATTCTGTCTTGCACCAATGGCTTTGGGTCAAAACTAATAACAATACCAGCATCTCTAGGAAATCTTGAATTATTAATCAACTAGTAAAATTTGCAGGATTTATGCATAAATTATAAAATTATTATATATTAAAAATAAAAATAAAAATAAAAATATTTAAATATTAAAAATAAAGAGTATTTAAAGTATAAAAATAAATAAATATCAAGAATTTTTGAGAGAATAGAGAAAATTCAAGAGAAAACTTTAATCAAAAAGTTAAGGAAAGGAAGAAAAATAAAAAATAAAAATAAAAATATGCATGATTTTATATTATGTAAAAATAATTAAAAAAATGAAAAGTTAAAGTAATATCAAAATAACAAAGTTTAAGAAAATATAAACATATAGATTGTCAGTTAAATAAAAAGATAGAAGAAAAGAATAAAAATATTTAATATATAAATAATTATGTAAATCTACTCTATATATTTATGAAACTTTATTGAAATAATAATGTAAAATATAAATAAAATAAAATATTATTTTTATATAAAAGTGAGAAATTCTCTCAATACACTTTTTTCTCGAAAATAAATATTCGTTTATAACTATAAATTGAGTAAATTATCCTCATCAAAAATAAAAAAAAAATTATTCACTAATAGGCATGATTTAGGACTCAGCCATGGTCAACGTTCAGAAAAATAAAAAGTTATTATCAGTTAATGTTCTTGCCATCGCCTTCGATGGCTCGACAAGCGGCGGCTCCCCGATCCGCCGGCGGCGGGAAACAGCCTGCCAGAAGACCGGTGTCTTCTATTTATAAGGTTCTCAAAAATCTCAAAGCGCTTTTCGCCTTCGCGTTGCTAGTTGCCGATGCCATCCTTGTTTTTCTCATCATCAAATATGTTCCATGTAACTACGATCGTACAAATATTTTGAAATTAACTTGTGTTGTTTTTATTGAGTTATTTTAACCGAATTTTGGTGTGTGCATTTCAGATACAAAGATTGATTGGGATGCTTACATGTCCCAGGTCAAAGACTGTATTTTTTCCCCTCGTTTTTGATTTTTGGATTTTGAAGTTTATAGATTTTATTCTGAGGGTTTAAATTGTGAAAGGTTACTGGATTTATCGGAGGAGAAAGAGATTACAGCAAACTGAAAGGTGATACGGGGCCTCTGGTATATCCGGCTGGGTTTCTTTATATGTACTCTGCCATTCGGTATATCACCGGAGGTGAAGTCTACCCAGCGCAGGTATGTATTTTATTTCATTTCAGTTAATTTGATTACTCCTTCTATGGTGTGTTGTTATAACTTTTAACACTTGTCTGCCGTTGACTAAATTGTATTTGTATCAAGCTATGGAATCCTCTTCCTCCTCTCGGGCTTTTCCTCTGCTGAATTCAGAACTTGAAATGGTTGAAAGTTGCTTAATAAGTGGGAGAGGGAAATTCGTGGATAAACATTGGGTGTTTTTTTAGCATTAATGTAGGTTGCCTTGAGAAGTTGACATAACTTGACTTTGCTTTTGGAAGAATAAGATCATGTGTGATTCTGGACCTATTATTGCCTGCTATGAGTGAAAACTGGGGACATGGGAGTTCTAGCTCTCTTGTATCTTGACTTCAATCCATCTATTTTGGGTTTATTTATTTAATATATTTCATGACTTGTAAACTCTTGTCATTGCAGGTTTTGTTTGGGTTTCTCTATGTTGTGAATCTTGGAATGGTGCTATTCATTTACTTGAAGACTGATGTGGTATGAAAATATCTTCTTGTTTTATATTATGAAAGCAAGAAAAGATTTGGTGGTGAGGGGATTGCTATGATATGCAAATTTTGATTTTAGCAGAGATTTCATGTTAGGAAAATGTATCGAAAAATTAAGGCTGAGATCTTTATTGATTTCCAAACTATCTTGCAGCTTCCATGGTGGGCTCTGTGCTTGGTTTGCATCTCTAAGCGAGTGCACTCCATCTTTGTGCTCCGTTTATTCAACGACTGTTTTGCTACGACCCTCTTCCATACTGCACTGATTTCATTTCTTTATCAAAAATGGCATCTGGGTTTAATTATTTTCAGGTAGTAGACAGCAATAACAAAAATTTGTTTTTGAATGCTTGATGCGTTATTAGCATTTATTGTTGTTTATATTACTTCACTAAAGGTGTTAGACATTTTTTCTGTTAGCACAGTGGAGCTGTTTCGGTTAAGATGAATGTGCTCCTTTATGCACCTCCCTTATTAATCCTCTTGCTAAAGGTATATGATTCTTGAAGTCTGGACACGAGCATTTCTTTCTTAAGCAACTTCCAACGCTTCCTTGACAAGAACTTGAAATGTAGGCTATGGATATTTTTGGAGTGATAACTGCTTTAGCGGGTGCAGCACTGGTGCAGGTTCTTGTTCTCTAATTTTCCTTGAACATAATCTACTGTTGCTTTGTATGAACTAGCACAGCTTTCTAATGCATCATAAGGTCGTTTTCCATTCTCTTTGTTACTTATTACATTCTGAATGTATTCAATATTTTGGTTTAAATAGATTATTTATTCTGAATATTTACACTTTATATGTCGTTGCATTATTAAGTGAGTTACAAATAAAAGTTAAACGGGAAAGTTCTCTGCAGAAGCACTAACTGACTGAAATCTTTATCTGCTTTCATTGCCTTGCGGATGGTTTTGCAGATTCTCTTGGGAGTACCCTTCTTATTATCACATCCAATTGCATATATCTCAAGAGCCTTCAACCTTGGTCGCATATTCATACATTTTTGGTACACCCATTTGTCCAGAAAATTATGTGTTGTGTGATAGTCATTTGCTATTCTATGCTTAGATTCTTGATTGATTCTCTAGAGGTGGTCCTCATGCTCAAGATCTCTGCTAAGTGTCTTGAATTATTTTCAATTATAAATGACATTATTCAATATATTTAAATATAGATTGTTTGGGGTTTTTGATAAAGTAACGATTGTGGTCTTTTCATTATTTGAATTGTGTCTAAGTTGTATAATTATGCTTCCAGGGCACTGCCTGCAATGGACATACTGTTTTTCCTTGTTGTAGTTTCCTTCCCCCAATCAATCATGTTTCCTCTTTCCATTTGTGACTGACGTTGTTTGTTTAATTTTTCTAAGCTATCTGTTTTATTATGATATACTGCATGTATTATTTTCTGGATCTTGTATAATTATGATCTGTAGAGGACTGAGGTAAATGTATTTGCAGGTCTGTTAACTTTAAATTTGTACCTGTGGAAGTATTTGTCTCTGGAGGGTTTGCCCTACTTCTGTTGGCTGCCCATCTCATTATTCTTGCAATCTTTTGTCATTATAGATGGTGCAGGTAAGTACTGTGCAGAATGACTGTTTGCTGATCATGTTTAGAAGGTCTTGGAGTTTATTAGATGTTTTAATCTTATTTTGAAAACTTTGTTCTGAAAATGTTTGGATAAAATTAGATATAGAAGCTTAAAAGATCCTTTTAATGTCAGTTTTATGGTAGAAGAGTTTGTCAGGATACTTAAAAGGTAGTTAGGATCTCCATACCCGTTTTGTTTAAAAGAACTTATAAGATCATAACATTTTAACTTATAATTCCCAATTGTAAAATTTTAAGGTTTGATTTGACAATCTAAACTGCTATGGTCTAAATTAACAAAGGCCAGACCTCGGTCAGCTGTCTTATTCTTCACGTAGCCCTAGATTCTGAGCACCTTTTTGGTATCAACAGGTTAACACTGCTTCTTTTTCCCTTTCATTTTATATTATTCTTCTGACTCGGTGCAGGCATGAAGGAGGAATGTTTTCTCTCCTGCATTCTAGGCTCGTTCAAATGAAGCTCAAGGCAGCTTATTTGAGTTCTTTTCAACCGACTCAATTCAATAAATATGACTCAAATCTCAAAGTTCTCATGTCGGAGCGTAAGTGATGCATAACTATTTTGTTCTCTTCTTTTCTCAAGGCTAAACTTGGTTTATCTTCTGTATGCCCCTGCTGTTACCTTCTCTGAATTTAGATATCACAACAACTTTGTTTGTTGGGAACTTCATTGGGATCGTGTGTGCTCGATCTTTGCACTACCAGTTCTACTCTTGGTGAGTTCTGTTGTAAAATTTTGCCTTGCGCCATCGCTTTGTCTGATTGCCTCAGTAGGGCTTACTCTAGTGCCTTTTATGGTATGCTACCTGCAGGTATTTCTATAGCCTACCATATTTACTGTGGCGAACACCATTTCCTGTGTGGCTACGGTAAGATGGCTGACCATGAAACTTTTTCCTTGGCCTTTTGACAGTGGCAGAAGTAAACCACAAGTTAATGTCTTCTGCAGTCTAATCTTGTTCGCAGCTGTGGACTTCTGTTGGAACGTATACCCTTCGACTGTGTTTTCGTCACTGCTGCTCCTCGTTGCCCACTTAACCATCTTGGGAGGCCTCTGGATGGCGCCACCTGAGTATCCATACTCCCGCCAGGCGAAGGACAAATCGGTTTATCTGAAAAAGAAGGCCAGCTGAAGAACTGATGAAATTTCTGTGCTCTGGTTAACCTTATGTGTCTTTTCAAAATCTAGCCATAGGTTGATGGCGAGAAAGCTCATTTGACTTCTTTAGCTGTTGCAGCCCACATTTTTTCCCATGTTGAGTGAAAATTGCCAAATCGGAAGGATTTTGTTATTGTTTTTTGTCATGTGTGTGTGTGTATATGCATGGACATGCTTGAGAGAGTATTTGGGAGACTATATGTTTCAGAATTTGTTGATTTTTTTGATAAAAAATTTTGTAAGTTTTAAAAATAAAATATTTAGAGTTTATAAGTTTAGTGTTTTAAAAAAATAATAAATTAAGTATTCTTAATTTATTTTTAATTTATATAAGTTATTTTTATTATATATTAAAAATACAATGAATATTCTTAAATTATATTTTACTAATGATATTTAATTTATTATTATTATTATTATATCGAAAAAATGTAGGTTATATTTGTTTTGCTTTACTCTTACAAAATATAAAATATATGTATTTTAATTATTATATTTTTTAAATTTTATTTCTTTCTTTTTCATATTTATATATAATTTTTTTAAAAAATACATTTAAAAATATACCTTTAAAAATCAAAATAAACAATCATATAATTATAAATTTTAACAAAATTTTATAGAGTGATTTTATTATTTTTTATTTGGACACTGTATTAGTTTATTTTATAAATAAAATAAATATTTTATAAATGACTTGATTAAGCTATTTCATTAAAAATAAGTTTGGGATAGAAAAATTATCACAAACAATAAAGCATGCAGTAGCTTACTCTGCACGTGTTTTCCCGAGACGACTCTTCAGATGTAAGGTGTGTTGTAAAAAGTTTGACACAGATTCCTACGAAATGTTTGGAGCACAAGTTTCCTTTTTAAAATGTCATCTTAAACTTCATGTTAATAAACATGTCATTTTACAATATTTTAAATTAAATTTAAATTTAAAATTTTCTTCTCATATATATATATATATATATATTATTTTTTAATCATTATACCTTTTAACAACCAAATCAATATTTATATATATCACATGTATACTCATATTTATTTTTATTTATATTATAAAATATAATTATTATGTTTATAGAATATTACATTATTCAATCATTATTATATATTTTATACGTATATTTAAATAAATTATACTATTCATTTCATTAAAACTTTCATCAAATATATTACTTATTTCAATATAACTCTTATCAAACATTTTATTCAACAAAAACTCCTCTGCCAAACATAACCTTAGAAACAGAAAGAATGAAAATAATTATTTTGTTGGTAACATCTTTGACAGAAAGGATTTTAGCGGATAAGCAAATCTGTGTCCAAACATATTTGTAAATCAGTGGAGAAGCAAGCGACCAAGAAACCGTTGTACTGATGAGCATGCAAGAAGTTCCCCGACATCGAAACTTTTACTAGGCTATGTTCGTCTTCATTTTCTTACTCCAAAAACACACATTAAAATCATTATATTTTTTAAATATTTTTTTTTTATTTTTTTTACTTTTACACAATTTTTAATAAAAATACACAACAAAAAATATAACAAACATAGGCTTATTAAAAACAAGTTCACCCCGGCAGATGAATATATAAACAAAAAAAGAAGATAAATTAGCTGCGGCACTGTGTGACGGCGCTGCACGACCGAGTGTAAGGATTGGCTTGGGCACCCGGTCGGCAGTTGTAGTACGAAGCGCCGCGACGGGAGCAGGGCACGTTGTTCGCCTGCAGCGCCCCGTAGCTTATGTAATCCGTCGTTGCTAAGATGCGCCGGTTGACCTCAGAGCCCATGTCGAACTCGCCCTCGCCCGCCATGCACTCCGCTATCGATCCTTGGCAAGCCGCCGGCTTGTTCATTGGAATCCAGCTGAAATCCTCGCCGGCATCGGTGGTTCCGAGAACGAGCGCCGCCACCAACACGGCGGGGATGAGGAGGCGAAGGAGGGAAGACTTCGCCATTGTCCGTTTCTTCTATGGTTAGTCTAAATCTGGCAGCCCATTATATATAGTTGAGGAGTGGGAAACAGCAGGTAGGGTGACAACGTCAAGCATGTAGCTTCTGCACTTGGTCATATCAGGGTTAGCTCAACGACCACCAACCCATCAGTTGTCCTAATTACAGACTAATTATGTTATTAATAATAATAATAATTACGACCAAACCTGCCACAAGATATTAGATAATTGAATAATACTCGAGCCATGTTAGAGATGTGGATGGCGTTTGTATAAAACGCTTAGCAATGTTTGTTGTCAAAATTTTACGTGTGTTTTTAAATATTTTTTATTAAAAATTATATAAAAATAAAAAAATAGGAAATTTAACATGTACTTTTAAAAATTAAAATTTAAAAACAAACGTAGCCCTGATCATTAAAATAAGGGTTATAGAATAATGGTCGAACATGGTTGTCGAGGAATTGGATCCCTCAAAGCCATGAATCTTAAAATGGGAATCCATAAAATTATACATATGTCAAGGTATTTGCAACCATTTGCGCGTCCTAGTTGGGAATGCGCACACGCATTTTAACATTTTAATTTAATTAGCATTATCTTCGTCCACACATTTGTTTCAGATTGACCGCAGTAAATACGGAATTTTGTTTATTTGTTAGTTCAGTATGCATGTGTGTGTATGCATAAGTATCTGTGTGTCAAGAGAAATGTACTCAAATGTATCAAAAGTTTTGTTTGTTTGCAATTTTGTCAAAAATAAAATAAAATACACATATTCAATCAACAGATAATTTTTTTTGGGTAAAAAAACATAATTGCTGTTCATCTGACTTGATCTAGGAATTGGTTTAAAATTTTAAAGGGAAGAGACAGCGTACCGGTGGGACATTAGACTCTCAAAGCAAATTAATTAACAATTAGTATCACAACAAACTCCACACACACACACACACACAAACAGTTTGACGCTGTGAACTTCCGAGGCTGAACCCGAATTAAAATTCATTGAGTTGCTGATGTCTGATGTGAGGAAACATGTGATAGTGAATGTTAAACGAAACAGCGCAAATAGGCTACGAAAGTCGTCAGTGGTGGTTCGATGATGATGAGCTAATAATAAGGAAAAGGTCAAAGAAATTGAAGCAATTTCTTTAAATGAAAACTGAAAACTTTTCCCAGGCAACATTTCTGTATGCTTATTTTAAAATTCTCAAACTGCTCAATAGCCATGTTTATGCTAATACTTATTCTACACTAAGTAAAATACAAGAATAAACAAGGCGACCCAGAAAGACAATCAGAAGCAAATTGTGTAACATGTCCCACGAAAGATAAAAGGCTAGGTTGGTAAATTTTCATTAATATCCTTGATATCCAATGACATGCGAACCTGGAAATGGTCAAATGAAATGCTAATGCTCGATCACTCTCTTGGCTCCATCCAAGGTATTCTTTAGTAGCATTGCGACAGTCATCGGTCCAACACCTCCAGGAACTGGAGTTATCCATCCAGCCACCTTACATGCTTCCTCAAAGTGCACATCCCCAACAAGCCTATAACCAGACTTCTTACTTGGGTCATCCACAGAGTTTGTTCCCACATCAATTACCGCAGCACCAGGTTTAATCCAGCTACCCTTGATCTGAACATGGGACATTTTGATAGGGACAAATAAGCAGATCAAAGAAATTATTGTCACGCAATTCAAAACAGACAGTCAAGATATAATATAGCAAGCCAGATTTTTTGCTACCATCCTTGCTTGTCCTGCAGCAGCTATAACAATGTCAGCATTACGAATGATGCTCTCTGGTTCCTTGGTACATGAATGGACTATAGAAACAGTAGCATCTTCCTTCAGAAGGAGCATGGAAACTGGCAAACCAACTATGTTACTTCGACCAACCACAACAGCGTTCTTCCCCTTAACACTAATGCCACTTCGAGATAGAAGCTCAAGGCAACCCTGTTCAGAAAAAGAAGATACTCATAAACAAGAAATTGTTTTGTTACAATACGTAGTGTTCAGAAGCAATGAGGTATGTGCACATTCGTGTGGTTTTTTTTCTTTATATTTTCCCCTTCCCATGTAATGATAGCATGTGGACATTTAAAAATGTAATGCATTCTAGATGTTAGATGTGTTACCTTAGGAGTGCAGGGGACAAACAAAGGATCTCTGCCTTTCATTGCTAATTTGCCAATGTTAAGAGGATGAAATCCATCAACATCCTTTTCCAGTGAAATTTCAGTTAAAACTTGCTCTTCGTTTATATGTTTAGGCAATGGAAGCTGTACTAATATACCTGCAACAACCAAATAAAAAATTAATAATCTGGCTTTCCAACATATTTATACATTGCAACACAGAAAATGCAGACTCAGAACACTGTAGACACAAAATATCAGGCTGCATCAAGATAACTTGTTCAGAGGACTTCACCTTAATTCCACAATAGGACCGAATCCAGGTGGAATGATTTATGTTAATTTATTACTTTACTTGATATATCCTTCTTTACACGGTTAAGTTTTAGTGGTTGCAGTGAACAGAGATATATCCTGATATACTTCTAGGAGCATTATTGGAGATGCCATTCCAGCTGATAGAATTATAAAATTAATAGATACACATACAGATGTGCAACAGAAACAAGTTCAATGACAGAGAGTAACTGAAAGAAAACTAATGGATATGACTTCATAACCAAATAGTAAAGCAACAGGAGAAATTAAACTTAAATTGCTATTCAGGAAAGTTAACAACTAACCAACCATGAACATCAGGATCTGCGTTCAATTCATGGACTTTGCCAATCAACCCAGATTCAGATACATCCTCTGGGAGGTCCAAATCAATAGACCTGAATCCAACTTCCGCACAGGCCTTCCTTTTCATACGGACATAGCTCTGAGAGTCCTTCCTTTCCCCGACAATAACCACTGCTAAACCGGGCACCTGAAAACAACCCATACTACAGTTCACTTTTTAATTGATCTAATCAAACGTGGAAAGGTTTACTGTGGATATGGACTTCTAAAATCTCAACAGCTGCAACTGAAACATCTCTTGCGATTTGAGCAATAGACAAACATTACCTTAAATTCTAGAACTACACTTCACAAAATCTTACAAATAAATCATTATGCATTATTATTTGACCCTATTCCAATTGTAAACGACCAGCAAGAATTAGCATCGAAGCCATCGAGAGGCTAAATGCTCAGAAATGCGGCATCAGAAATCAACTAAAACTTCGATTCAATTTTTTCTTTAAATTGCCGATATGCAGAGTATTAAATTCTACTATTTCAGCCATAAATCACAACTCAAATGCTGAAAATTATTTAGAGAAACCTTGCCATAACTTTCCGAGAGGCGGCGGACTTCGGCGGCGATTTCGGATCGGATTGTTTGGGCGATTGCTTTACCATCGATTACGTTGGCCTCATGATCTGACATCGTTTTGGCTGAACAAAATTGCAAATTTAATGATGGTCAGATGATTTAGGGTGTAGAACTCTGTTGTGTGTGTGGATAAAAATAGCGTTCCGGCGGCGGAAAGTTACGGAGCACGCCTTTGTACTAAATGCTTAGGAGTTTGTACGTCTTCTGGAAGCACGAATGTTGATTTTTAGTTAGTTTCATTTTGGGCCATAATTTGAGGTCCATTAAGGCCCATATAGCCCAGGCCCAATTACTCCTTCCTACATAGTCCAACGATTGGTGGAAATTAAATATAAATATGGAAGAATTGATCTTACCAAGTAGAGCCCATTCAAGGATAATGCAGATCTTCACTAGCCAGTAAAATTACCCATGAACAAAATTACTCGACATTTTGGTGGTTGAGCTTCATAACCTAAAAAATGATCTTTGCTAGAGAGAGAAGATATTGAAAACCTATGTTTGTTTTCAAATTTTGTTGTGTGTTCTTATCTTAAAAATTGTGTAAAAATAAGAGAAAAAAAGATATAAAATTTGAAAAGTATAATAATTGAATATATGTTTTTGGTCTTTAAAATTTGAAAACAAACATATCACATTGTGTAAAAATAAGAGAAAAAAAGATATAAAATTTGAAAAGTATAATAATTGAATATATGTTTTTGTTCTTTAAAATTTGAAAACAAACATAGTGATATGTTTGTCATTCAACTCCAAACCTTTTAGTATCATATCAAACTTCACACAACCAAACATCTTACACTACAAAATTTTTATTTAAATTCAAATTCAAATTTTTTATCTCTTACATATATAATTAACTAATTACTTTTCAATCATTATATATATTCATAATCAAATAATTACTCACACACACACACACACACACACACACTCACTCGCTCACATTTATATATAGTCACATCTTATAAATTAATTATTATCCCTTCGCATTATTAAATCATTTAATTATTATTATTATTTATATATTTATAAATAAATGCATTTAAATAAATAATACTATTTATCTTATCAAAATTTTCTTATAAACATATAACTTATTTTAATATAATTGTGATCAAACATTATTCATCGTCAAAGCACCCCTAGCCACAGAGTTCTAATATATCCCTGGTTTACACCAGTGATGCGGATAGAATGTGGTTGGCAAAGAAATGGGAGTATAAGCAATGGGCAGACCATATTTTGGGGGCTGGCTGGCTTATCTGCTTCTTGTTGCTGTAGTAGATCAAAGTGGCATTATTGAAAGGGTTTTGAGCATTATGGGGGATCAAGGGATGAATTACCTGTAAAAGAAATTGTTCAAATATACATTAATCCTACCCAATCCAATCCACAAGCATAGGTAAGGATTCAGTAGAGAGTTGATGTGAACAAAGCGAGATCTGTGAAGTGCCAATGAGTTTTCTATAGATATATACCTGATAATGGCCAACTTTTAAGTTGGTTGTTTAACGCCGCCAAATGAATTTATAGTTATTCAACCCTAGATTCAAAATAATAATCATAGAATGTTTGAACTTCAATCCAACCGCTGGATCAATGTGTTGGAAATTAATATGTAGTTAGTACGAAATTTATGCAGTCACTTAATGGTCGTAAGTGATGAAACAATTATAGGTTTTCATGTGCCTAACTTTCAAAATATAACTATTTTGTTAAGAGCTTTTAATTGTATAAATTATGGCTTGTGACTTCTCTTGTCTTATGGGCTTTTTAATCCCATAACTTGTGGTTTGTGACTGTCCATTTCACGTAATTCTCCAAAACTCCCAAATTAGTTTTTGCTCAATGTTAAATCATACAAACAAGTTACAAAAGATGAAAAGACATTTTTATATTAGCAAGACTATCTAATCCAAGTGTTTTAAACTTCTTGTTTCCATGGTATATTAGAGTTTAGAGGTATTTTGACACCACCTAGCTCGCAAGTGAACGAGGGCAAGCAACACCTTGAAAAAGAGAGATCGCAATGCCTTGAATTTCCATTTTCATAGTTTGCAACTTATTAAAAGTTATCCTTCTAACTTGTAGTGTGATCCATATTTTTGTAAACCCTACTTCAACACAACGTTTAAAGCCATGGTAGCCTTGTTGGAATGGAACCCTGGAGCTTTAATTGTGCAATCTCTTTCATGCTATGGCTGCCTCCATGTAAGATCCTCCAGATCTCAAATGAGAGTACAGCACATAGGGGAGTGGGTCCATTAATGAGGTTGTTTCCAAATTAAGTGCTGATTTCCTTCGACTCAGACTTAGGAGTGTCAGACTCAAGCTACTCAAAATTCGATACAAACTCGAGTTTGATCGAGCTCAGATCAAGTCAAATAGTCTGGTTTAGCAGCCTTACTTCCATGGAACGTCCTCGTATCTCAACATCCCCACTTTGTCACTCATTGAGTCGAGTAACTCAACAAATTTTCAAATTTGAGAGTGACAGTACAAGTACACAAAATTTGACTCAAACTCGAGTTTGATCAGACTGAAATCGATTCTTGTTCAAATCAAGTCGAGTAATCTAGTCCAACAGCCCTACTTCCGTGAAACGTCCTCGTAACCCAGCGTCCCCACTCTGCCACTCCTCAGACGCCACTTTGCTCTCTTCTCCCGTCGTTGTCGCCGCCGCCATTCCAAACAGGTCAATTCAACTTGATTTCATCAAAAAAATTATGACGCACGAAGAATCCACCACCGATGCAGAAATCAATTGCGCAGAAGAAACCCTTCGTGCCGAGCATCTCGGGCAAAGGCGACTTTCTCGGACCAAACTCAGACGCTACGACTCACTGGACATAGAATCCGGCAAGTTCACCGACCGCCACCTCCACGCCGTCAGATCCGAGATACATATAAATCTTTGCTTAGTGACATCATTTCTTCTTCTTTATTTTCCCCCCTTTAATTTCCCGTCAATGTGTTTTGATCTTTTCTCTAACCGAGGAGAGTGGGCGGTGGTGCTGCAACTGGCGTTCCAGAGCATTGGAGTGGTCTACGGGGACATCGGAACGTCGCCGTTGTAGCACAGGGATGACATTCTTGGCGTCTTGTCTCTCATTTTCTATACCATAACTCTGATACCTGTGATCAAGTGCGTGCTCATTGTCTTTCGTGCCAACGACAATGGCGATGGTAAATCTTGTATTGCTTTTTTTTCTTAATTGATAGTGTTGCTGACTGATTTTGATTTCTTTTTTAAAATTAATGAATTGCTGCAATTGGGAGACTACGAGAATATATTACTATTCACTGCAGTTGAATTAGAACAACGTGTGTTTTATTGCAATAAAAGCTTGTTGACTTATTTGGTGAGAAAATTTGGGTGCATGGTATAGAATTACTCGTTTACCTTTAATTCTTTTTATATTATTTTTTTGTATTATCCCAGCTTTCATTCATATCTTTTTTGTTGTAATTTATATTTTTTTATTTTTACCTTTTATCTATTTTATATTCCGAGAGACAATATCTTAATTTCATAATGTTAAATTAATAAAAATACCCTTATTTAAATATTTTTATTTTTTCCTTTCCCCATTTTCTTTTAAGATAACTCTATTTTGCTCTTATATTTTTAATGGCTTTCAATTTACTCTTTTCATTTTTTTAAATTTTCACATGCTCCAATATTATTTTTATTATAATTTTTTACCACGAATAAAATAGTATAATTTACATAAAAATTTGCACATACATTGAGTTTTCTAATGTTACTTGTTAGTAATTGTTATTATACAAAAATGCAATTTTCAAAATTTATTGGGCCTTAAAAACACATATTGCAATTATTATATTTATGTTTATCTCTTTAATATTTTAACATATTTTTCAAATATATTTAAAATCACACGCAAAAAAATTAGAACAAACATAACCTATCTATGTGAACTGACTCTTCACCTGATGAGGATAATAAGTAATTAACAATATTTTTGGAATTAAAGCTTATCTTAAAAAAAATTGGCTTTTTTGCAATGATCTTTTATTCTTGAAAAAAAAAAAATCACAGTAGGAACATTTGCTTTGTACTCATTAATATGCTGATATGCTAAAGTGGGGTTAATCCCCAGCCAAGAAGCATAAGATCCAGATGTATCAACATTTCAACTCGAACTGCCTAATAATCGAACGCAAACAGCTTCAAAAATTAAATACAAATTAGAGAACAGCAAATTCGCCAAGTATTTTCTGCTGTTGGCCACAATGCTGGGTACTTCTATGGTCATCGGAGATGGTGTTCTTACTTCATCTATCTCTGGTGCGTATCTTCTCAACCTCAACCTGTACTTGCTTTTCTTTTACGTTTACTTTAATATTTCTTATTCATATTTCATTAATTTTTAATTCTTATTTTTGGTTTTTGCATGCGTAGTATTGTCTGCAGTTGGAGAAATCAAGGAGGCTACATGGGCTATGACAGAAGGCATGGGCATGTTTAGTTGTTGATTCTCTCTTTTGTTTCTTTTTTCTAAGTTTCTCATCTCACTTTTGATAGTTTATTTCTTAACATACTTTTAATTTTTAAATGATTTTATTTTTGTTACATTACAGCTTATAAATTCGATAAAACAGAAAAATAATTTTGCACTCAGATAGATGCGTGGAATTTACTAGATTATAGTTTATTATTATTATTATTATTATTCATTTGTTAGTTTGCTGCAATCCTTTCTGATAGATTAACGTTAATTGTGGGTCCTGTAGATTAACAACTTGGTTTAGATCAGTAAAGTTAGTAAAGAAATCAAATTGATCTATAAGAAACAATAAATACATATTGAATTATGTATTTTGTTTTATTGTATTTGAACAGACATAGTAGTTTGGGTATCAGTTGGGATCTCAATATTCCTTTGCGTGGTTCAAAGATTTGGAACTGACAAAGTCGGCTCCAGCTTTGCTCCCATAACCTGTGTTTGGTTCTCGTCTTGCTGGTATTGGCATCTACAATTTCATCAAATACGACCCCACCGTGGTCAAAGCATAAATCCCGCATACATTGTTGATTATTTCAAGAGGAAAAAGGAGCAAGCGTGGATTTCCTTCGGCGGTGTCGTTCTTGCTATTACAGGTGAAAATCATGCCTTCATATCCGTTATTTGTGTGTCTGAAAACAACATCTTAGAACTTACACTAACACAATCTTTGTTTGTTTTGAAGGGACTGAAGCATTGTTCGCTCATGTTGATCATTTCTCCGTTTAAATCCATACAAATAAGCATGTGTTGCGTGACTTACCCAGCACTCATACTGGCCTACATTGGACAAGCTTCTTTTCTTCACAAGAACAGGGACTATGTTCATGATACATTCTATATGTCCATTCCAGGTTGTTTTCTATCCAAATGTCATCTCTTGTCTAATCTATTGCGAAGAATGTTGATTCTAATTGCATATCAAATGCATGCAGACCCCATGTGTTGGCCAAAGTTTGTGGTCGCAGTGCTCGCATCAATCATAGCAAGCCAAGCCATGATCTCGGGGGCTTTTTCCATCATTCAACAATCCCTTTCCCTCGGGTGTTTCCCTCATGTTAAAATCGTTCACACGTCCACCAAGTATGCGGGCCAAGTCTACATTCGTGAGATCTACTTCCTTCTAATGTTGGCTTATGTTGGTGTCACTCTTGAATTTAAGACCACTACGGAGATTGGCAATGCCTATGGGAATCAAATGCTACATGTTTTAAGGGTTTTTGTCCTTTTCTAAATGCTCTTAGCATTAGCCTTACCTCTTCAACTATTTCAGGGATTGATGTGGTGTTTGTGATGACTCTTACATCCGCATTTCTGGTTTTGGTCATGATATTGATTTGGAAGACTCACATACTACTCATAATCGCATACATTTTGGTCATTGGCACAGTTGACAGGTCTATTTAAGTTCAGTTCTTACAAGTTCGATCAAGGAGGGCATCTACCACTTGCAGTCGCCATATTCTTAATGACTACCATGTTCGTTTGGAACCATGTGTACAGAAAGAAGTACTACTTTGAGTTTGTGAGCTCGACCACAAGATCTCGTTGGAAAAAGTAAAAGAAATTGTCCAAGGACCAAGTCCCTAAGGCTGCCAGGGTTGGCAATCTTTTACTCAGAGCTAGTGCATGGGATTCCCCCAATTTTTGAGCATTATGGGGCGAACGTGCCCGCCCTTCACTCCGTTTTCGTCTTCGTTTCCTTCAAATCTTTGCCAATCTGCAAAGTGCCATTGGAAGGAAGGTCGTTCTTTCAGAGTGTGCAACCCAAGGACCTCCAAGTGTTTCGTTGTGTTGTGAGTTATGGATACAATGATGTACGCATTGAGCAAGAATCGTTTGAATCTTTGCTAGTTGAGAGACTGAAGAAGTACATTAGGGAGGACTACTGCACTGACTGGACTGCAACACGATGCAGCACAAATGAGGTGCAAAATAAAGGGGATCAATCAAGTGAGGTACGATGAGCATGAAATTGGTGCAGATGAAGAAGAAGCAATGGAGAGACATTGAGTGTTTGGATAAGGCGTGGCGCAGTGGGGTGGTGCACTTTGTGGGGGAACAAGATGTGGCGGCGCGAAAAGGATCCAACATTGGGGCGCAGTGGTGATAGACTATGCGTATAATTTCTTGAGATGAACTTGAGGCAAAGCAACAAGGTGTTTGATATTCCTCATAAGAGTATGCTTAAAGTGGGCGTGATTATGAACTTTAGAGTGTTTCCGTAAGTCTTATAATATTAATTTAAACAATTTAGGATTCTATTTATTTTATTAATTTTTCTTAATTTATAAATATTTAAAATGTATCATTTAAAAAACTTTTAGTTTCCTAGTACTATAACATTTCTATTTTATACAATTTAAAAATAATTAAATCAGTAGTTTAGTTGGATTGGAACTCTACTAATCTTCTATTGTAAAAATATTTATTTTAAATAGAAATTTATTTTTACTCAGATAACCTTATTTCTTGTGAATAAAATAAATAATATATAAAAATAAATTATGTTTTATTTTATTTACTTATACATAATGTGCAATGTTTTATAATTTGCTATTTATCTACAATTATATACAATTTTTTTATTGAAAATTTGAGTGCATTTTTTTTCAAATATAGTAAAATGATGCATGCTTAAAACCATTGTATAAATATCTATTCAAATAACAGTTGAGTGTTTAATTCCAATTATATTATATTTTCTTCACGTTTTTGCTTTCAAATTTCATAGTTAAGTCCTTTTAATTTTTTATTTATGTGGCAAAGTTATTTTTTTTTAAATATTGGGCTATATATTTATTTTCTACTTTATCATGTGACAAATAATATCAATGTTCAATTTTTGAAAATAGCTTAATAAGTAAAATAAATCCTAATAAAATTAAATGCTAAATTCTAGCATCAGGACTTAGTAATAATACAAACTTTTGATAATAAATTAAATTTTAGTAGTATCTTTAGATTAACTAATGATTAAGAAAAGATCATTTAAACTTTAATTTATACAAATAAATTGTGATTGTTAAGAAAATTATTTGACAGTATAATTTTATCTCAAAGCTATTCATCGAAGTTAAAAACATAATAAAGAAGATGTTATATATCATGAAAATAATTATTTTAAATTGAGGAGGTTGAGATATTTTTAGATTTAAAAATTTCTTGTATTTTAAAATATATTCGTGGTTACAAGTTTTGCATTTTAAATGTAATGACTAAATTATATAATTAATTAAAATTTATTTACATCCCCAAAACCATTTTTTATCTTAAACTTTCAAATGACACCTTTGTACACAAACCCCACTATCATCTTCCCATTTCATCATCTTGTGTGTAAACATAGAATTTGGTAATAAAATAACTTGTATCACTACTTTATTAAATTTTATTTTGTATTATTTTTGGTTGTTTTCTTTGTTTCTCCTAAAATATCTTATCAACATGTCTTAATTAATATTTTTTAAATTAAATTCTTACCGTCTTGACAATCAAATTTTCATATTGTATATATAACTTATTTTTATTGTTATTTATGATATTTGTTTCAATATAAGATGGATTAAAATACATTTATTCGAATATTTTGTAAGTAATTTTGATTAAGCAAAGTTTGTATATTTTTGCAGGGTTTCGTGCTTACTATCTAATACCCATTTTCTGATTATTTTAAACTTTAGTTTATTTCTTTAAGATTTACATTTTGCATGATCATTTTTAATTAGTTTTCGTAACCTGTTAGCACACCAGTTTATTTGTTATTTGTTACACATTATACTCACTAAATCTGTATTCGACAGTATTGTGATTTGTTATTAATCTACGCATATATACTTGTTATCAAACATTATTTTTAATCTTTATTTATTGTTTTATGCTTTATATAGTTTGTTCTTTACTTGCTATCTGTGATATGTTGAAATTAATAGCCTAAATATTATCTTTAATTGCTGACCAAACATTGTTTACAATACTTTTCTTCAACCTATCTTTTACATATATTTATCATTTTTTTATTAGTATTTTCTAGTACAAAAATTTTATAATTATCTATTACTGTATTTTTATAATATTATATTCTCTTAAATCAATTAATGCATTTCTTATTCAAATAATATATTTTATCCCTACAATCTAAAGTTCCATTTCTTAGTCATTAATCAATTTCTATTCCGTTATATTATAAATAAGTAATTTTTCAAGAAAAAGTAATAACATATAAAAAATTATAACATATTTAATAAAGTTGACAGCCATAAATTCGTTCATTTTAAAAAAGTTGATGACATACTCTTTTCATATTAACAATAATTTCATACATATTTTTTATTTGAAGTTTTAGCACATTATCTT
Organism: Avicennia marina; assembly: GCA_019155195.1. Taxonomy (NCBI): domain Eukaryota; kingdom Viridiplantae; phylum Streptophyta; class Magnoliopsida; order Lamiales; family Acanthaceae; genus Avicennia; species Avicennia marina. The sequence continues at coordinate 282,533 of CM032783.1, forward strand.
GACATTATTTTTATTGCTATTTTTTTCTTAGTGTTAAATTCAATTAACTCTTAAGTAAAAATAATTCCATGAGAAGAATAATCACATGCATATTTAATAAGATTGAAAGTCAAAATATTCCCTCATTTTAGAAACTTATTGTTATAAAGTTTATTTATTTAACATTTTAGTTCATCATTGTAATTTTTTTTTATATTGATTGAACTTATATTTATCTATACTATATATAAAAGTGTGCAATATTTTTGCCACATTGTGTGTGAGTCTGTATTATATATTCTTAAAACTATAATTATGTGATTATACTTTAATTTTCTATAAATTATCAATATATAATCACTCACTTTTATATGTAGTTTAGATGATTGATAACCATAAATAACTATGTAATCAATTTAAATAATTTAGAATTCTATTAATTTGTTTTTTAATTTTGCTTAATTCAATATGGTTATACAAGTAGTTTAGATAGTTTAAACCTCTATTAGTTTTCTTCTTCTTAAAGATCTCAACTTTAAATAGAATTTTACTTTTATACAATTAACATTACCAATTAATAAATATGAGTATTTAATTATTAAGGATATAAATGTCTTTTTACAATCAGTAGAAGATGCAAAGCAAATATCTATTCTTGGAAAGAGTAGACAGGTCACATGAAAACTGAAGACAAGATGGAGTCTATGAAGTATACAATAGTTGTTGAGTGGACTTCGAAATTCTTGGTCCATTCGAAGATGTGTTTAAAATTATAACAATTTTATATTGAAAAAAGAGGAAAAAGAATTAAATATTAAAATTATAATATTTCTCACAACCTTTATCGCCTAGCATGTTTGTACCGTGTGCAGTATCTGCAACACCGAAATTCTTTAAGGTTTGAAGAAGAGAACGAAGAGCACTGTCTGGTTACATAAAAGAGGGGGAAATTCGATAACTGAGTTTACACTGTGTCTTAGAAGTGAAAATCACAGTCAAGAAATAATAAAAAGGCCTAGTCCACTGACCGGAGGAACCAAACACGTTCGAGCCAACCACAATGTTCCATAATGCCATTGCCAGTTTGTAAACAAGCACAGCCACAATGTTCCATAATGTTATTGTCAGCTCCAATTAATAGTTGACGCTGGTCAACTGATACAATCAAGAATGCTTCATGGTGCATCTCCACTGAACTGTTCTGCTGAGCCTTGTGCCAAATAAGAAGTTAAAACTCATGGAACACGCTTCAACGCTTCAAATACACATACAAAGGAAATTTGAGGAGAAAGAGCACCAAAAACATCATCTTTTAAAACATTTAAGCTTCATTCCTTATTAAATCAAATGGAACAGTGCTGATGCCTTTAGCAGAAACAGCTCGGCACGACGGTACAAAATTCAACCAAAAATTAGATCAAGCTTCCACAGCACTTGCCTTCCCCCCATACAAATCATAGAGCTGAGGTAGCTTCTCTGCATACTTCTTCACATATTTGTCCAAGAAAATGTCCTCCGGAGGGGACAACGCACTGGTCAAGCTCCAATCCTTCTGAAGCAAACCCTTCAAAAACAAGAAATGAACAACTGAGCACCGAGGCACTATTCTCTTCTCCACGCTGTAGAAGAGAATGTACGGACACTTTGCCACCAATCTTGCCTCTCGCCCAACCTTACTAACAAGGAAATCCAAGACCGTCGAGATCTTCCTCTCCGACAAAAGCATACAATTAGGATGTTTCTTAAACGCCATATAGATGTCATCCTCAGACCAGCCCCATTTCCTATAAGTTTCATAGCATTTATCCCACGAAGCAGCATTCCCCTTCCCCGTGCGTGCGTGCATCGCTACAACAAACGTAGACTTCGACAGATCAAAGCCCATTTGCTTCACCTCCTCAACAATTTCCTTGAATTCATCATGGTTTGGCGCAAAAATTTCAGGCCAGTGGAATAACCCCAATTCGACACACGAGTCGGGTACTCCGAGCGCCCTTAAGTACTCCACATTGGGGATGATTTTATTCTCAAGATCAAGATTGAAAACCCAGGATCCTCTCCTCAAAAGAGTCTTAACTTTCTCAGATCCAATTGTGTCTTTGAGGTAAGTATATATGCGCCCTACTCTGTTATCCAGACATCTTGCCAAGAATGAAGGGTACCTGGAAACAGTCTTCAAAGTATCTGTTTTAGAAATCCCGGCAAAACGCATGAAGAATTCAATCTTTGGCGAGAGGGTCTTCTCCGGATTCGACACAAGAACATCGGGTTTTCTGACCACGAGCTCGGCGATTTGGGCTTTGCTAAACCCTTGTTTCCCGAGAAAATTGAGAACATCGTTTGGCTTATCTGGGCCTTCAAAATGTACCTTTTTGGAAGCAGAAATAGCCGTTTCTGGGGACAGCCCACATTGACTCACAAGGTAGGAAATAACATACGCTTTTCTTGGCGATTCGTCCTTCGAGGAGGCCGAAGAAATAGCCGTTCCCGGGTCCGCAAGGGAAGGCTCTGCATTCCCGAGGCTGCAGAGAGTGGCGAAATGTCTGTGTTTGTGAATTCTTGGGAGTATGGACCGAATAATCATTTGATTCATACGACGGATTGGGGAAAAAATTGGGGTTCTTCTCCGTAGAGGCGCAAGTTTGGAGAATGAGGCAATTGGAGTAAAACCCCCAAAGATTTAGAACAGGGGACGCCAGGACGACGTCGCTCCCGCAGAACTTCGGCTTTCCTAACTTTTAATTTGACAATAAAAATTTTGATTACTTAAAAAAAGCACACTTACAAATTTGTAAGCAAACCGATTCCCTTTAAAACGGTATCAATAGTTGTTTTTGAGTCTTCAATAATTAGTTTGGACATGCGTTTTCCTCAGAAGTGGAACCTGCACATGCATTTACAATTATCAAAAATTAATTCTTTAATTTTCAATAAAAAATTATGAGCTGTGTTTGCTTTTAAATTTTAGCGTATACTTTTAAGTATTTTTTGTTTAAAAGTAAGAGAGAAAATGAGATAAAAAAGTGAGATGATAATTAAGTACATATTTTTGAGAGTGCAGAATTACAAAATAAACAAAGCCACAATAAACTTCAATCATAAATCTCAACAAAATCTTATAAAATAATTTTACTATTTCTATCCAAATACTTTATTACGTCATAATTTAACAATATATTGCCTATGTTTGAGAGAGGAGTTTTTGTTTGATATAATATTTGATAGGAATTGTATTGAAATAAATAATACGTTCAGAAAGAATGTTTACATCAATGAAAAGTATAATTTATTTAAATATATTTATAAAATATATAATAATGATTGGATAATGTGATAATTTATAGGGACAGTGATAATATTATAGAATAAAAATAAATAAATAAATATATAGATATATATATATATATATATGTGAATGATATGGTCTTATAAGTTATTAAAATTATTTTTAACACCCTCTGAATGATGACAAAGTTATCATTTTTTGTTATTAAATTTTTCTTTTTCTTTTCTTTATTTCTTTTTGTGATTACAACAATTATGTTTGTTTTCATTTTTGGCTTCATAAAACACATGCTATAACTATTACACATCTTAAATTTTCTGTTTGTCTCTTTTCTACATTTATACAATTTTCAAGAAAAACATGCCTAAAAGCACATGCTAAAAAATAAAAACAAGCATAGCCAATATGTTTTGTGCATAAGAACAAAAAATATATTTGAACAAATGCATACTACAAATAAAATAAATTAAATAACTATTCATTAACTTTATATTATATAAATTTAATCAGACACTGAGATGGCATCAAGATTACTAGTGTATATTATATATGTGAGATTTCTTTCAAAAAAATAGTTAACGGTTAAAATTGTTCCTTCGAAAAGTACGTAGCCTTGTTCAAACTTGTTGAGAAGTAAATAGCAATGTTCCACAGGGCTGGCTCAACCTGTTGGCTGATGGCATATATGTTGTCCGTGATTCGTAATTCATGTATTGCCCTTGAATCAATACTTTGGTGGCTCTACACGAAGGACTTGTTCACTTTGATGAATAAGATTAAGGACTTAAGGATTATTTTCAAAGATAAATTAATTATAGAATAATTTAATATTGTCTTAATTAATATAGATTAGAATGTAAAATAATTTAACAATGAATATATCAAATGAGTCAATATGTTTAGATTATTTTATCAGTTGGGTTGGACTATTTTATCTAACATTTTGTTAAGTGATATCAGATCTATGTTTTATTATAGACTTTTATCACTTAAAGTAAATATTTGATTAATCTTGATAAATTAATTTATCAAACCTAATTATTAAAAGTGAGTATGCTAGAAAATGAACCGAGTGGAAGAAGTTAGGATGAAATGCCATGTTGGACGTGATCAACTGCTTCTGAAGCTGCTTGTGTTCATCAAATGCCGAAACTTCGTGAAGCTACTTAACAAGCTAAGAACTCTAATCTTCTCATCATACTTTCTGTGGGTTTTGAGTTTCAGTGAATCTTTTCTGCTCTGTCACCAACCCATTTACAGAAAAGATTGGAAGTATAATTTAATGGTGGGAAGAGTATCACGTGTTTTATTATTTTACCCAAACTGAAGGGTACAAAAAGAGGGCTGAATGCACAAGTAGCCATTAAGCATGAGGGACACAGAAGATGCTTAATGGCTGACCATTCATTGTTAGAGATTTTCTACAGCATTCTCCTGCAAAGACACTGATAATGCTTATCTTAACAATCTCCTTTTTCTGCCACTAGCTGATTGGAATATTTAACCCTAAATATCTAAATCCAGATGGCTTTAGCCTTCTTGAGCAGTGGGACTAGCTTGCCCTTGACATGAAGACTCATGACCTCATTCTCGCCGCCGACCAACTGTTGGCCGATGAACACCACCGGGAAGCTCGGCCCCTGCCCTGACGCCAGCGCCACGAGGGCCTTCTCGAGTTGCTGACCGTTGGGCAGCTCATCGAGCTCGTAGACTATGGGGTTTGCTCCAAAGTTGCTTATCAGTGTTTTAACGGTGTGGCACATGCAGCAATTGCTCTTGCCGAATATCACCACCGGCTTGTCCGCCGTCAGCCTCTCCACCGCGTCCATTGCCACCGCGGAAACCTAATTTAAGTTGGTGCAAATGGTGATTGAAGTAATTATGTACGTGGAATGTGATGTGTGTATTGATATGATGATCAATTCATAGAAGGGAAATAGATTTTGGTGTTTTGAGTGACTTAGTCACTTGTGGGGATTTTATATATAGTTTGGAGAGAGGGGTGATTTAGGTTTTTCCTTCTTTCTTTTCATAAGAATAAGAGAAAAATAGTTTGTCCCCAAAATTACTTTTTCAAGATTCTCAAACATGTTGCTGCAAGTGTCAAAAACAATCACATTTTTTAAATATAATTATGTTGGCCTCCAAAATATAGTAGAGTATCAAGAAATCCAAAATGTATACTTTGTTTTTGATTCTACTTAATTCATGACATGGTGTTTAAATCTATGTTTGTTTTGCTTTATATACATTAAAAACACATGTTACAATTATTATATATTTTAAATTTATTTCATTTTCTCTTATTAAAAACACATATTACAATTATTATATATTTTAAATTTTATTTTATTTTCTCTTTTACTTTTACATACTTTTAAAAAATACAGAAAAACACACGCACGCAGACACATAAACAAACATATTCTATGGACTTAGCAAAAGTAAAACAATGGGCGTTGAGGTGTAAGGATGCATGATGGAAGATGTTTTTTGTTCTATCCCCATGATAAGATATATTCTCTTCCACCTTTGTAATTTAGGTTAGGACAAGACGAAAGGGACTTGCTCAAGAGAGGCAAGAAAATGATGAGAGTGCACATAAGCGAGTGTGACTTAGCTCAAGAATTGATATCTTTTCCAATTGATAGAACCATATTTGAAAACAGTAATGATCTAAACCCTAGATTTTTTGTGTGTGTGTGTGTATCAATTCAGAGAATGGGATTTGCATAACCTTTAGAGAATATTCTGTTTCCTTTATATGATCACTTTAACAAACCAACGTGTATAAACAATCAACCCTTCACCAAAACTATGCTTGGTTTTAGGATTTTTACAAAGGAAAAAACATTAAAGAAAAAAAGAAAATTAAATCTCTTATGCGGTTTAGTTGAATCATTTTCATAAGGAAAGGAAAACATTTAATAAAAATAAAATAATAAACTCAAAATTTATAATTTTTTTTTATCATTTAAGATAAATGAGAAATATGAAAATAATAAAAGTTTCAGAAGAGAGAGGGAAAATATTTGTCTTCTTATTTTCCTCACTTTAAAATGATTTTCTTTAATTTAAACTACAGTTTCTCAAGTTTTTTCCCTTAACATTTTCTTTGTCAATCAAACAATTAAAATTAATTTTTCTATTATTTTCTTTTTTCCTCGCGAGAACCCTTCACCTGAACAGTGTAAAGGTAAAATAACCTACGCGGTAAAGTCCCATGAAAGGAGGTTTTGGAACAAGGGAGTCACCGTAATTGAGCTTTTTGGTTAAGACATTTGTACCAAGAAAATTCAGAAACTACGTTGAGTACATAGCCACTTGGCAACCAAACCATATTCTTTACATCTCATCATATTATTAGTGTACAAAAAATGTGACAAATACTGCTAATTAAATATCCCTATCAACATGTGATTCTCGGCTAGAAAAGGGAATATTTTAGCATCCAATCTCGGTTATTTGTCTTTAAAAAAGGCAAGATTAGTGCTAATTGACAAAAGCTTGGCTTGGTCGGTTGTAAGGTAAAGAACTCAATTTTTTTAATTTGGCGGAATTCAAGTTGGAAATATGCCTAGGAAATTAAAATTCTTTACCTCTCGAAGAGGAGAGGAGGCCACAGATTTATCAGAAATTATTATGATGATTGCATGTGGGAGAATTTTTTTAGCCCACAAGCCAAGGTAGTGGAGAAGACTTTAATGGTGGACAAGTGAGATTAATTATTAAGTAATGGGGAATTAATTTCCATTACGTGGGGAGAAGGATTAAAGACACAATCTTGAAGTGATATTCATCGTGAACCTTTTGCTTGACAAACCCATTTTGCATTAATTCCATTGTAAAGTGATGGGTTTTCAACCTTCAACACAGAAATAACATTTTTAGAAAGAAGCACTTAACATGCTGTCATAATTAAGTAGTGTGTAAATTTGAATCACAAGGGCTATGTTTAATTCCAATTTAATCGGTACTCACCCTTACTTAAAAAAAATCTTATAAACTAAATATTTTATCTTAAAAATTTTATTCAAAATTTTCTCTTTCTACTATTTTATAACTAATTAATTATTTTTCAAAAATTATACCTATTCCCAATAAAAACATCATTTATCTTTTTAATTTATCTATACACATTTATATATTTTAATACCCTATAAACCTATATACTATTACATAATCTAATTATTATTACATATTAAATAATATAAAATTAATTTTTTTTACAACCTATACTAAACATAATTTCCATTGCAATTCAAATTATTTAAATTTTCCTCTATATCCAAATTAGAAAACAAGCATAGCCAAAGATGTAAACTTACGTTAATTGTGATAGCTAAGAAGCCTAACCAAATGGAAACTAATCAAAATCTTCTATAGACTAGTGGAAACTTATCGATCGTCCAATTTTTCTTGCCAAGATTGTCGCAATATCATTAAGGAATCGATGCTTATTTTCCCCCTCAAAGAACTATCTGGCAATACCCATACTCGGGGAATAAATGTGCAGTGAATATTACGAGGTGGCAAATGTATCGACGTAGCTGCACAACATGATCTTTTATTTTACACCACCTTAACTGGCTCAATACAAATTGAAAGACCAGCATAAATGCCAAGTACTACTGTTTAATGCAACTGGGCATTTTTCATCCACTCTACTCACAAATAGTTTCTTTTCAAGCATTTTGTTCAATGTATCAATAGATTACCATCATGATATTAGTAAACGGATCAAATATTCGATTGATAATTATTATATACTTGTTAACTGATATGTAGATATTATATTTGCTATATTTATGCAAGTAACAAGATAATTTTTTTGCCCAATAACTAACTAAACTATATAATTTTTTTCCTTCGTTTATTTTCTTTAATTTACATTTCACTGTAATTAAAAAGTCAATACATGGATCATGTCAATCTCTTTAAAGCTCATATAGCCGTACAAAAACCAGAAAGTGTGGGAGACCATGTGGGCCCAATCACCCCCTTTTTAATTTTTTAAAGATATGTTTTTTTTTTTAAGTTTTTAAAGATATGTTTAGTTTAGATGGTATTATTCTTTACATATTAATCAAATACTTTTTGATTAATTAAAACCTTGATAAAATAAAGTCCTGTCATAAGATTGTAAAATAAATAATCACACTAAAATGTTATAATGAAATAATCTAGATGTCAAAATTTTTTTTTAAATAATTCAAAAGACCATTCCAATCTTATACTATTGATTGAATTATTTGCATAATAAAATAAATAAATATAACCAACTCACTCTAAAAAGAACATGCCCGTGTATGGTAGTTATAATAATATTGTTAGTACAATAGTTACACAGAGTAATGTTTCCTCAGTTGATTCAGTGCACAGTGGCATTGGTTAAGGGAGACCTCATAAATGGGTTTGAGGAGATGTCACAGTTGAAATGCATCAAATGCTTTTAGATGGTGATAGGCGTCACAATTCTGTATTAAAAAATACATAAAAAAAATTATTTAAATAATATTTGTCACAATTTAAGAGTTAGTATATTTTCAAGAGGTTCAGCAACTCCGTGTATAGAACTGCAGTTTGTATGTGTCCATTCTAGTCTTGGGCGAAATTCATAATCTAAAGGTTGGTGTAAATTGGAATGCAAATCTCAAGCACAAGTCAATTAAGGTAGGATAGGATGCAAATCTCAAAATTGGTGTAAATTGGAATGCAAATCTCAAGGATAGGATAGGATTGAGTGGATAAGTGCGAAGAGATATTCACCCAAGTGCTACTTAGAAATTAAGGTAGACATTGTGTAATTGTAGCATTATTGACCACAATTGCAATTGCAAATCTAGAGATTTACAGACGGGATTTTTGGCTTTTGTGGTGATCATCTCTCCAAAAGGTGATCAAGTCCTTATCTTTTTATGTTTTCGGAGACCAACCATGGATCCCACAATGGAAACTAGAGGGGTATATAAAGCTATCAAGTTCCAGAATTCAACTGCGATATTAAATAATTATTTTGAGAACGTGATTATCCCAACAGAAGCCTGGCCTAAATAACTACAAACCATTTTTGATTTTGATCACAGGACATCTTAGCATCCACAGAGGCTGCAGTGTACAAGCTTGATCAATGTACCAAGGAGCAAGGATAGGGAGATGGAATGGGCCTTGAGAGGCCCAGCGGTGGGGCCATCCCCCCGAACGGGATGGAAGTGATCTATTTCAATCAGCTCATGCTTCTCCAAAAGATACGTTTTGATCAAAGTTGGTATCCCACCAAACATGCCTATCTTCTTGTATTTCTTGTAATGGAGCAAATAGATTTAAGAAATAATGCATGATGCTTTCTGCACGGAAATTTGTTCTTGTACCAAGCACGTGAATTGGCTGCGTCCTTGTTTCTGTCCTTCAACGCCAATTACCAAAACCCTGACTTTAACTACCTGCTTTGGAAGTGGGAAATGTTTGGATGCATGAAATTAAGGTCCAAGAATTGGAGCCCTAGTTCCCGTTTTATTTTGCTTGGACACCCCACCAAGGAACACGGGGAATCCAGAATTAAAGTGACAGCCAGAGAGGATGAAGAAAATGGCCCAAATCAAGTGCAAACCCAAATGCGAACCCTTGACAAGTATTTAATGGGGAGAAAAAGAAAAATTCTCATATTCCATCGCACACCTATTAAGCTTTGATTTCACACTCTCTCGTCTTACCACTGTCTGAAAGTCTTTCTGTCGGACAGCGTAGAAGATATTCGTGCATATCATGCTTAATCTCTGGGCCGTTACTTTTGTTATATATCATTTCAATCAAGAAAAATGAACTTCTTGTAAATCCTCTTCATAACTATCTCTGCCAACTTGTAAATTAATTAGTCTTTCTGATGTGACATGCAAAACTGGTAAATTCATCAACAACAGCCGCCACTGTTAACGTGTCAAGTCCATTGGTACATTACAAATCAAACAAGACTGACTTAAACAACTCGATTTTGTTTGTTACACAAGAATATAGAAGAATTTCAACAATTTTTAAAGCCTATTTAAATGAAAGAATTTTGAATTTTAAAAAAAATGTTTAGACGAAAAGATTTCAAATTATTTTAAAGAGAAATTTTAAATACACCCCAATTATTAAAATTATAGTTTTAAAAAAAATTTAAGGATTTAAAATTTATTATTATCTAAATAAATATGATAAATTTATTATTATAAATTTAAAATTCATCCTTTCAATTTCATCAATCCAAATGTCTCCTCCACTGAACTTTCATTTAATCATTTAATTGTTGCTTATATAAAAACATAATAAAACTAGCCTTAGGAGTCTAATAACCCACACAAATTGTCATTAAAAGCCCTAGAGATAAATCTCGCATGAAATTTAGTTGCTGCGTGTGTCTATGGTCTTGCGACTAGGTCGTAATCGTAACTACGGAAGGCCTGCTCGTGGCGGCAAAGTTGCGGCAAATAGCTGCAAGACGTACTATCTCCATTACAACTATTAAAAATCAAGTGTGAGTTGGAAAGACAATATTCCACGCAAATAAAAATAAAAATAAAATAAACAATATATAAATAAAAATAATCCAACAAATTCATGACCTTAAAATTTTAAATTAGTACAAAAAGTTAAGCTCATTTATATTCAAGTTTACAATTAAATCTAACTAATTACTACTCTATAATTACACTAATTATTATACAATTACTACCTAATAATAATATCAGAACCACATTCGGTATACACTTGGCGTAACATTATAACTATAGCCCACATAAGCGCAAAAAGTGAGGTCCACTAAACTAACAGTAAAAATAAAAAAATAGAAACTCATGCTTGGGTGTTGAAGTATTAAAAATCATGAAATACAATGTCTCAAAGAGCCACGTTAGCTACAGTGAGTGACCCAACAAATCCATGACGTTTAGGTTTTGGATTAATATTAAGAGTCAAGCTCACTTATATTTAAGTTCACAATTAAACCTAATCAATTACTACTCCATAACTACAATAATTACTATACAACTACTACATCTACAAAAACACGCCATTTTACTGAAGTTTACCTCTCTTGACACAAAATCTTCATTTTCATTCAGGCCATGAACTCCTCAAGATCACATCACCTCCCATTCAATCTCACAAATTTAGAAAGCAAATGCAGAATCGATGTTGCATGGAAATGTTCTGGATTTCCATGGGCTTTCGGTCAATATCACTCTACTTAACATGACATTTTGGTCACTTCATTTTCTCCGATTTAAGTACATAGCACAAACAATACATATAATAGTCGTCCGCTGTCTATCTATATACACGATCACGATCACAGAATTCTGCAGGTAGAATCATACCATAAGCCGAGCCATTTGCAAAGGCTCTACTAGTAATAGTTCTGTCTCAACAAAATTACTCCAGACCAAGAACTATGGGCCCTTGTCTAGCTTGTATAATGAATGGCTTATTGCTTATAATCCTAAAGTTTTTTTAATCTGTCAAATCCACTAATCTACATGCTCACAAACCAACTAATAGATGATTCTCTCTAATTTAATTGGACTCTGATTAAAGCCTGACAGGTCGTTCTTCATGGTTGATAATGCTTGCATATTGATTGAGCTTCATCATCAGGGTCAATACGTCTAATCAAAGCTAGCAATTGGCGCAAATGGTTCTCTCCAATGTGTTTGGACTCCACTTAAAGCTCAACGAATTATTATGCTCCCAAATTGGTTGAACTCCACCAAATGAACTTAACAAATCTAATTAAAACTAACAATTAGACTCATTTGCAACCCCATCAAGCTACACGTTTAAGGAAAATTCCCTTAGTTGCTGAAAAATTGGTTATGTGTGTGACACATTCACCTCATTGTGCACAATAGTGTTTTAAAACTCGAACCGTTCATTAAATCAAAAAACCAATTGATTCAAGGGTCCAACCGTTGGTTTAACTCAGTTCAACCGATGATGTTATAATTATATTAAAATATAAATTATTGTGATGAAAATTAAATAAAATAATTAATTCAAAAATAATGCCTAAACTTATCTCTTATGCATTTCTTTCATCGCTGTCAATAATTAAATACAATATATTAATACAACAAAAACACCAAAAACATGAAAATTATAGTTGTCTTCCAACAAATAAAAACATACAATGAAGCAAAATGATACTTTAACAAAACATATATTCAAAATACCACAAAATATGCACAATCAAATCAAGAAATATCAACACCCTTAACGTCTAGCACCACAATAACTTGGCATGCTCAATCAACAAATCGAGGGAAAAAGGAATACCACATGCTCTATCAGCAAACCACTATGTAAACATGGAATAAGTGAAAAATGCCTCAAAAGTCATAGAAATAACATCAATCATCAGTGCAGCTACATCCAGAAAACAAAAGCCCAAAACCCATCATCTCGTTCATCAAATTGAAAGCAATTTTCCGCATACCCACATATATACATACACACAGTCTGACACACCAGCATGTATAAAGATGATGCCTGGGATTTATGGCATAGAGAGAAAGGCAATGATGATGACAAAAAGAAAAGGGAACATAACATAATACAATCGCGTGTGTATATATCTATAAGCAGTTCACGGATTGGGGTTAAGAATACTAAATAAACCCATCAAGGGTGGTAAGAAGAATGGGGCGAATTTCAAGCCACAAGGAAAAAATTATGTACCTGCAAAACCTGCGTCACTGTGTCACATCGTCGACGGAAAGAATTGCGGATCCTATTTGCTGCGTTGCTGGAAAGAATGGAGATGCGAATTGCTGCATCGTCATGTTGTCCGAGCGTGAGCGTGAGCGTGTGTTAGAGTGACTAAGCGTGACTGCGTTATGCGTTTGAGCCGAGAGATGTTTGTTAATTTATGCTGCTGCTAACCGCCCGATTTAGTCGACCCGCAAGCGGTTCATCCGGTTCACCCCTTGAACCCTGATTTTTTCCGATTTTCGTAAAATAATGCGGTTTTCAATAGGTTCCGGTTTTCAGGTTTATGTTGAACCGATTAATGGACTGGGTGGACCGGTCTAGGTTGATTTTTAAAACATTGGTTTAGAGCATATACTCACACATGATAACACTTTACACCACCGATGGACCATATATACAAATAGCAACAAATCGGTTATGTTTGTTTATAAATTTTAGTGTATGTTTTTTATAATAAATTATGTAAAAGTAAGAGAAAGTGAAAAAGAAAAAATTTAAAAAATATAACAATTAAAAGAATAAATCTTTCCTCCGGGGGCCAAGAACAAATTATTTCTTTCCTTATTCGTGGTCTTTCCTCCAGGATAAATTATATCTTCAAAGGGATTATCTAAAGAATCTCAATGTAAACCGACCACCCTTCAATATGCTGCCTTTGCTGTGATTCTTGACATGAATTTCACATTTCCTTTGACGCGCAGACATTCGCAGCAGCAGAGTTTCTGGAGGGATATATTGATCTGCAATTCCGGTCAAAACAAAGAATTTGGTTCATTAAGTGGTGAGGAGAGATATCTGTTCTTTTGCTGGTGATGTTCAACTTGTTCCAAAAATATATATATATATTAGTATATCTATCTTGAAAAAGTGGCTTTACAGTTGTTTTTTGGGCATCCAGCCTTCTTTTGAATGTTCTTGTTTGGCAAAAAAAAAAAGGCAGTCCAACCTTTGCTGCTGCTGCTTTATTTCTTTTTATAAATAGAGCTGCCAGACAGCTCCCAACTGCTGGCAAGATTAGGCTTCCATTCCCTCTTCTTAAACAGACAAAAAAAAACCCATCATCAGATCACAATTTCACTTGGAATTGTAACATCTGATAAATGCTTTTGTCATAATACCTAAACCTCACAAAAAGAAGATCAAACGAGCAAACGAACATTTGCCATCAAAAGGGGGACTTAAGAAATGGAGAAGGTGGCAGAACTTAAATCCGAAAACGGTATCCTGATCTTCAGCAAGAGCACATGCTGCCTGTGCTATGCAGTGCAGATACTGCTCCAGGAACTCGGTGCACGCCCCCATGTCCACGAAATCGATCAGGATCCTGATGGAAAGGAAATAGAGAAGGCACTTATGAGGATGGGGTGCAGCGGCCCTCTGCCTGCTGTCTTCATTGGTGGCGAGCTGGTGGGATCAACCAATGAAGTCATGTCCCTGCACTTGAGTGGCTCCCTGATGCCCCTTCTCAAGCCATATCAGGCGGCTGGTTTGTCTTAGAAGAGCTGGAATTGCAGCACCAGTTAAGTACCGGAAGAATCAGATTTGGTCCCTTATCCAGAGCTCTAGAGGTGAAGATCAAGTATTGATTTGTTATGGATTTAGTTAATGGCTCCGTAATTTTAGTACATTAGTGGCTAGCTTGGAATTAGGATGTTGATATCAGCCAGTGCAAGAATATGTTCTGTTTGCTTTTCCTTAGTAAATGAAGTGAACTGGTTTAGATCAAATTGGAACTATGGATCTTTTACTTACCTTTTTCAGTTGGGTTAAATCCCACATTATTACTTTCCCCATTCTCTTAAACCAAAAGTCCAATTTGACCCTGGACAGTTCAAACACCCTTTGTTATAACCTTCAAAACTTTCTTCGTATGTTGCCATGTTACTTTCTTTACTCCTGTCTTCTTTTATTAAATTCCGAGTGCATTACTCTATTTGCATAAGGTTAGGTATGCTAAAATTGTGTTGAGTATAAGAAGCCTTGGATCCAGTGTCTTTAGCCTAAGATAACGAAGGTCATGATAAGATTCCCACAATTTTTTTCCATTTAGATTCTTCTTTTTGGAGGCTTGATATTTTTTTTATATATCATGTATGAATTTCTAGAAACCAAGTCACAAATATTGCTCATTAGCGTATAATGACTCCCCAAGTTTGAAAAAATTATCACCTTTTCTATGGGAATAAAAAATAAAAGAAATTTGGTGAAAGTCATGCCTCAATTCTCTTATATAAAAGAAAGTTATGCTTGTTTTCTAATTAGAATGTGTGAGAAAATGTTAGATGATTTGAATGTGAACGAAAATTATATTTAATTTGTAAAATTTGAATATGTAGAAGAATTATTTATATATATATATATATATATATTTAATATATGATAATGATTGAATGAGATAATAGTATTTAAATTTATAAAGTAATAAAAAAATTAATATGAGTAAAAAATTATAAAAAAGAGTGTTGATTTGATTGTAAATATGTATAATAATTAAAAATTATTAATTAATTATAAAAAATAAAAAAAATTAAATTTAAATTTAAATAAAAATTATATAATAAAATATTTAATTTATAAAATTTTTAAAATCTAATAAATAGTCTTAAATTTAGCAACAAACATAGCCGCACATTTTAGGAAAAAAATCAAATTAACTTTTTCACCCCAAAATTACACTTAATTATCTTATCCCCCCACCCACCAATTGGCACCATAAGAGCTCAGCCTTGCCTTATCAGCGCTATCCCTAAAACGACCAGAAGAAAGAAAATGTCTGTATCGGCGATATTTGGTGCAAGACTGGTGGCTCCTCCTCCCTCCTCCGCTGCAAGCAAGGCGGTGCCGAGTCTAGTGATGGGCGGCGGCGATGGGGGCAGTGTGCCGGCGATAGAGTGCTCGTCGAGGCCGCAGAAAAAAGCGACCAAGCATCACATGAAGACCCGGCCTCGCAAGACCCGGCCTTCCGACATACGGCGTGGTCCCACCGTGTACCCTCCGCCTCCCCCTCTCCCGCCTGAGTGGAGTCTCGTCTCGGACGAGACCTCCGCCGTTGCTCTGCCGCGGCCTGTCCAGCCTGAGTAATTAAAATCACCCTGGCCTGCTTCTGTTTCTGTGCCGTGACATATTTGAACTCTGTCAACATTGTTTTCCTTTTTCTAATTTGAAATTCAAGATTGTGTGTTTGTCTGTCCCAATTTCTGTTTTTGAGGTGTATTTTGTATGATTGTTTTGGAATTGGGTTTCCGTGTTGAGTTTTAGCAGATTGGACAATATTTTCGAACGTGAACTTAAACAAATTTTTTAAATTGAATCTCGTTTAAGTCAAATTTCAGTTTGATTTTAAATTTTACAAAATCAAATTAAACAATGTTAGTGCAATTGTAGAATTCAAGTTGCTACTAAAATTAGAGTAGCAATTCAAATTAGAAAATTGTTTGAATATTGTTAGTCTGGAAACCAAATTAAAATTAAAATTAGATAATGAAACTCGGTTTGAAAAAATTATTTAAGTTTAAATTAAAAACTTAATTAAATTTCAAAATATCATCGAGTCTATCAATTCAATTCGAGTGATTAGTTTTATCAAGGACTGAGCAGGCCACTAGAGAACTCTCCTAGTGAGCATGACCATGGGCAAATTTGGTCTCCAATAACATGCGCATAATGGCCTTGGTATAGGTATAAATAAGCACATCAAAGGGTGAAGAGATGCGGCCCGAAATATGATGTACATAGGAGGTGCAGAAATATAAATGACATTGCACGTGCATAATTGTGATGATACAAGTGCCCTAAGTAGGAAGTCTCTCATGAGATGCTGCACTCGTACATTATACTAGCTGTAGTATCTCAATGACCAGTAGTAAAGGAAGGACTCGAAATTGTTAGTTCTCTAAACGAAGTGCAAAAATTTGAGGGCTTTGTTTATTTCTAAGTTGTGTTACGTGTTTTTTTAATGTTTTTGTGTCGAGAATTATGTAAAGTAAGAGAAAGATAAAAAAAAAATAAGGACAACAATTAAATGTGTGTTTTAAGATACATAATTACAAAACAAATAAAATATAAGTATCAAACATTGTCGAGAAAAAAATAATAAACTACAGTGACTCCTTTAAATTCATTTAATCTTGTACACAGTGCATTTGATGGTGGTAACCAATGTCACAATTTTTTATTTTTTTTATAAAAAAATTGTAACATTTATCATAATTTCAAGATCAACCCATCTTAACAGAACCTATTTATGGCTATTTTTTCTGATACCATTGTGTGTTATATCATTCATCGTCTGTCGTTTGAGCGAGTGTTAATGTTTAAGGCCTGAAACAATAATGCAATAATGCAAGCTTGAACTGCCATCATCATCAAAACAAGAGACCAGTATTCCTCAATGTAAACACTCCTGGAAAGAACATATTCCCACGAAGCCAAGGGTTCGGACGAATTTGGGACCAATTTTATCTTTTTTCTCGTGGTGGGATCTTACCTCTTTTTCTTTCTTTTTCGTTTTCTTTTTTTGCAGTGTGTGGGTTGTTCATAAACTCATTAAATTAAACTGTAAAGCGAAATCAACATTTATGTACGCATCAAATACCAAATTGAAATCAAAATTTGATATGACAACTTTTTAAAACCAGTTTTTTGATTTGATTACAAATTTCAAAATTTAAATTCGTTAAATTGTCCCTAACTAAATACCAAATTTTATTTTCATTTTTTAACATTTATCATATTACATTTTTTCCTTAACATTTTTTATATTCACGATTTAAAATTCTGATTTTTATATTTAATTTTTAAAATTTTATACTATTATCTTATTATTTTTAAATAAAAAATATTTTTTATAATAGATATATATTTCCTTCAAAAAATCTAAACTAAAACAATAAAATATTAAAATAAAAATATTTAATATTTATTTATAAGCTATATAATTAACATTTATAATTTTAAATGTAAAATATTCATTTTTATTATTTTCTATTTTTAAAAATTAAAATTCAATATATCAAAATATCGAATTTGGTCTTCAATACACAAAATTAGCCTATCGAAAATTCAACTTAATTCGATACAATAAAATCTAATGCACAGTGCGTACACTTGCTTAAATATGAGACACATTAACTTGAATCACTTGAAGCGCAGGAGAATTAACTTGGGTTTTAGCAACGGCGCCCGAACCTGGTTGGTCTGTTTGAGTCTCGTATGCTTTTTATCTTTTCTTACCCACCATTGATTGACGTTGTGAAAATAGCAGGATTAGCTCAGAAAAGAAATGATTTGCTGGAGCGATAATTATGGCCAACATTATTTATTAATATTGAAAAAGTGGAAGGAATCATTAGGCAATGGATACGCATTGCCCTGACGGTCAGCTTTTCCTTTTACTTTCCAGTTTCTTTAACAAATTGGTGGAGTGTGTTTCAAGTTACGACTCCCATCTCCACCCCCTGATTGACAGTCAAAAACAGAAAATATTAAATTTATTACTACTATTTAAATATTACAAACAGCATAGGCACCACCAGTGACCAGACAGCCCTTTCACCACATGGGCATCTTGGTTTGTATTCAATATCATCAATCCCCTTCTATTTTTCTCCCGTGTTCGATTTTTTAGTACGAGGACAGGTGATTTCAAGAGGTGATCAGTTCAGGTGTTGTGGAGAGCCAGTAATGAATGAATTTTACAGTGATGTTAAAGTAAGTTGGTCCAATGGCCAATGTAATTATGCAAATCATGACATATACAACGATATTTTAAAAAATAACTAACCATGAATATGACGGGGATGCAATCTCGTCTCTCTTGGGGAGAAGCAAATGCCAATTAAGGAGTTGGATGATACTTAAAGAGGGATCATTGCACAATGAAAATCAAGTTCATATGCAAAGATTGCTGATAACCACTCAGGACACGAACAACAGGAGGTTTTCTAGATCATAACGGATCATTAGATCATGTGAATTTCCCACTTGAAAATCTAGAAACAAGGCAGGCCATAGTTTCCAATCGCCGGACACTAAGCGCAAACGTACACTTTTATTACCTGGGAGATCTGATAATGGAACAGAACGAATAACCCCAATACTTGCTAAACAGAAACAATCAGCCACCTAAAGACTGCGTGAGTGAGCCCACCCTTAGCATACAAGTTACTTGCACAACAAATTCCTCAGCCCATAATTGTAATGATAAAAGCATTTTGTCACCACCACATATTAGAAATGCATTACTTGAGGTGAAAAGCTCAGCCAAGTGCAAAAATTGATGGCTTATGAGCTCTCAAGCTTCTCAACAACCAATCCGGGCTTGTTGGCACCTCCATCGGCACAGCAATCAAGTACACCTTAACGAAACAAAAAATCAAATAATGATTAGAAGATAGAGGATGCACCTGTTTCATTCATTAGCAAGAACCAGAGGGTGTCTCAATCGATCGGTTGCAGGCACGGTTGCTTTAATCGTCCCTCGAGGCTGCATCTTCATCCATTTTCCAAACAAAACCAGGCATGTCAACCCTTCGCCCTGCAACTGTACGGTAAACATAGAGTTTCTCAACAGGGCAGCTCTCAGGTCTTGAATGAGGGGGTCCGCTCTCATCTATAACTTCAACATTGAGCCTGCACATCTTCTGACCAAGCAGCTTACATGCTCTAAAACTTACCGAGCAAGAAGACATCCAAAGGGATCGCATTGTCTCCAGCTTTGCAGCATTGTCCAACAGAGCCTTGTCCCCGAATGGGCAATCCCTGATCTCCAGTTTCCGCAGGCTTCCACACCCAGACAACACGTGATGGAGGCCCAAGCAGCTTTCCCCAGCAAATGCTATAGAAAGCATCTCCAATTTCTTAGCGTGAGTTCCAATATATTCAAAAGCTAGATCAGTGAGGAGGCCAGAAACGGAAAGACGCCTTAGTCCCTTGCAGTTCTGCACAATGGCTCCAAAACCAGTATCAAGTGGTTGAAGCGTTAAGTAATCAGGTGATTGAGGGTTAATAATACATAGACGGAATCGAATCATATTAGGTCGGTTCCTTGCAATAGTAACTAATGCAGCATTTGACATCTGGTGGCAGAAATAGAGAACAGATTCCAGGTTGGGGCAGCCTTCCGAAACAGAGACAAGACCTTTTTCTGTCAAAGACACATTAGGTTCTACTCCAAAAGGATCTGAAGGGAACACCCGGAGTTCTTGCAGATCCTTGCAAGATGCCGCAACAGCCTCCAGACCAGTGTCTTCAATGAAATCCAGAACCTGTGAGCAGTAACATGATTATAAGCTGAAGGATGCAATGTAACAAACCAACACATGATAGACAACAAACTTCAAATTATAACAAACATTAGGCACGTTGTTGATGATTGTCATTGGCTTTAAGACAACAATATATTTAAATTATGATCTGGGGAACTTTACCCCAACCTAGGAGGTATTTTCATTTGTTCACAATTTACTAGAACATCATGCAGCCTATCAATTTAACAGGCAAAGCACAAAAACATAGGCAGCAGGTAGAATACCCATAAGCGCTGTAAATGTTGACACTGGCTAACAAGCTTAACAAGATCAGGACTCTGAATTGCCGCATAACTTAAGTTCAGTGAAGTGATTCCAGAACAGACTGAATAAATGGCCGGAAGATAAGCTGGAACAACGTCAGAAAAACCAGACAAGCCTTTGAGTTGTTTACAGGCTGAAAATGCTTCTTCCAGGTTTGAGTAGATATCAGACCGAACTTCAGCCGAATAGGCACCAGTGCCCAATTCAACCAACTGAGGGGCAAGGCGGAGAAGGTTAGAGAGCTTGTCAAGGGGTGAATCACGATTCAGCCGAAGGGTCCTCAGATTAGGGCACCGCGCAACAAGACGCTCCAGAGCAGAGAAACTCACCTCTGAGCCTAAGCAAGAAATGTTCAGTGACACCAGTGAGGTGAAGTTGTCTGGGAAATGGCTAAGCCAATGCTCAGTCTGGTCTTCCACTTCACTCTCCCTCAAATCTAGCTCTCTGAGATTCCTGTATCAGAGATAATACAATAGTTATTAAAACTATTGTTACCAAATAGCAAACACAGTGTGCTCTTTGACGAGAACCATCCCTATTTGGCAACTTTAAACAGCATTAAAGATTTAGAGAACCATAGTGTATCAATGCCGTCTATTGTGGCATAAAAACTACTGTGTCAAGTTAGAAATTATTCACCCCAGCATGATTATTCAATTCAGAATTTCACGGCGCCAGGATGCAATTAACCAAGTTAACTTTCCAGGTCCTTAGCACTGAGTAAAAAACAAGGAATGAAAATATTTTCTTATAGAGTTATGCTTACGCAAAGCAGGAAAAACAGAATCCATGAAATAACAATAACTTAAATATATATACAACTCCGCCAAAGAATAATACAGTTCATAATATTCCAAGGACAAGCAATAAAGAATCTTCCACCAATGAGCATAACAGACATGGTAATCAAAAGGTTGCTAAGTTCATGGAAACAAGTTTATTCCAAGAGATTATACTTGGAATTAAGAACTGAGCTCAGTAGAGATCACAACTAGAACTAAATATCCTTCACAGAAGTAACTCTCAACCTGTAGGGCAAGAAAATATATGGTTTACTCATTAACATGAGCACAGTAAATGATATAATGACGTAGAGTAAATAAATTTGAGAAGACAATGAGTAGTAAATACTTGACTTAATGCCGAATCACAACTTTCGCTCCTTCAAGATGCATATTGCACCCACAAAAAAAACTTATGCATTAAAGAAAATGAATAGTGCAGGCTCATACCATTTTATCCAAGTGCTAGACTACACATTACACCGACAAAATCTCACCGAACAAAGCTCTTAACTTTATTCACCAAAAACCCCAGCTTCCTTCTGCATTGCCACTGAATCCCATCGAAACAAACTTACCTTGACCATTCCATCGGGAAAAGGACAAAAAAGTAACCAAAGACACCACGTCAAACGTTAGTATTTCAAGTTGCAACTTCTAACCTGCAATTAGCGGCAATCGACGCCAGACCGTCGGTTGTAAAACCCTCGCAAGACGAGAGCACCAAAACTTCGAAATTCTTGAACGATCTCGCAATCATTTCCAGATCCTCATCCGTCACCACCATCCGCTTCAGCTTGATCTCCTCGAGAAACGGATAAGCCACCGACATCGCCTGGATCCAGGGCTGCACATAGGCACCCCAACCCTCCGGCACGAGGTTGAAATCAGCAAAATGCGGCTTCCCCTTCATCTCCACCGCCCTAAGCTCCGGAAACCGCCGGATCACGACATCTGGCGAGACGGAGTAGCAGTTTCCGATGAAAACACGGCGACGGCACAACCGCTCGATCTCGTACCACGACTTGCACACCACAGAAACCGCGTTCCGGTCTTTATCGGAGCTCAGGAACGAAAAGACGTGCTCCAAAACCTCCTCCGGAAACAAGTACTCCATAGGAGGACCAAAACCGTAGCTTGAGCCCTGGATCTGAAGACAGAACAAGGCAGAGAGAGAGAGAGATGAGAAGAAGGAAGTGAGGTGGAACAGTTGTTGTCTAGGGAGGAAGATGACTCAGGATAAGGTTTTTTTAATCGTCATGAGACTCGTGACTTCGTGTGAGGTTAGAATTTAACCATAGTTCGATTCAGCGAGTCCGAGACTGACACTTGTGCTGCCAAATCGCAGCCGTCGAACAACGGTGGGGTCGGTTATCTGGTTGAGCAGCGAAGTGCGACCGTTGAAAAACGGTGTGTGCGGCAGTCTGTGTGACGTGGCGACCAGGAGATGATAAATTACGGTTATTTTGGCTGTTAGGCTATGTTTGGAAGCCATATTTCTATCTTTGGACTTTACATCAAATTTTAAACAATCAAATATAATATTAAACAAAAATTTTATTTAAATTTAAATTCAACTATTTTTTTTGTCCAACGTATGTATCTATTTAATTATTTTTCTATCCTTACACAATTTTACAATTAAAACAATATCTATATATATACATTTACACTCATATTTATATATATTTATACCTTAAAATTTAATAATTATATATATACAAAATTCCATTATTCAATTATTATTATATATTTTATACATATATTTAAATAAATAAATTTCTTGATTTTATTAAAATCTTCCAATCAAATACTGTACAAATCTCAACATAATACCCAACCAACAACCGTTAACTCCATCAAAACCCTCTCCAAATCATAAATAGGTAGACATTTCTTTTTTTTTTTTTTCAAAAATGCCTCCAATTATAGAAAAAAATACTAACTAATAATTTAAAAAATGCTTGTTTAACAAGGCCTACATATGACAAAAGTAATATCAAATTATGTCGATATACATCTTATTATTGTGAATTTAAACTCAATATCTTGCATTTTGAGATCCAATATTATAGTTTTACTACTTTTTGGTAGGGATTTTTATGTTGAAATATATATATCTACATATGTATAGGAATAAGTACATGTTTAAATAAATATTAGATTATTTGACTTTAGGATGGGGCATTAAATTAACTTTTATTATTTTCTTTTTAAAGTTTAATTTGTATACATCTGAAAAAAAAAATGAAAAGATATGTGTTTTGATGTAATTTCAACAAAAGCCAATTTCACAACTTCTCATTTGAATCATCATTGTTTATTGTACATGTAAATTTATATTTCGGCCATCGATTTACAATAATAACAATATATACTTTAAAGAAATAATTGGTTTAACACCACTAATAATAGTAAGATAAAAATATATCAATTGTACAATATATGCTTTAACTTAACATAAAAATCACAAAAAACAAATAGGTTATCTGCACTTCGAATGAATTTTTTTTTTTTAATTTAACTTGTGAATTAAATTTTTTTTATTTAAAAAAATGTTTACATTTTGAAGGCAACGTAAATCAAAAAAAGAAAAAGAAAATTTGAGTGGGGATTGTAATGTATTATGCATATGTAGTGAGGGAATCTCACGATTCGAGATCGGGAGTGGATCCGACGGATCTGATTGTGCAGAGGGCCGGGGACCACTTTCGCCAGGGAATGATCGCTTGTTGATTTTTTTATGTAAAAAGTTTCATTCATCAAATCAGAATCATTAGATATCAACCTAACCAATCATATTCAATCTTCCGCTAATTAAAACACACTTAATTGGCATTGAATGCCAATTTGAAAATGAGTTTAATCATGTGTTTGGTAGGGTGGGTATTTGTTGAAAGTGAACTGGTGTTATGTTGTGATAAATAATACATAAAATTTTAATATAACGAAAATTTTAATTTATATATATAATATTATAATAATTAAATAAATTGATAATATATAGAGATAATAATTAATTTTTAAAGTATAAATAAATATAAATGTGAGTATATATGTGGTATATATATAAATTGATTTGATTTAAATTAAAAATATAGTAAGTATAACAATTAAAAATAATTAATTAATTATATATGTAATAAATTAATAATTTAAATTTAAATTTAAATAAAAATTTATTAAATAATATATTTAGTGCGATGCGAGAACATGTTAAAAGCTGAGTTCCACAAACAGTGCATGAGATTTAACCTAAGTGTATTTTGAGAAGCTGTTGTTGATGTGTTTGAAGTATGTACGTCTTGTAAAAATAGCATGAAAAAAATAAAATTTATGTAATATTTATTTGTTTTTTGGAGTATTTATATAGAATATATGATATTAATAAATCAAATTTCTCTATTCAACCTTGTTTTAGTTCTTTTTTTTAGCCAACTGACTGTAACTTCAGTTTGAGTTTTACTACTTAAAAAATTTGACTTGATTATATACCTAGATGAAAATATCACATACGATAAATCTTTTTTGATTTCTTAAAATTTTGTGATGTATATTTATAATATTATATAATTACTAGACAATATAATTTTATATAATCGTCAATTTTTGTGTATAAATAAATATATACGTGGGGTGCGTACGTATAAAGATTATAGATAGAAGTGAGGTCCCCACGTTTCCATCGACTAATACGTGACCAATTCAGTGACGAAATCACCCTTAGTCAGGTGCGGACATTTAGTTTTATGTAGGGGTAAACGGGGGGCATTATCGGCAGTCCGCGAAGGGGGCGTGGTATGATGGATTGGCCATGCGGCAGTATGCACACCACAGTCCTGTCCCTTTCTATGTGCAAAAGCCTGTTCATGTCTTAAAATGCGCGCGCGCTCACATATATATATATATATGTGTGTATTTATACTACGTTATTAAAATTTTGAACTTAATTTGATATTATATTATAAATTTATAATATTATATTTAAAAAATAAATCTATATAATTACCCCGCCACTTTCAAATATAATTGTTAGCATGTTATTAATTATTTTCTATGTTATATGATAATATAAATGTAACTTTTTAATTACGCAATTATTTTTAATTTGTCTTACTTTTCTATCATTTTTTCTTCTTCTTTTAACATTTTATATTTACTAGTTTTTCTCTTAAATTTACTCTCTTTTTCAAAACTTTTTATCATTAATTTCTACCTTATTTTAAATATTCTCTACATTTTAAATTTTTATAAATTTATCATTTAAAATACTATAATTTAATAATTTATAAATTAAGTGTGCCACATTTACTTGACGCATATAGTGTGTATGAAAATGATGTGTGCTCATTATTAAACTAGAATGTAGGGCGTAGATTTAAAGTTAGCCAGGGGTGTATGTCAACCGTTGGATTAACTCCTAGGGTGTTTTGGAAGACGAATAAAAGGAATGGAAGAAAATGAAGACGAAATAAGACAAATTCCGATTGGTCGTTTATTTCTCATGTAGAAGAGAATATAAATTCGATCTAAAAAAGCCCCCAAAAAATAAGGATGAAAATAACATATTGCTTTCAAATATTTTATTTAATTTTAGTTTGCCTATTTAGCCTGCACTTAAGCATGGCCATAAAGAAGTAGCAATCAATGGCTCAGATCTGTTGATCACTAAATTATGACTCGACCTGTGAACTAACCTTCTTCAATAAAATATCAGCAAGTCACAATAGAATCAGATTTTTATTAGCAATAATTTAATTTTGTTCCCAATCAAGTGCGAAGAATGCTTAGCTGTGATGCAAGTAAAGTTGATTGCTCAACAGTAAGAAATTGGGATTTCAGAATTAAATAATTTAATCTATCACAATATAATAATTTAGTATGTTTCTTTTTAAAAATGAGATTAAAGCCTAATAAAATTATTTTGAATAATTACTTTATCAAATTTGATGTATAAGATTACTTACTTTTTATTTTGATTATTTTGTACCAAATTTGATATTAATTAAAGATTTTTATCTATTATAGAAAGTATATAATTAAATTTGATAAAATAATTTATTTAATTTAATTCTTTAAAATAAGTATAAAATTTGATTATTAGGGCACACGTGGCTGTCCGGGAATCTCCTCCCTCTGTGGGGGTTGTTTGGCATTGCAAGTGTGGTATGTTTAGTTGTCATATTTTAATAAGATTCAAATTTTAAAATTTATTTGAATATATACATGCACACACACACACACACACATATATATATATATATATAATGATTAAATGATATGATAGTATATAATGATAATAATTAATTTTTAAAGTATAAATATAAATAAAGATGTGTGTATGTAGTTATTTAATTATAAATAATTATAATAATTGAAAATTAATTAATTAGCTATATATATAAGAGAATAATAACATGAATTTGATTGGATTAAAATTTTGTTCAATAATGTGTTTAATTGTGTAAATTTTGATAAGATGTAAAAGAATTGAATTACAAAAACAAACCTAGCTAGTAAATCAAAATATTCAACTCAAATTTAATTAAATTAAAAATTATTTTTACATCTAATCAAATTTGATTCGAATTATGAATATTGTTTTCAAAGTCAATTTAACTTGAATTAAGTTTCAAAAAATTAAATAGAGTTTGATTAGTTGTTTAACTCATTATTTGAGTTCAACTTGGTAACACCTTAAACTTTGTTTCCATGTTTATCGGGAAATTAATCCTTTTATTCATGATAATTTACATAAATAATTAAAATATTGAATTCTTTTTTTTTCGTTGGTTCATTTTTTTGTCTTTTTTCTTGGGCATCTTGGATGCCATGCACTGCTCCAATTATTTAATTATATGGGGCCTTAGCCCATCCTTGGTGGTCCCAATGTTGTTTTATGCACATGGACTGCATGTTAAGATATCTTGTACTTGTTTGTCGTGCTATGTTAAATTTGAAAAATATAACCAGGACATTTGAATAATTCAGCGGCTCAAATAAGATGTTAATTAGTTTTTTAAATGAAATAGTTTTACTATAATTTTGATTTGTACATTTACTTGAGTTGATTTATTAACTAAGACTATCTTATTGATTCAATTGTCTAATCTGATTGCTTCAATAACTCAATTAGGCCAGTTTTAAAAGATAGATGCACATAACTTGCAACTTAGTTGGCTAAATATATTACGGAAATTTATTTTAAAAAGTTTATAAAATATTTTTTTCTAACTTATGAGTTTTTATATTGCATCCTAAAAATAAGATGTTGATGTGTTGAAAATAACACATCCAAAATATCACGAACGATGTTGAATTTAGTAAAAGACGACCACTTATAATTTTTTTTAGCATAATGTTTAAACACATTGTAATGTTTAATTTTTTTTTATCTATTCAAATTCACACAATATAGTTCTCACTTTTATTTTAACTTATTAATTTTATTCACGTTCCCTTTCTAATTTTTAACTTTTCAATTTCTTTTGAACTTACTTTATTTTCAAATTATAAATGTTTTATACTTTTAATTTTAAATATGTTATTTTTATTATTTAAAATAAAATTATTTTATAATTTATCAATAAATTTATTTACACAAGGACTAAGTAACTTTTACAACCACATTTAATGTATTTATTGGAGGTCCATGGGTATTTGGGCACCTAACTCACCCACCAGCCACAAGGTTGGAAAATTGTTTCGGCCAATCAAACGGTGTCGTGTAACTTTACGACTTAAATGTAAATTAATTACTTGAATGGGAAAGAAAAGGAAGTTAGATAACGAGTCATGTCTCCCTTTCACTAAATGAATCAATAAATAAAAACGGATATATATGATACTCTAATAATAATTATTGAGACCCCAATGGAGTAAACCTTTGTTTACATACTTACCAAAATGTGCCATTCAACTGGTGTTTCTTGTACTATGTGGCATATTCCAATGATTTAGAGCCTAATTTTTCAATTATAAGGTGTTGAGTTCAAATCTTTTGGGGCACGGGTATATAAATGGATGGTGTGTGTGAATTAAAAAAAAAAAAAGGTGTTTCTTGGTTTTTAAAGGGATGATGTTGTCTAACATTTCAATTCTGAAATGTTAGATTCGAATCCCATTAATGATGTGTGTGGAGTCTGGATGAGTGCACTAGTTTAAAAAATTTATAAAAGAATGGCTATGTTTATTTTCAATTTTTTTCAAAGAATAAACTACAATCATTTAAGGGTTGAGTTCAAATGAAGTCGAGCTCAAAAAATAAGAGCTCAAATTTAGCATTGAGCTCAATCATGGAGCATCACCCAATCAACATTTTGGTTGTTGACGGTGAATTTTTGACTTGCATCATAGTGGATGGTAAAAAAGGATAAGACTCAAATTCAAACTTAGAATTTCAAAGTCTTTGTTCTTATTTCTCTTGTGTTGCTCAAGTAGTGTTCCTGGACAATGGGGGGTGAGAGAACAATTGCATGAAAGGAAGGAGGGCTAGAGTGATGTTGGTGTTGGGGCAGAGTTGTTGAGGCCTTAAGCGACAGATAGTGGCTTAGTGTTAAAGTCTGAACCATGAGAATTGAGATCGAAAATTTGAGTGGTTGTGAAGGTTGCGGTTAGAACAAATGAGGAATAGGGGCAAATGGTGCGCGTGTCAAAAATGTCACAATCAACAAGATTATTATAAAAATGCTATCGTTCTCGAGTTATTTGAAATTCGTTGAATTACGCACTTAGTACTTGAGCTTGACTTAATATATATGTTGAGTAGTTCAAATTTGGCTCGAACTCAAATCATGTTCTAAGTCAAGCAACTTAATTTAACCTCGTTCCTGTAATTATTATATCTTTTAAATTTTATTTTTATTTTTCTATTATTTTTTCATAATTTTTAATACAAACATGTCTAAAAATATACATTCAAATATTAAAACAAACATGGCAAGCGTTTTCCTATGCATTACTTTTACCATTGGAACAACATTAAGCTTCATTTTTAATAGGCTTAAAAATACAACTCAAAATTAATAAATTCTTGATTGAAATCCATGAATTTGAGTTAAAATCAGATTAGACTTGATAGATTTAATATATAATCAGGTTGATTTAAAATTAATAATTTATTTGAAATATATGTATTTCAATTCGACCTGTCAACTCATAATCCGCTTAATTTTTAACTTTTAAACTACAATTTTTGATTTGACTTAAAAAACTCGGCACGAGTTTAATATGAAATTAGGAAGTTTGATTTGGCCCTTCAAGAGTTTAAGTTTAAATTGGAACAAATCAAAACACACACACACACACACAAAAAAAGCTAAAGTGCGAATCGACAACTTATCTTAAATGCCTATATCTTAACTCCATTCGTCAACCTCTGACTTGACTTGATTATATTATATAGATACATTTTTAGGTATTGTACAGGAGTGATACATCTTGATACACGTTGGATCATCATCTTGCACACCTCAAATCCTACGACCTCTTAGAAATGACATGATTAAATATTTCTAACAAAAATCTAATTAAATTATGGCGTGGCCATATATATATAGAAGCCCAATAATATTATATTAACCTAGGGTTATTTTCAGAATAAAAAATGTTATAACACACAATTAAGAAAGAATTAAATAAATAAATATTGGAGGGTCATTATCAGCACGTCACGGGCCTAAATACATATTCCTATTCACCACTGACTGCTCTGGTCCTCAACAACAACCCACAGGCTTTTAATTCAATGATTGAAATTTATTTGATAATTTATTGCTCAATTCTAAAATAAGAAGGACCACTCATTTAAAGTGGCACGATGGCCCAAAAAGTAAATTTAGAGTGATTCGAAAGAAAAGGAAAAAGCTATGCCTCGTCAACTTTTATTTTGGTTCTCTTCAGAAAGAGTGATGTTATACCTAATAATCTTTTTAGTAATTATACACTGCTAAATATTTAACATACGAAATATAAACAATGGCCAATTAACAAATACGGGGTCATTTTGTGGACTCGATGGCCCAATAGAGATGAGCTGTCCAATCATTCTGGGCCCAGCCCTACGGCATTTAACAGTGCCCCACAGGAAATAACTGCTGTGGTTGTGTCAGTATATATTTTTAACGTTTTTTTTTTCCCCTTAAAATCGTGTAAAAATAAAAGGAAAAAATTAAATGTTTATCTGAAAATATATATGTATATAAAAAAAAAAACAAAGCCTATAATGATAATCTTAATAATCTTGTAGGTATAATGATATACTAGCTACTATACACAATCAATATGCGTATATAAAATTTAAAATATAATTAATCACTGCACACCTGTAAAATTATATTTTATTATATGAATATTTTAAAATGCATTTCATGTCTATTTTATTAAGTTATATAATGCACGTATTTTATTTCATAATTTATCACTTACAAAAAATCCGGTATCTTAGATATGTGATAACTATAATCTAGCGTAAATTATTGCATTTTAATGATACAATTAAAAGAAACAGAAATTATAAAAAATTAAATTGCAATAAAAATTATATAAAATAAGAGGAAAAGAGTCTAAAGAAAAACTATAGCATAGAGTCTAACATAAAAATGAAGATACGAAGAAAGGAGAAACGCAAAAAGAAAATAAGATCAGGGCATTTTAATCATTTAACTTTGAGACCCAAACTACAATTACTCCAATGGCTACTAGATGGATGCTTTCTACATAGTAATAGATGAAGGAATTACACAAAGAAGTTCAACCAGAATTTTCTCAAGCTCGTTAATGCATTCGCAAAGACATGTTACAAGAATTTGTGACATCGCACGAAATGCAAAATCAGTCCAACAAGATTTCCCACAAATGCACAAACAAATCTACAGTCCAAGATTAGATGCCATGAAAGAGGGACTCCATCAATTTGATGCTTACCAAGCTCACAAAATGTGCATATGTACAGTAAGTGAAAACGCGAACTGTAAGGGAAGCTACGCGAGCAGGTTGCTCTTGCAAGCAAGGGGCAATCAATGGAGTTTACCATGTTCATTGTTCTACATGCATTACAGGATTCCCTTTCTGTATAAGCTTTGGTACCTGCCCTGAGTTCAATAAGAGGTTCAATGACTTTGAAAGATAAGTAGGCATGTTGGCTATTAGCTATTAATGCAAAGGCTATGTTTGAAACCCCTACTTTCAATTTTTCACACGGTTCACCAAACTTTACACTATCAAAACGTACTATTCAACCAAATTTTCATTTAAATTTAAGTTTAAATTTTTTAATTTTTTCGTGTATAACTAATTAATTATTCTTCAATCATATACTTACTCACAATAAAATCAATACATATATACACACATACGATCACATTTATTGTACTCTAAAAACTAATCATTATCCCTATATACCATTACATTATTCAATCATTGTTATATATTTTATAAATATATTTAAATTAAAAGAATTTCAAAACATCAAAATCTTACGATCGAACATTCTCCTCATTCTCACACAACTCCCACCAAACATCATCCCAAATAGAACCTTTCTCCCAAACATAGCCATAGAGTTTGTCCAAAAAACCAAGAAAATCTCAAGAGGAAAGAAAAACACGAAAACATTCCGTGTGTTAAGTTAGAGTAGTGTAGCACCTGAAGTCATTCGCAAGCAATTTTAGTGTCAAAGCTGCTAAGACAAATAGCGAATGCCTGGAAAGCAGAGATTGGATATTGGTAGTCCATGGTGAAGACGTCTTTGCCTGCTTTCCCAAATTGGAGAATCACATTCTCATGCTGCTCTTGTACACCAGATGTGTTCTCAAGAGATGCAACTAGCTGAAAGTTCTTTACTGAAGCAACTGTCACACGTCCATTGAAGTTGAGACACCAGCATTGAAGTTGGTCATGCCATCTTGGAGCCTTGTTTTTCAAAACTAGCATTTCATCTTTTGGTGTTGACAAAATCCCGGAACGGAGACTATCCGTTCGCAATGATCTTGACCTGAAAAATGGCTGTGAAGGGAACGAATCAAAGTTTCCAGGCAGGAATTCAGTTTGTGTGGGAGCCACACCTTCTGGTTCCATTGCAGAAGTTGGTATAGAATCCATGATGCACTGCATTCGCCTAGGTCCCCTGTATTATAATATGTATCACCATTAACTAATGAAATGCGACAATGTATGAACACTGAGATAACATATCCCATTTCACTCCATAACAACAATCTTTGAACAATAAAATCAGTCAAAGGAATTAATTCATCACCTTGAACCCATGACATTCAACTCATACGAAATGTGGGCAATGGGATAGTTGCCTGCAGGGACCCTGGGGGAGACTTGTCTCATTCCAACAAATCTCATGGAACGAGATTTAGCAACTTTAGCTCCAGCATTTGGAGGCTGAGCATCATAGATTGTGAACTTGGTGCCAAAGAAATTAGCTCTGCCATGAAAAGAATGAGGGCTTTTAAACTGCAAGGGTAGGGAACAAGAAACGCGTTTAAAGGATTTACCTCAACTTCCCAATGTAGTTGCTGCTGCCCTTGGCCACATCATCAGCATTTAAAGATATTGCGTAATCTGTATAAGTTGGTCGTCTGCATCTTCGCGCAGCTAGAAGGAATTTCCCATCATCATTAGAAGCTGTTCAAAGACAACAAACAGCATGAAAAGTCAACCAGGAGATCTTGAGAAGCAGAAACCCACTCTCTAGGCCAACTTCAAATTTTACAACAGGGGAACAAGGTGCATTAAATCATAAATTTGCTACCATTCACATGATGGGGCGAAAAAAAAGGTCAATGTTGGAGGCACCGTTGAATAAGAAGAAAGTAAAGGAAAGTGTTTCAGCACTTCACCTTGGTTCAAATTGAGGTAAAGTCGATATGTTTGATTGCCACGGTTCCGCTTAATGAAGCCCTGAATCAGGGTGTTCCTTGGACCAGGCTGCAGAAACAACCACCAAATTTTACTTCAGCATAAAATAGAGGGAGGAAAATACAACCAAGAAGAATAAAGGTTAATGAATCAGGTAAATAACAAGTCAAATTACTATTCTTCAACCTATGCACTCCAATTTCTTTTACATCAATTGAAAGATTTCCCAAGTCAAACCGAATCTTCTACAGCCATAATAGTTTGGAATTTCAAAATTAGAGCACCAACTAATATAACCATAGAACATGGTGGAACTGCTAGTTACTGGAGCGGTTGGAAATTTGAATGAATCAATAGCAGATATGGGCTAACTTGACACAAGCAAGAGTTCAAGGCAAAAGCTTGTCTTAAGCCGATTCATAATATGTAGACCGGCGACTAATAATTGATAGGCAGTGAAAATAATGGTATGAGAATAGAACAAACAGAATAAGTAATGCAAGTAGATAAATAGATAATAGAGATAAACCAGAAAACCTACAAAAAATCTGATTTTCCACATGAAGTGAATCAATTCTAGAGCAACAGTGTGCTAAAATTCTCCCATCCCAGTTCCTAAAAACTAGTACAAAGCCAGCGGCCAGACTTGCTCAATTTAAATGGATTGACTTCTCAAGCGTGGCATGTAATGAAACAATTTGCAAGCATCTCCAACTACTCTTCATTATCCTAAGACAGGTAGAAAATACTATCAAAAAAATATAAATTCTTGAAACTGCTACAGTTATGTCAATCCTAATTGATAAAGTTCTGCCCAATTTTCTAAAATGAAGTCTTGAGAAAAATCTAAAGGGAGAATTCCAAAGGTGAATACAGCGGCAAACATTCCAGAAAAGAGAAGACGAAATAAAAACATCAAATCATGCCACACGTAAATGACATGAAGCACCAATAACACAAACCTGCTTGAGGGAAATTGGAAAAGTCACCTTCCCTGAAACTTCCAAGTTTCTTACAATTTCCTTCACAATTTCTCTCCAGCTTCTGCAAACACCAGCACAAGCAATCACACTCTTTCTCTGGGGCCACGCACACTCGGATCCCTCGATGCGCATAAGCACATCCCTCAAGAGCTCCGAAGGCATATTTGCCCAGCAACTCTGCCTCAGTGCATCCACAGCAGTCACTTGGTGATCCTCGACCACGCGATGAGACCTCGACCTCATTCCATATCCAAACCTCCCTTCAAACCCCTTTCTAGAGATGCTCCCAAATTCACCCTTCATGTCCTGAAGTATACTCCTAAATGACATTATTCACCAATTCTTGTAGCTCAATATCTTTCTACCCAGATCAATCAGCGAATATAAAATACCAAAAACCCTCTAAAGCTAAAGCCTAAAAATCTGAAC
Organism: Avicennia marina; assembly: GCA_019155195.1. Lineage (NCBI taxonomy): Eukaryota > Viridiplantae > Streptophyta > Magnoliopsida > Lamiales > Acanthaceae > Avicennia > Avicennia marina. Next base: position 317,181 of record CM032783.1, read on the forward strand.
TTTGATGAAACATCATCAAACCCATTATGCCCTATAAAAATACTATAATATTAGGACTAATTTAATACCCACTAATCAAGTAACTTTCGGCAAGACGATATTCCAAAAACTTTTCAACTAAAACCTCGACAGAAGCAACCCCAATAACACAATAACAAAATCATTCTCAGAACAGCAGCTAACAAGAAATCTTCTACGCACAGTTCCGTACCTAAAACTTCAGATCTTAACAAAAGAAAAGGTATCCAGACATACATATCCAACTAAATGTAAAAAAACAAACCCATTCACCGAAATTCAGCATTTCCAGAAAGAGACCGAGGGCCACGCAGATCGGTACAAGAATTATCCCTTCAACATAGGATCTCCTGGCTTGGTTATTTGGAAGATATAGTTACAGTGGGGAAAAAAAGTGGGAGCTTGTGGGCAGGAAATGAATAATTCTGGGAAGCCCATTTAATGTGAATTAGAGCTTGATAAAGTGTTGCCAGTTTTACTTTAGAAGAAAATGGTGTAAAAGTAAAGAATTAGGGCTGGTAGTGGCATCTTTTATGGACTTAGGGACAACCTTTTAGGCAACTTGAGGACTTGGTTTTTCCGCGGGGATGAGAGGAAGTTCCGGCAATTTCCAACTGTTTCGAAACTTAATCGTGGATGAATGGATTTGGATTATCTGCGGCAAAAACCGATTGGAGAGGTTCGACATCTACTTTCTAATTGTCTTACACTTTGTTAAACTTAACCCTTTCAAATATATTACTCTTTTCCTTCAAATTTAAATTTTCTATCTCTTATCTAATTAATTATTCTTTAATTATTATATTTATTTAATATCAAATCAATAATTATATATATCATATATATATATACTCAAATTTTTATTTATTTATACATTAAAAATTAATAATTATTCTTATATATTATTATATCATTAAATTATTCTTTTATATTTTATAATATATTCAAATAAATTCATATTTTTATCATATCAAAATTTTACAATTAAACATGCTACTCATTTTAATACAATTCTCGTAAACATTATTCTTAACTAAAACCCTTTCCTGATTTGATATACTCAAAAAATTAGATGACTTCGTATTGAGTATATGTATTTCAATCAAATTCATCAATTTAAGACTAAGTTGACACTTTTATTATATGATTTTCAATACAGTTTGAATATGAGTTATGATTTGATTAATACTTTTAATTCATAATTTTCAATACAATTTGAACATGGGTTTTGAATCAAACATGAATTAATGCGTTTAGATTGAGATTTGAATCAAAGTTCAAATCAGATTCTATATTATGTTAGAGTTGATGACTTATGTATCAACGTGATTGTACATGACTTGATTTAATTCATTTATAAAATAAATAAATAAATATATATATGTATATATATATATATATTAAATTGTTATTAAAAATAAACATTTTTGTTGCCTGACATAACTTTACACAATTTAATTTTTTATATATTTCTTTTTCTTATTTTTTTTTAACTTGTCAGTCTACTCTCAAAATTTCTCATTCTTTATATTCTTTATATCTTTCTTTCTTTTCTTATTTTCAATATTATTTATATTTTTAATATTAAAATTTTATTTTTATTATTTAAAATAAAATATGCTTATTATTTCCAAATAAATTTACGCGCAACCTTTTTTAATTTATTATAATTAAACTATAAACTAACAAATATTACTCGCGTGTCAAAAGAAAAACAGGGGCAAGCCGGAAAAGGTATCCCAATTTTTGGGCCTTCGCTGGACACTCTATTTTGGGCCGACACAAAGCTACCCTAAAGCCCAGAATACTTTACCCATTAAATAGACCAATAATTTTCCACATTTTATGGCCCAATAACTGCAAGTGCTAATGTTCTGTGCGGTTCGCTTTCGCGGCTTTCAAACTTCACCGCTTACGCACTCTTTCGCCTTTTCTTCCCTTTTCTTAATCTATACGCAGAAAAAAAATATAAGAAAACGTCAAACAGAATCCGAAAACAGGGAAACAATATACCCTGATGTCTTTTTTGAATTTGATCTCCGTCGGATCGCACTTCGAATTCCGCAGGTAGTTGAAGTAGTAAACTGAGCACATGGCCGGCGGCGCGGGTTCTGTGTTGATGAAATTGGGAGGTTCGGCTTCTGACTCCGATCAGGTTTCAGTTGAATCGATAACGCTGTTTGTCACGCTCCTCTGCGCTTGCATCGTGATTGGTCACCTACTCGAAGAGAATCGATGGATTAACGAGTCTATTAATGCTCTTTTTATTGTGAGATTCTGCTCCGTTTTACCGTGCGCTGATGAAATTTTTGACTTGAATTTTACCTTTGGTTTCGTGGTTTAATTATGTTGTATTTGAAAGCAAATTTGATGGCTTGACGGCAGGGTTTGGGTACTGGAATCTTCCTATTGCTGGCCACGAAAGGAGTGAGCTCACGTGTTTTGGAATTCAATGGAGAGCTTTTTTTCATATATCTTTTGCCACCTATTATATTCAATGCTGGGTGAGTTACAGGTTTTCTTATTCAACTTCATATCGGTGTACTGAGAGGTCTTGTCATCACATAGTCCATTATGCTTGTTTTCAAGGAGATGAGTTGTTATGTGGCTCTGCTGTCTCGGTGTCGTTGATGATAATCATGTGGAATTGTAATCTGATAGTTACTATTTTTACTTCTTTGTTCTTTTACCAGGTTCCAGGTGAAGAAAAAGCAATTTTTCAGAAACTTCATGACTGTTATGCTGTTTGGTGCTGTTGGGACAGTGATATCCTTCTGCATCATATCATTTGGTATTCTTTCACTATCAATTGATGCACAGAAAAACATTGAGTTAAACCCTTACGAGAGGATAAAATGTTGAAAAGTCTTCCTTTCTAATAGTCATTGATGAACTAATACAACTTGTCACTTATGTTTTGGTTCTGATCGTCATTCACGTAGAATTTTGACAGATAATGTTACCCAACCATGATTTTGCGCCTAAAAGAATCGTTTAATATTTCTGGTCTCTGTTTGAAATTTTAGGTTAAAGACAGGCTGCATCCTATCCTATTTCACATAATTCATAATCTGTTTAGACATGAGAAGATTATTTGGACAAGATGTTACTTTTTATGTAACTGGGTTGATGGATGTTAAACGAATTAAAGTTGAAAAGAGGAAAATAAAAAATACATGTTCAATCAGTTTACAATAAATAATATTATTAGTTTTGACTTTATTCAATCACAAAGCATCAGGATTGAGTTAGAGGAGGTAGTTTCATTGTGTAAATTTTCTGCAAACTATGGTCTGTCTATTGTGTGCAGTTGAGCTATATTTTTCTGCATTGATTGCATGCATGCCTTTGTGACTTAACATAGTGCTAAGTCTTAGAATGTTTCAGGAGCAAAAGTGTTGTTTGAGACATTGGACATGGGCTATTTGGAGCTTCGGGATTATCTTGGTACACTCATCCTTCTCACATATGTTCATCTACGTTCCTATATGATTATATTAAGAAGACTTTAACCTGTCTTTTGGGGGGATATATTTTTAAAGCTTTAGTTCTTGTCTATTTTAATTGTTCATTCGACTTACTGGAACTTCGGCTGATGCTTTCCGACAAATGTTTGGCATTGTTTATGCAGCTATTGGAGCCATCTTTTCAGCTACAGATTCTGTGTGCACCTTGCAGGTATGTATACATTTGAAACATATTTTGTTTTCACCAAGAAGGGAAAGAGGTACCTAACAAGGACATCCAGGGGACCTCAGTGACTAAGTACGTTTTTTGGTCTGTTTTGCAGGTTCTTAATCAGGATGAGACACCATTACTCTACAGTGTAGTTTTTGGGGAGGGCGTGGTGAATGATGCCACATCCGTGGTGCTTTTTAATGCAATTCAGAAATTTGATCTCTCAGATATAAACTCAGGGATTGCCTTAAAGTTCATTGGCCGTTTCTTGTCTTTATTTATAACCAGCACTCTGCTAGGTGTTCTGGTGAGATTTCATCTCATTCATTCCTCATTATTGCATGTGTGTAGGCAATAGTCTTGTCCAATTTTGCATCTCTAGCTTAAGTTCTACAAATATTTTATCTTCTACTTAGGTTTCAAATATTTGCTCTGCTTCGTTGTGCTATTGATTATGGGCGTCGCCTAATCAGAATGAACAGATACTTGGGTTGATTGGATTTCTCAGTCTATCTAGACAGCTGTATTCCTGAAAATGAAAATTTAGTTCCTTGTTAAATTTAACATTTGGAATGATATAGATTTTTATTCATTTATCGTTTTTGGGAAAAATGCATGCATGACGGGATATATGGCTTAGTAGAATGAAAATGAGCAGAAGAATGGTCCGAGTGTGAGTTATGGCTATGATGAGATACAAATGAAATAATTGTGAAACATGATAGATATGTAGTCTGTTAAAGGAACTAATCCTGCCTGAAGATTAAATGCGGTTGTTATCGATGTACTTTTATCTTTATTTTTTAGTTGAATATTGGCTGGAATAACGGAAATTTTGGCTTCATAGTCCATTACAGAAATTTATTTAAGGTTTTACAATGTTCTGGATGTCTTCCATAATTTTTGTCTTGGATTCCTTACCCGAAATGCCAGCCCTGTTTAATCATTTGGTTTTTCATTGCCAAAATGCAGATTGGACTGCTCTGTGCCTACATCATAAAAAAGTTATACTTTGGAAGGTATGTAATTAGTTTTGACTTATTGTTTAGGCACTGATGTTCCGATTGCATATTTGGTTTTTTGTTGAATGTTAACAAGCTGATTTTCACTTGGAGCATAAATCAATATGAAATTTCCTTTGATTGCTAAAGATACTTACTACCATGCTCTCACCTGACATCTGAATTTCAGGCATTCAACTGATCGAGAGATTGCTTTAATGACTCTCATGGCTTACCTTTCTTATATGATAGCTGAGGTTCTTTTTGCTTTTCCATGTTGCTCAAAGTTCTATTATAAATACTTTTTGCTGTACTGTTGTCCTGAACTTGATGGGTAATTAGAAATTACAATTACTGATCATGTTTGCTTTACCCATCTTGCAGCTCTTTGACTTGAGTGGTATCCTTACTGTGTTCTTTTGTGGAATTGTCATGTCACATTATACCTGGTATAATGTAACCGAAAGTTCTAGAGTTACCTCCAAGTAAGCATTGCTTTTAGGAACTCTCTCTCTCTCTCTCTCCCACCCCCAACCCCAGAATAACTTTTTTTTTATGGATTTTATTTTATGCAGGCATTCTTTCGCAACTTTGTCTTTCATTGCAGAGACATTTATCTTTCTTTATGTTGGCATGGATGCACTGGACATTGAAAAATGGGAATTTGTAAGCAAAAGGTAACATAGCATCTTCTAAAGACTGCTATAATCTGTTATCCACTTATTTTATCTATTCCGGCGCCTTTGTTCATGAGTTTCACATAATTTTCTTCATCGACTTTGACATTTCTGAAATATTTGCAGCCCTGGAAAATCTGTTGGAGCAAGTGCAGCACTGCTTGGCCTAGTTTTAGTTGGGAGAGCAGCATTTGTTTTCCCACTGTCCTTTTTATTGAATTTTTCAAAGAAGTCTAAGAGTGACAAACTCAACTCTAAGCAGCAGGTAAATTTCTGAAGAATTTCAAAGCTTTATGGTTAAATTGCAGATGGCTATGGCCAGACATAAATAACCGATATGATTATGCAGGTTACAATTTGGTGGGCTGGTCTGATAAGAGGTGCAGTCTCTATGGCACTGGCTTATAATCAGGTAAATAAAATGAGAATTTTCCTTTTACCAACCAGGGGCGAGGATGGGGAGAGAGTAAACTTGGGCAAAGGCTGTCTAAAAGCATATGCAAGCTGGTTAAATGCCTCTTGACGTTTGCTGTTTCTAAATTATCAGATTGTTCTGCTGCAGCATTTTGACCAAGTTTAACAAGAGACCTTAAATCTAAACAACATACATTTTTTTTGCCTTCTAATCTTCCACCAATTTTTTACATTTGATATGTTGGTACACTACAAATGATACACGGTTGGCACATTAAGTTATGTATTATTTTCAGGTGCAATTAATGAATTACTCTTACTATGTACAGTTGGCCTATTAGTGTTATAGTTGATACCATATTTGGTCCTATTCCTATGTGGCGATAGTATGGAACAATAAACATGTCTTCTTATACACTTGCAGTTTGCCAAATCTGGTCATACTAAGCAGCCAGGGAATGCAATCATGATTACCTGCACCATCACCATTGTCCTATTCAGTACAGTGGTAAGTTCTTTCTTTGTGAGATAATAAAATTTGAGGAAAATTTGATATCATTTCTACTTACTGTATTTTTTGGACACTGTAATTTCTAATGGTACCATGTTTACTTGGTTTTGTTTAGGTGTTTGGATTGTTGACAAAGCACATCATAAGGCTTCTGCTTCCTCCAAACTATCAAGACACTAGCGAACCTTCTACTCCGAACTCTATGAGGCTCCCTCTTCTCAGCAATGAACAAGAATCAGAAGATGGCAGCGCTGGCAATAAAAATATTCCACGTCCATCTAGTTTACGCTCCCTCCTGAGTGCCCCAACCACCACAGTCCATCACTACTGGAGAAAATTTGATGATGCATTTATGCGGCCTGTGTTTGGCGGCCGAGGATTCATGGGGTACGTTCCAGGCTCAGTAACAGAAGGGAGCTTCCTCTAATACATTAACCTCGCGAGGAAAGTATCTTCACTTATTTTAGCTATTGTGCTTTCTTTGCAACAGCAACTACCAATAATATGGCAAGAAACATAGGATGCAGCTCATATGTACATAAGCTCCTCTTATATTGACTTGATAGTCTATACTTTTTGCTTTAGAGTTGCTAATGGGTATTTTCATTTCAATTTAGCTTTTAGAATGGTGTGTATGTATGTCATCTGATTCTTGCAAGTTTGTAGATATATACACAATATTTAACTGTCATTCTTCCTTAGTCCTTCAACGAATAGCACGAGTATGTATTGCATGACTGCTATTTGTCTTTCTAATACAGTGCCATATTATTTTTCTCCACTTTTAGTATGATATATTACGATATTATTAAGTTGGTAATAAAATTTATTTTTCTCCACTCAACTACCTTTATTTAAAGTTCTTTTTATTTTTCTATTCTTTTGTGTTTACTTTTCTATTAACTTATTATTTTTTCTCCTTTCAAATTCGTATGAATTTTCTTTATTTCTTTGTTTTAAATATATTTTATACCTTTAATTTTAAATATTTTAAATAATGTGCCATCCAGTGCCAAAAAAGGAAACAAATGGTTGGTTGATTAACTTAATTTTTCTAATTTGAATTTTCCAAAATTAGTTTATTTATCATCGCACAAAACTGTACATGTTTATGCAGAGTAAAAAAAATATGAATCCATGTGTCTCTAAATTCTTGAATACATTTATCAATGTGCACGCCTACACCGCCACAAATATAAACATAGCTCCTACGGGTAAGGCCAAATATAATGTGTTACTAAAGAGAAATAAATATTAGGAAGGAGGACGGAAAATCAAAGATATTAAAAAATAAGAAAACAAATGTGTCTTGTGAATTTAGAACGCGGAATTTTGTCAACCTAAAAATATTTAGGTATTTTTGGACGTATACCGTAATTCAATTCCCTTATTCTGATATTCAATCAAAAAGCTAGAAGTTTTGAATCTCAATAGTTTGACTTGCAATATGCACTGAGCACGGGGAGCACCATATGAGTTAGGTTGTTAATAAATAAAAATATTTGACAAGAGTTCGAAAATAATTTTTTTGGGATTTTATCAACTTTGAACTTAGAACTCCTATTTTTTTTTTTTTTCCTAATTCAATAAGTGGTTCAAGCTTAAATTTGAATTTAAGTTGTATAAAATTAAACAGCGAGCCACGTTCAAACTCAAATTATTATTCGAATTCAACTCTTTAACGCCTCATTGAACCCATTATTTGAAAACGAAAATCAAAATGTCTCCTGAAGAGGCTGAAGTACAAAAATTAGCTGATTAATTTAGTCTAATTAGGCAGACATGAAGGGAACACATTAAACAGGTCATGGATTTCACCAATCTCGTTATGGCATAAGTTAACATATCCAATAATGATTTGCCTCTTTTAGTTGGGGGACCAGGTCTGCATCACTACGGGATCCCATCAGGGGACCATTTCCTGCGATGCTGTTCGGTTAATTGTGACAACAGCAAAGGATAACTGACTAGTTGAATGATGGGGATGATAAATGCTTTGCTCATGTAGGAAAACTACTATAGCTATGATTGGGCGGAGGGTTTTGTTGGAAGAAGATATTTGACGGTTGTTATTGAAATAAATAGTACGTTGATTTTAACGTGATGAATTATATAATTTTTTAAAAATTTGTATATTTAAATATGTATAAAATATATAATAGTAATTAAATGATGTGATAATATATAAGTTATGTTTGGAAGAAGGGTTTTTGTTAGAGGTAATGTTTGGTAGGAGTTATGTTAAAATAAATAATATATTTGGAATGAATATTTTGATTAGATGAATAATATGATATGTTTGAATATGTGTATAAAATATATAATAATGATTAGAAGATGTGATAGTATATATACATAATGATTATATTTTATAGTGTAAATAAAAAAAGATGTGATTATATATGTAATATATATAGGTATTGATTTGACTGTTAATAGGTGTAATGATTGGAAAATAATTAGTTAGTTATAAATATAAAAGAATGAAATTTTAAATTTTGGACGAATGTTTTGTTATGTTTGGTACTATAAAAAGTTTAAGATGATAATTTTGAATTGAAGATTAAGTTCCAAGCATAACCATAGAGATAATGATTATTTTTTAAAATATAAGTTTATATAAATATGAGAATAAGTATGTATACATACATGTATTAATTTGATTGTACATAGAAAAAATGATTGAAAAATAATTAATTAGTCATATATATATATATATATATAAAGGAAGAGAATTTTGAATTTGAAATTAAGAAGATATCTTATAATGTAAAATATTTGATCGTATAAAATCATATGGATGCTGGAGGTGAAAGGTGGCCAACAAACATAGCCTATGTTGTTAGGCAACCTATGCTATTCAATTTCTATGGTTGGCTAAAATAATGCAGACGCAATTCATCCCCTAGTGGCTGTCTTATTATCATTATAATTATTATTGATTAGATTTGATAAACTCTTGGGCTAAGAGATCTAATTGGAGTCATTATATAACACGAAGAAAGTATTGGTTTGAGAAGGACAAAAGACAATAATATGACAGGGAACGGATGGATTCTTTTTTTGTTATTTTGCAAGTTGCAGTTGGAACTTTTTGGCTTGGCGGGACAGTCTGGCATTCTTACAAATAACCCTTCTATTTTATACTTATCTACGACAATGCCATTGCTCCGACTCAAGGGTTAATGATGGTGCCAGATCATTTTTCACTTTCCATCGTCTCGACCTTTGCTTACACAGTTTAATTTTTATTTTTTTCTCTTTTTTATACGTTCTTCTCCGTAAAAAATAAATAAAAATACGCAGTTAAAATATAGACAAATTTTTTATGTTAATTATCTAATTCTTTTATTTTATTTTATCAGAATATGCTCTCTCTCTCTCTCTCTCTCTATATATATATATGTGTGTGTGTGTATGTGTGTGTTGTCGAGATTAATAATTGAATTATATGATAAATGTATTAGAGTATTAATTAATTTTAGGTGTAAATATATATGTGTGTGTGTGAGAGAGAGAGAGAGAGAGAGTGCGTGTGTATAAATATATAAATATATATTATGTACAATAATGATTAAATCTTTAATATTCTTTGCATAGACAAGAGAAGAAAAAAAAATAATTTAAACTATTTTTTTTATTGTTATAGATTATTGAGTGTTTTTTAACTCAAAAATTGTAACTAAACATAATAATGATCAGTCAAAACATTTTTTTGTGAAATTAATTTTTTAAAAAGATTTTTTTCAAAAATGACATCTTATTTTTTAAATGAATATACATTTAAAATAAAATAAACATTGTTTTGCATCTACAAGCAAGTAAACTTGACATGTCTATTTTTTCAAAATCAAATTCATTCATTTCAATGTTGTAAAACCTGTCAAACGCATTTCTTGATATAATATTTTCAAACAATTATTATTTTCTGAATATTAACAAATTCAAACTTTGCCATTATTTCTCAGTCTTCTTCTCACCAAAAAAAGAAAAAAAAAGAGGTCAACAAGGGATAAAATGGTGGGCCCCTGTAGGACAAGTCTTTCTCTGTCCTTTTCTTTTTGGGTAACGTCTTGTCGTTGTTACAACGGTCAATCACCGACTCTCACCGTTATTTACAGCTCAACCGTTGAACAGCAGAAACGGAAAATCCAGTGGCAACCCCTGTAAATACAACCAGATTCCGAGGGCATTTGTCACTCCTTGCCGTTACAATAAATTCGCAAGAGGATCACAGCTTTGCCACCTGGAAAATCTCCCAGTTTTCCTTCGTTGGGAGCGAAGACTCGGCGCAGAACCTGCAAATTATTTCAGGATCATCGTTGAGCATTTTCGCGAGGAGATTTGAGGATATAATTGTGGAGGGAGAAGATATTTGTCCGGTAATGGCGGAGGATGAGAGCGTGAAGCTCTTCGCAGGCCAAGTGCCCAAGCACATGACGGAGTCGCAGCTTCTCACAATGTTCAAAGAATTCGCGCTTGTGGAAGAAGTTAACATTATCAAAGACAAGGCCACGCGAGCGTCGCGAGGTTTACTTTTTATGGTTCTCGTTGCGTGCTTTGTTCGAATATGCGTTTCGACAGATCGCATTGCGTGATGTGCAATTATGAAATTCCTGAATTTAGTGATTTTTTTAATAAATTGTAGGGTGTTGTTTTGTGATTTGTCCGTCGAGAGAGGAAGCGGACAAGGCAATAAATGCGTGTCATAACAAGAAGACGTTGCCCGGGGTTAGTATAATTGCGTTTTATGAATTTGTCTGCTTCACAAATTAGGGATCCTGTTTGACTTGTCCGAGTTGAAAGTGCTGCTTGTATTGAGTTGGCGTTGGAAAAAATACGAAGAGAAAGAGGGCAATCTGATCTGTAAAATGACTTGACTTGCACGAATCGTTCTGTTGCAGTAGTGGAGTCATAATTGCGTTGTATTCTTGAATCAGTACCTGGATCTTGCTTAAACAATTGCTCATGGCATTTATGCTTTTAAATGTAGAAAATCTATGACAGTTGATGTAAATGCTGGGATCGCATCTTACTTGAAAGACCGAGATATATCATAGTAGGGTAAGGATTCTTTAAGGCAAGATGCAGTGGGTTACGATACTATTTATTGGTGATAGGATGGATTCTATTGTGCTGTAGTGCTAGGTTCAAGTTGCTTGAATTGAGGACTTGTTTTGGGTTAAATATATTTTATTTTGGTTGGGTAGTTTACTTTTTGTAATTGTATAAGAAGGCTCAATAATTTCTATATCTTGGTTTGCTGATGAATGCCCTCTAAGAATCAAATTCGTGCATGTGTAAGTGCATTAAATCTCAGAAAATGAAGTACAATTGCCTCTAGAGCTTATGCACATCCTTCACATAACTCTGTGCTTAATCACATTAACATGTCTTCTTTAATATTCAACAGCGTCTTTGTATATGCATCTAACTTATACTCGGACCAGGAGTCAGGGGTATGCATAATTAGTGAATGGCTCATTTTTATGCTTAGTGGTCCAATATTTAGGCTTCTTTGTCTCTCTCCAGACCTTTCCTATGAAACAAAAATTTATGAGAATCATTTTGCACAGAACAGCGTATGGATAAGTGCAAAAATTTAAAGTCATGTTAGTCGATGCTTCAAATTTTTAAACCAGCGAATGCCTACATTATTCTCTTCTTAAAGGAAATGAGATCAAAATTATGACATGCTGAACAACATTAAATAATTTGTTCCTTCATCATTGAGGAATGCCTTTTGGCATTATAAAATACTTATGATTTCTTCCAAGAAAACAGCTATAGTCTGTAAAGGTTTTCTGAATATGTAAAATGATAAATAAGAAAGTTTCTTGTGTTATTTCTTGCTCTTTCGTTCTGTTATTTGATTGAGTAAATCTGTGTATAAACATGAGAGGAGGTTGTAAGGGATCTCCAGTGTAATCTCACGTTTTCTAGTCTGTGTTTGCATATGGTAAACTGCTTTTATAATTTGCATCAACTAATAAAAGGTTTTTAACTACATGGAATCAACAAAAAAGGCAAAGTTATTTATTGAAAAGGTAATAAGAATTATGGAGAAGATTCCCATTTGTATGTTTTTCCCCGCCATTTTTTTACTCATATGGATAAATAATTTTTTCTGGTTGAATTTCAAATTGCATGTCAATTATATGAAGATATTTTTTTTGTCACTAAATTTTTTAATCATATGCACTACTCTGAACATAGCTATACCATCTTGAAGGCTTCAATAGGTAATTAGGCCTATAACACAAATCTAGATTTCATGCAGAACACAACTCAGGTAAACATCTATACAGCTGCACGGCTGGTGTATTCAACTGTCTGTAATATCTTAAGCGACTACAATAAAGAACTCAACCTCTTCAGATATTTGCTTTGTTTTGTTATAGCTTGACTTTTGTTCTATATCTTTGGACACAAATGTATCATGTGCTATTATTTCCAATTCAGGCATCTAGTCCGCTTCAAGTGAAGTATGCTGATGGCGAGTTGGAACGGTTAGGTGTAATGGCATCTTCACTCTTGTATCACATTTTTTTCCTTTATGATGATTTCTGTCATATATAGTCTTAATTTCCTTGACATAATCCTATGTTTCTTATTAATGGGTCTTTCTTATTTTATTAAAAATGAGTTTTGTTTCTCTTGTTTATATATACATTATTTGTTCTTATACAAATATTTCAGAGCACAAACTGTTTGTTGGAATGCTTCCGAAGAATGTTTCTGATGCTGAGGTGTCTGCTCTATTTTCGGAACATGGAACCATTAAAGACTTGCAAATTCTTAGAGGTTCCCAGCATACGAGCAAAGGTAAATGGTCTATCATTTAAAATTTTTCCCCTTCATTTTTTTAAAATTATTATTTATTTTGCAAAATCTATTGAATTGATGTACCCTGATGTTATCCATTTGAATTCTAATCTAACAAACAGCTTCATTTGGAAGGTTGTGCTTTTATAAAATTTGAGACAGAACACCAAGCACGTGCAGCTATTGAAACTCTCAATGGGAAGCGTATAATGGAGGTCTGTGTCTGTTTAGCAGTTTATTATTTTCAACAATTATAAAATCATTTTCCCCCCAAAGAACAAGTACATATCTTGGGATGTTGAACTAAATGCAATTTTAGAAGTATGTTATGTATCTTTACACCTGTGCAAGTATATCTTCCCAATATTTTGAGGTGACTTACATCACACAAATATCCTCATATAAGGCATAAGAAATTGCCATTGACATTATTGAATGCTGTGTTTTCTTGACTTCATTGAAGGTTGAAATTATGCCTTCACTGGACTTTTAATATACAAGTTGGGACTTAGGACCTCTAAGTCTATATGTGTGAATTTCAAATTCAACACCCATTATTTGTCCGCCCTAACTGATTTCAAACAGGGAATTATATCATTTAGAAAAATCTGCATTCGTTCCAGATCTATGAAAAGTTAAGAGTTAACATTTTAAAATGAAATTTCTCTCATTATCCATTAAACATATGAAGAAATTAATAACCGATTTATTGCTCTATTCATTATACTCACTGTAAATTGGGGGGTTTGGGATTTGATGAATTCTCCAAACTATACCTTAAAATCATTTCAACTTTCAAGTAATTACTTCCATTTCAAATAAAGGAAAATATATCTTGAACTTAGTAATATATCACTGGCCAATTGAATTGTTAAAATTTCAATCTCTTAAGCTTCTGTAATAGGGTTCAACTATTCCTTTGGTCGTCAAGTGGGCTGACACTGAAAAAGAAAGACAGGCCCGTAGGGCTCAAAGAGCTCTGTCCGGGGCATCCAGTGTGCAAAATGCTGACTCCACACAGCATCCATCTTCATTTGGTGCTTTTCCAATGAGCTATATGCCTCCATACAATGCATATTATCAGGTTTGTCTGCTTGACGAAAAGTTGTGATATTTTAGAATATCTGATGGAGACTGCTAGCTGATGCTGAAGGTACACTTACATTATTACTACTTGCCTTTGTAGACTCCAGGGGCTTATGGGCTCATGCCATATCGCCTACCACCAATTCAGAATCAACATGTCTTCCCCAATTTGATTCCATGTGTAAGCCGGGGAAGTCCCATGCGTGGAGTCACAACTGATTTTTCTTCTGATACAGCCCTTAGAAATTATGCATTGCCACCAGTGAGTTATGTAGGATCTGCTTATCCAGCTGTACCTGGGGTTCAGTATCCCACAACGTGTCCTGGAATAATCGGGAATAATCAGCAATTGGGGGATTCCTCATGTTTCTTATCACCTTCTACTGGACATAGCCGTCCTGCAGCATCTTCAAGTGTCAGTACAAATTCTGGGGGCCAGGTTGAAGGTCGATGGAAATCTAGTTTGTTTGTTTTTTTCTCTGTTTACATACATATGCAGTGTGTATATCCCTACTCTGAGCATCTGTGTGACAAATATCTTATGTGTGGGCAAATTTCTTGGCAATCAGGTCCATCCGGAGCTAATTTGTTTATTTACCACATTCCCCAAGAATTAGGTGATGATGAGCTTGCAAATGCTTTTCATCGTTTTGGCAGGGTATTGAGCGCCAAGGTTTTCGTTGACAAAGCAACTGGTGTCAGCAAATGTTTTGGTATAAATTCTCGAGTTGCTATAGATTCTGATGCAAATACTCATTAGTTTTTTCCTTCTAATAAGTGGTTTTGTGCAGGTTTTGTCAGTTACGATTCACCAACAGCTGCACAGAATGCAATTAACATGATGGATGGATTTCAATTAGGTGGCAAAAAATTGAAGGTTCAACTTAAAAGAGACAATAAGCAAAACAAACCTCACTAACTTAATGTAAGCTCTGCATAAGAGCTAAGTTCTCGAGCACAAATTTTCACAAGGGATCCCAATGTGGAAAAGGCTGCAGTTTGAGCAGAGATGGAGCTGAGATAATCAATATTTTTGCTCAATTTCCATCCTTCCTGGAATGGAGACACATAAATTTGTAATCCTTCATTCATTTAGTGCCACGTACTTGTAATTTATAAAAAGTTTACCATTTAGACGTTGACAATTTATTGATTTTTATTTAAATGTGTTTGTAGCATAATTGTATGTCAATTTAATAAAAAATCACATTCATAATTCTGTGAAGTGTTTTTGTCTTGGATACTGTTCTTTTAATGTTTGTTTCTTGGAGCTTCCTTAATTATTAAAGATGTAGCCATGTTGGACTCTTGGAAAATGCTCTCTTTTGGGCATCTTAGAGCTTATAAACGAAAGTTGTATATTCTGAGTAGTAGGTGCAAGTGTTTCTGCAAGGGTGTAATAGTGAATATCTAGGTCAACATTGGACTCTCAGATTTTTTTCCACTGCTGTGTTCAATTTGCTTTTGCCTGAATGTTCATGTGGATTAAGAGTACCATCAATATCGTTATCCTCCTGAAGTTCTGATCGTTACTTAATAGTGTGATGCATGGTTGGTTAGTGTGATGCATTCAATTGCCATTCAATTGCATCGTTACTTATATCGTTAGTGTGATCGTTACTTAATAGTGTTCATTGGTGTCATGGTGGGTTAGTGTGATGCATTCAATTGCCATGCTGAGTGGGCCCTGTTTGATTGCCCATTCAGGTGTGTTTTGTCAGCTTCTGACTTTTGGCACTACTTCTATTACCATTTACCACAAGTAGTTCTCTATAACTGTTATGTTTGATTTCAGGATCTCAAAGATACCTTCTCATGTTTCTCATGATTGTGAACCTGTGTTGAAGTTTGTTATCCACGCCAAATTTTTAGGTGGTGGCTTTCCAAATTATGTGGCCGTCTTGTACTTGCTGCAGCTCCCTTTGAATTACAGGAAAATAAGCCCTGATTCTATTTGTTTAGGATGTGCTTGAAGCAAAGGTACCCATGTATTTGTCATATTTCACATATGCGTGAGCAGAATAAGATGGATAAATTTGAACAAATTTCTTCGTATCATGGCTAAGTTTCACTGGTCTCGATTTTCCACCAAGTGTTTTAGCATGACAATAGATTGGTCTGTGAGCTATGCAACATGCTGTTTTAAGTGTTCTAGTTGGCTAATTTGCGCAATCTAATAATAGACCTTTACAATGCCAACCCAGTTCACATGCTTCTGTTATAGAAACGTAACTCATGCCTTCTGCTTTACTAAGGAGGCCATTGTATGTAACGCCCATAAGTTCCTAAATATGATTCTCATTGAGTCAAGTATTAACTGTTACATCGCAAGGCTATGTTGCCAATCATTTTTATTTCCTGCAAAACTAAAAGGGTAAAAGCTAGAAACTTCACCGGTGGAGAGAACAAACGAATTGACCCCATTTCAGCCCCTGAATTGAGCAGTGACTTACAATCTATGAAGAGCACACCATCCTAGCTAGATTTGATCCATCAATGCCTACACGTTACTGCAGAATATACAGAAGCAACTATGCTATGGTCAGAAATAAGAATAATCTGTATCCTAAAGTGCAGGATACTATGATTGTCATTGGACAGAAGTGTAAACGGCTACCCTTTTTCCATCCTATGATTGTCATTGGACAGAAGTGTAAACGGCTACTCTTTTTCCATCCAGCTCAAGGCCTAGAAGCAAGTGAACTTAATCTTGAGGCTTCATCACCACGCGTGTTGGACTATGGAACGGGAGAATCCACATCGAAGGTAGAACCGTTTCTGGGACTCGGATGCTCCCTACACAATATCCTCTCAAGTTGTTTTCGGAAGCCATCTCTTGCATTTTCATTCTCATCAAGTTGTCTTAAGAAGCAACATTCTATCTTACTCAGTGACTCAATTTCGTCTTTATCTTCACTGATGGGGCTGTCATGAGCTTGCTGCTCTTCATCGTCCAAGGCCTGTCCTATCAACTCACAGCTCGTGTCCATCTCACGCCGATCATCATATTCCTTGTCAGTCTCCCCATCGGAGAAACAAGAGGACTTGCATGAGTACACTCCAGCTGGTTCCTCGCGTTCTTGTATTCTTCTTATTATCAGTGTCTTTAACAAGTTCATTACTTGAACAGCATAACTGAGAGCAGTCAGCGGATCCAACATCTGGCACAAACAGAAAAACATAGTAAGTTTCAGTCAGGTAAGCAATGAACTAATGTTTTGGATGTGATCACATGAAGTATGGTTTGTCTGAATCACCTGAGTCATGTTGGGGGCGAAAACCATAGCAATGTTTCTGGCATTCATTTTATTGAATTCTTCTTGCTCAACGATGTCTGCCATGAGATCAACAGCCCAGCTGAGCAGGGCACTCTCTGTTGGTTTTAGCTGCTTAATAAGCCAAACAGATTCCTCTTCTGTATTGCATTGCAAAACCTGTTCTGGGGAAAGCCCATCAAGCACACCAGAGGGGAGCTCACGAAACCAGGCCTTGATCAAACCTGCCAAACAGTGGACATCAATGTCTTCTGGTACGATGCCTCTATTGAGCTGATCCCTAACATACTCCTCTTGGCTATTCTCTGGATTTATACGAAAAATTCCTTCTGCCTGTCAAAAGTATTGTGAAAAATATAGGATCAGAGGCCCTTGACTCCTTGTGGCCAAAGCACTCAAATAGGACAACATTATTTCAGTTAAAACGAAAAGAAGGAGTTCTGTTCACCTTTAGGCCACCCTGTGCATATAATTTTTCCTGCATTAACAAGAGGATTGTTGGGACACTGTTGCCTCTTTTGTCATAAGACCATTGCATGGATTCCGCAGACACACCACACACATTGGTACTGCATAGTTAAATTGACATCCAGTGACATAAAAATGGAAAATTCTAATTGAATACAGTACGGAAATCCGTAACCTTGTTGATGAAAAAGGTGAACAGAAGGTCCCTTAAGAGGGAAATGATGTACATGTCAGACTAGAAATACCTCACTCGAGTCCGCAGTATATCACCTGAACTGTAACATGGAAATATTTTTCAGGGGCCCAAGGACTTTAAGAATAAACTTCACCAGCTTCATGCGTAGCGGGTTTTAGTCAAGTCCACCAAATAAATAATATCAGGAAATTTTCTAATCTCAAATTTACTTCCCACATTCATAACTCAATACTAACTCAGAAATCTCAAGAACCCTTTTCCCAGTAAAAACCGAATCAGCCTCTTAAGAATTCCTCAGTGAGTGATTGTTTTCAAGTCCAGATCTATCAGCAACAAATCTAGTGGTTTGGAATAGAGGAAAGCTCCTAGCATTAAACACACAATCCAAAAACAAGTAATATTTGATTGTGTAACACATCAGATCTAAACAAATACCTCTTCAACAAATCCGAGAAGAAAAGACAAGCAGCTTAAAAATCTGTACTTATTAGCTGCTTTTTTATATGTACCCAAAACGCCTCAGATTTCAAGGCAATTAAAATAAAAGGGGAACAGATGTAAAAAAATATTGAAAGGTCAAAACAACAGCCCACAAAACAAAATCTGAAAAAAAATGTCTTCCAGACTTCTTTTCGCCATACCTTGCACTGGGAGCTTTACATGGAATCTCAACCTCAAACTCAAGAGGAAGACCCACAAAACCATGGAATCTGTCAAAAGTGACATGAGTTACGTGCTGGACATCCGTGGGCCACCCGATCTCCATGCGATGGACGGTGGAGACCACCTCCTGGTCTGGCCTCTCGATGCGGCATGTCGACACCATGGACTTTCTTAAAGCTGAGAAGATAAAATCCAGCACAGAAAGCTGCTTATCCCTGTCCCCAGCCAACGGAGATTTTGAGCTCTTCCCTCCTCCACCACACCTACCACCACCTGTCACCATAAACATACCTGTCATGACTCTCTCTCTCTCTCTCCGTGCAGAACAACTGTGAAGTGTGAGAGTTCAAAGTAAGAGTGGATTGCATCCGAGAAGAGAAGTCAGAGGATGGGGGATTTGAATCTTCTAGTGATGTATGCGTATCCCTCTTTATTATATATTCAAATAGCAACTGGCTTCGGAATTTTTGTTTGGCCAGCGCACTTTGGGTGCCAACTGTTTGACCATGTGGCTTATGCTACGGCAGGTTCACTTTTAAGAGTTACATTTGATAAAATAATTTCTCAAAATTAATTAAATATTTATTGATATATTCATTTTTAAAGATTATATTTAATGAATTAAGTTTTATTTTAAATTATAAAAGTCTATAATAAAATATAAGTTCCATATTATTAAATAAAATATTAAATAAGATAACTTAACTTGATAAATATAATAAAATAATTCAAATATATTAACTCATTTAATATATTCATTATTAAATTATTCTACATTTTAATCTATATTAATAAATACAATATTAATTATTATATAATTCATTCACTCTTTAAAATAATTCAAAACACTTAAAGCGTGTGGGAAATCTCAATCGTGGACCCATATCATTCCAAGTCGCTGTAGAGTTGGTCACCTGACATTTACGTAATGGCTACTCTGTTGGTTTGATTGATTGAGAGAGAAGCATGATACTAAATTTTGAGCTTCCAAATAATACGATCTCACACTCAATTACTATTTAATTTTGACTGAGAGCATGACATGGTTAATGGTTGAGAAAATTCTTCGAGCATGATAAAATTTGGTGCATTTTCTTTGACCTTTCATTTGCAAAAATAAAGTTCCAAGTGTAAAAATCTGCCTTGGTGTCTTGAGCCCTGACACTGTTATGCCGGAGCCTAAGATGTGCCCTTTTATAACCTTTGGTTTGCATAATGGTGGACATGTTTGAAATTAAATCATTTAAATAATGATTGATGGCAAATCAATTCGAAGTAATATTACCAACTGTTAGGTTATCAATAGGCATTTCCCGGGAATGGGGATGGAAGGGTCCCAAATGTGTTTTGGGGCTGTGGGCTGGCGTGGGGTCACCCTTCAAAAAAAATGCTCCTAGTTCAAATTCAAATCGTATCTCACTTATTGTTCTTTTATTCACCTTTTTGTCCATGGACGTGATAGTTGAAGATGTCATTGCACTTCCATCTCATTCACCATCATGCCAGGTTGCTTTCAAGTATGTTTGTCTCACTTCATTCATTTCATCAGCCTCCAATGCTTAAATCAAACAATTTTTTGTTCAAAAAAAAAAAAAAAAAACGGAGTTGGTGTGCTTGGTGGGTGACTTGGACATCCTTATAATTCTAAACAAATAACAAGCATATCAAGAACCCTATTTAAGAAGGTTTTCTACTAATGATATCCTCGACACTCGTCTCAACACAAGGCAGGCAGCCAAACACGTATTCCGTGAAAACGAGTGAAAATGTGAACTTTCTTTGAGTGCAACATATTGTAACGTCTCGTCCCCATCCCACGTGGTTAGAAGAACATTCCAGAACTATCTTATTAGATAACTGGTTTTCTAGAGACGGGATTGAGCCCGAGACAAAGTGGTAGAGAAGCTATAGCCCGAAGGCGTCTACACTGCTCAAAATGGAAGCCACGGATGTTAGAGCTACGAAAACCGAGGGGAAGAGGATGTAACGCCCGTAACGTCTTGGACCAGGGTTATCTTCAGTTTTTTTGAGGTTGGATTGGCCATGACAATATGCCAACCAAAAATGATATCAAGAGGCTATATAGCATCACCAAATCAGAACAGACTGAGAAGAAAAACAAAGAGCTTCTCCCATTCCCACAAAATCTTACCAGAGGAAACCTACCGGGTATGAGGTATCAAACAGGATTGGAGATACTATGCCCTGTAATTCCAGCCAAGACTCTGTATTCTGATCTCCTCATAAGATTTCTAACATGACCTCTAAATTGATCACAAGTTCTTATCTCTTCAAGCCTGCAGCTCAACAACCTCGTTCACCACACTTCCAATGGTTTTTCATGGTTCAATTCCCTAACAGAACCTGCATTCAAAACTCTCACGTCCCAACATTATATACAAATTTCTGCGTCGTAACATCCCAATACTTAACCATAGAATCGTGTCCACCTGAGAAGAGGCGGAATTTGTCGGCGACGCGCGGGTACGATACGTGACGAGCAGCAGCCGAATGGCCCTTTTAAAAGGCGGAGATGGCTGCGGGACTTTGCTTGGAACACATGAACGGCACCTGTCAAGCCTCTGACCGCGAGAAGCTTTCCGTCGCAGCGGAAAGAGGTGGAGGCGGCAACGTCGGAGAATGCGGCGGTTGTGGATTTAGGCTCGAGGGTCTTGCCGGAAAATATGGAGACATTGGCGGAATGGGTGGCGGAGAAATCGTAAGGGGCCACAGGGGAGAAGGAAAGCGAAGTAATGGGGTAAATAAAGAGTTTGATGGTGTGGCTTCGATGTCTGTGGGGACTTTGAAGGATTTCCTGTACTTGGGTTCTGGGGTGTGAGTGGTTTTACTCGAAGTGGGTCCGAGTTTGGGTTTCCGCCATTGAGAAACAAGGGAAGTGCAGAACAGAAAAATGGATGAAGAAGGAGGACCTCTGGAAGTGAAGTGGGGACCGCCCGCCCATTAGGTTCTGGTTTCCTAAAATATATTTCATATTTACGAAGAAAGTATTGATGTTTATATATTTTTGACAAATTAAAATTACACATTCTTGGGCAATTGAAATTCATAGAGAAATTATGAACTTTAAAAATCAGATAAAAAAAAAAAAAGAAATAATAACATTTAAAAAAAGTAATTATTATATTATGAATTTTGATGTCACTGAATTCGAAAGGAACATAGCTTTTGTATACTTTGTTGAAATTTCATTAACAACTTACAATTTTCATTTGATGTCAATTTTTTCTTTTATAAATTATTCACTGCTATTTACAAATTTTACAAAATTTATACAAATTCAAATTTAAAATTTTTTCTCTTTTCTCTTTTATACATAACTCATAAATTTTTAATCATTATATCTAAATACAATCAAATCAATACTTATTCTTATAATTTTTCTATTCATCACATTATTCAATTATTATTACATATTAAATATATAAAAATAATTTTATTATTCATTTAAATCTTACAAATTAAACATAATTTTTAGTTCCATTCAAATTACTTAAAATTTTCTCCCTCGTTTGATTAGGAAACAAACATATGCCTTTTGTGGCACATTGTCCAGCGCATTAGGTAATTTAGAATAGCTTTTCTAAGAAGATGGCAACCGACACCGAATAAACAGAACCGTCTTTCTTCCCCCTTATTCGGGTCATCATGGCTGTCAATTTTAGATTTTTCTCATTATTTTGTCACACAGCATTAATTCAAGGAGATAATAACACGAATAGGATAAAAGCCCAGGCGTGCGCAGTTTGAGTTTTCAAGACATCTATTACAAGTAGGTCTGGAATTCCCAATACCATTGTTTTTCTATTTTTTTTTTTTTTTTTAGAATAAGGTTGTTACACATTACTAGTTTGAAAATATTCATACAAACACTAACATATTATTTCTATCCTCGACAGACTATAAATAAATTATTCTGTAGTTCTTTCACCTTAAAGACACAAAAGGGTCACAATCTTCTTCTCTTCTTCTATACACCAGAAACCGCATCTTGCCCAGTAAAAATTCAAGAAAGCAACCCCTCAGGTAGATTTGTCACCTTGTTCTATCCTTAAACAGCTAATTCACTGACCACCCTCAAACTGTGAACACTGAACCAGTCTTCTCAGATGCATCTGCGGGGAATACAACAGAGGCGCTGGTCGTCGTTGCGCTCGCCGCTTCACTTTAAACCAACTACAGCCATTCACCTTAAGGATTTTATTTCAGAACACAAAGATTAGTGAGGGGCATCATATATAGGCAAGCGAACTTCGGTCAAGTTCAGGTTGCGGGCGACCTCTTGTGGGAGTCGGAGGTCTTTGAATGTTGAGCTCCTGGATACCACAATCCGACCTTAGTACTTTACTATTAAAAGTTACATGCAAATTTATTTATAAATTATTAAATTTTTGTATTTTAAATAATAGAAATAAAATTATTTAAAAATAAAGGTATAAAGAATATATAAAATAAGAAAATAAAGAGAGATCAAATATTGATAAAAAAGAGAAATTTTATAAAAATAATAAGTTAAAAAATGAGAGAAAGAAATAAAGATACAAAAAAAATAAAGGAATTTATATTTGGAATAATTTTATTATTTTACCTAGTGCAAAAAATATTTAAAATATTAGTAAGAAGAAAAGTCAAGAATTTAAAAGCAGATAAAATTTGAGAAAGAACATAAAAGAAGAAAAAGATCAAAAAAGCGGAAGAAAGAAATAAATGGAAAATAAAAAAGTAGAACAGGGGAAATTGTACAAATTCAATTTGGGCAACAAAAAATCCTTACTAGTATAATAATATGCTAAAAGCAACTAGCGCTTAGAATTTCAAGCTCGTGACAATTGCACATAGGAACAGCACAAATTCATGAGAAGCAAGAAAAACTTTACTACAGTGTACCTGCATCCAAGTCTCTTCTGTCACGCGTTCTGGAGATGTCTCGGGAGACTGAATAGGAGGTGGCAGGGGATGAATTAGTTTAGGAATGATTACCAATCCTCTGCCAACGACCAATATTGCTCCAGCATTGTTCGCCGTTCCTGAATGAATTTCCTAATCAGACTACTTTTCAGTCCATGAGAAAGTGGACAGGGAGCAGCGAAGACTTTGAATGCATACCACAATAGTTGGTTGCGGAAAAAAGTGTGATCAACTGCCCCTGGGCGAATCGTTCAAATCCATCCATAACACACTCATGAGCTCTAATGATAAGTTGCAACTTGTTCCTCTTACAGAATTCTGTCACTCGATCGGGCTGCATTCATATATGGAGTAAACAAAAAGGAATGTGACAAGTAGAAAAGTAAACTTTTACACTCAAATTATTCAAGCATGGATATAATCTATAGTTTGTCATGTATACACACACCAAATAATAAGATTATATATAAGGGCTAAGATTTAAGATCCAAGTATGGAAGACGCAAAAACTACCTCATCGTATAAAGATGTACAACAAAAACTGCATCTAAATGACGTTAAATTATAAAGAAAACAATGACATGCTAAAGGTTGGAGAAACAATTTGGCTTGACAAAAAAAATAATAATAATAAATCAGTACAGAAGGGGAAGTCCATTAAGAAGGCACTCTGCAGCCATAATAAGTGTAAAATCAATACATTTTCTGCATAGACATCAAATATGTCATGGACTGCATACCCCAAATGTTACAAGTCCAGGTCCTCGTGCATTGGGTCTCAGACCCTCTATGCTGTCATTTTCAGTGGGATCCGACCTGCGTAAAAGCAAGAAAAACTGAGAAAGAATTGAATATGATCTAAATTATAATATGTCAAAAAAACATACCATAACAAATCCATTAGCACTATTGATCCAGCATCCATTGTTATGGGTCTCTCTAGTTTCTCTATCTGTTCTATTGAATTTATTGACCTGCCTATGCCTCCATGCATGCAGATGATTTTTTTCTCTATAAATGCAGCTAGTGGGAGATAATTAAACAACTGATTAAAACGTGTCCAAGCCCAGATCCCATCACGTTCTCCCTGCATAAGCATCAATCAAACTTTATCAGACACTCAGAAATATACAAGCAACTATTTTCAAAACCTTGAGCGTACCATTCTTTCAATACATTCAATGCGAAAACCAAAAAGCGCATTGATGTCAGCAGCTTCATGGTTCCCACGTATCATGTGAATGTTATCAGGGTACTCAATCTGAGGTCCATAAAAAATAACTCAGGATGAAGAAAAACACATCTTCAAGGAGATAAGCATTCCACTGGTCAGTGCAGAAGCTTGCCTTAAGAGCTAGGAGCAAAGTTAAGGTTTCCAAGCTGTGTTGTCCGCGATCAACATAGTCTCCCAGAAACAAATAGTCAATATAACTGAAACAGAAAAAAATAAAAAAATATATATATATATATAATATATAAATGCAAAAGTAAATTCCAAAATTCATCCCACAGCTGAAGATGTAGTGACTTTTAGTCACTACAGGCTTTCTTTAACAGGTATCAGTCTGAATCATAAATTCATAAAATTGATGCATGCAACAAGAGTTCCTGTGCATGCACATCAACTCTACTTGAAAATTCATCCTAAAGCAATTCCGCTCTCGAAACTGAACAGTAATAGACCCTCTTATTTTTTAGACAACAAACATTTTACAAATCATCTAGCATCCTTGAGCACCACATATTTGACTTCAAAAAATTTGTTCCACATAAATCAAATCAAGAATGAGTTACAAAGGCCTGCTTGACCCACAATAAAACACAACTTCTTTTCGTCTTTGGTGTATATTAGCAATTATATGCTGGTCCACAAAGATATTCTAAGAAGCAGTGCGCATCAACTCTACTTGAAAAATTCATCCTAAAGCAATTCCACTCTCGAAAACTGAACGGTAATAAGCCCTCTAATTTTTTAGACAACAAACATTTTACAAAGCATCTAGCATCCTTGAGCACCACATATTCGACTTCATAAAATTTGTTCCATGTAAGTCAAATCAAGAATGAGTTACAAAGACCTGCTTGTCCCATGATAAAACACAACTTCTTTTTGTCTTTGGTGAATATTAACAATTATATGCTGGTCCGCAAAGAAATTCTAAGAAGTGGTGCTCCAATTTTATCTAAATCAACTTTATTGGCAGAACTCACTTCATTATTTATGAAGAGTTCTGCAGAAAGTAATAGATCAGCAACATTTAAATCCATTGAATCACATCAGAAAAGCATTAAGTGCATAGCATTGAGGCACAGCCACAATTTAAATCAAATTAAATGCATCAAGCTGAGATAAATTTGCCACATTCTTTTCTACAAGACCTTAATCCTTCTCAAATTGCTTCAATCCTAAAATTTATAGCTTACGTAAATTAGAAGTTTACGGCATTAATCATTGCCAGACTCTGACTCTTACACAGAGCAGCCATGACAGCGGATATTATCAGAATGATAGAATCTATGTTCTTCAAATGTGCTTATGAAACAATGAAACATATTTTCTCCTACAAGCTATAACTTTAAACTTACCTGATGTCCCCTGCAGTAGAAGGAAATCCATATTCATCAAACAGCCGCATAAGATCACCAAACTGTCCGTGAAGATCACCAAACACTTTGACAGGAGCTTTCAGTTGAAGAACATTCGACTCATGTGTGAAAATCTGTTCAGCAGCATAACAAAGCTCACCAACTTCATATGAGTCCAGAAAAAACTTTCTGTTCACAGGAGGCTTCCAATTCCGAGGCCTAAGCAAAGTTGATATAATCTGCAACACATAATAGATAATCAAATAACAAAATGAATACAAGCCTAAAATTTTTAGTATGTAGTCATAATTCTATCTCCAAATATTAAAAGACTCCGCAGTAATAAGGGAAGCTACTAAAACTTACCTTTTTTTGCAACCCTTGAGGAGATTTCTGCCTTACAAACTTTTTAGTAGGGGTTGACAGGTCATTTTGTGATGGAATCATTCGTCTACTTTCATTTTCAAATTGATCCAAGGACAGCTGCCTAACCATACCCCCCAAGTTCCCAACAGCTTCCTTTGCAACAACAACCTGCAACGTTGAAATAGTACATTGTCATTACTCCAGGAGAAATGCGTTACTGTAAACAACCAAGAATGAGTACGAATCATACCGCTCTAGGGTGAAGGCGAACATCAACCTCTGTGTCACTGCCTTCAGAAGTGGTCTCCACAGATTGTGAATTGCTATCAGATAAGGTTGTTTCTTCAGCGGTGGCTGATGCCACCTGGACTGATTTCCAAACATCACTAGCAGCCTTAGCTTCAGCAGCAGATGCCTCAGTCAGTTTCTCCAGAGAATTTTTGTCCATTCTATAGGTACAGAAAATTACTTAAGCAATTACTACGATCATTTAACATAAAAGAGAAAGAAGAACACACAAATGACTAGAAAACAGACCCTGCAAATCCAGAAGACGGCATTTCAGGTCTGTCATCTAGAGTTGATATGGAAGAAAATTGAGTTAAATTAGCATTGTTTGATCGTAGACTACTATTCATCAAGGTTCTCTCTGATTGTGGTACCAGGGGATGGATGTCAGATTGAGATTGAGAGTTTTCTGCAACCAGAAAATCATCTAACAAAGTATCTGCAACACAAAGCTAAATCTGTTTCAGTAGTAGATAAATACAGAAAGAATTAAAGAATATGTGCAAAAGGTAAATATCTGTATTTGTCTATACATTCATTTTAATTTAAGAAGAACCAGGCAAAAGCAATCATAAGAGCAATTTCAGAGAATAAGTTCAACCAATGCTCATTTCAGTAAAGGTCATATTTGCCATGTTCACAAACTGAAGACAATATTTCCTTCAGTAAGTTGGACGCTGTATTTTGAAAGCTGATGTCTGTAAGTATATTCATTCTGGAAAGTTAGCAAACTGTTAGCTCAAATTTTGGACAGACAGCAAATAGTTCCACTGCTTGGTTTTGAATAGTCAATTTGAAAATGAAAATGCTGAAATGAATGAGCTTCTTATGAATCTCATGCAAACTTTCTTTCAGTGCACAAAGAGCATATTACAATTATAACATCTGTAAATTCATGAACATGATTTACCAAAAGTAAAAGAAACACTTTCTACCAACAAACTAAGATGTATGCTCATCCAAAAATGGGGCTAGATGAAACAAAACATCTAGAAAGAAAATTGAATTGTGCTGCTTATTGCAAAGTTTACCTCCCTTTAGACCACCATATATATATATTCGAACACCAACAGATGCAGCAGCATGGCGGCATCGACGCATGGATTCCAAAGAGGGATCAGGGTCAGTGCGCCCTTTGTTTCCTCGTGAAGTCACCAACCCATTTCTGTCAAGCCAAAGTCCTGCTGCAGTGTCCAGTACTTCAAACAGAAACACAAAAATAAGCGTATGGAAAATTTTTCTATCTGAATAAGTCCAAGTAACTGCAGTCAATAAATCAGAAAACAACTCATTAAGTTACCTGCAATTGCAGCATCACCTTCTACAGCTCGTCCACCTCTAAGAGCACCCCCAGTAACATGCAATCTAGCACCAACAAAAACCTGATAACAGAAAGCATGCATAAATATCAATTAGGAAGTAGCGCAGACAAAAAGCTTTTTGCCATCTATTTATAATCTTCTACTGCAGTATCATAGAGCTCCAACGCCTTAGATCGAGAATGCTAGATCAAATCATTTCCACAAGTCTTCAACTGTTAAAATTGTAAACCAACAGCAGAATGATGTTTGAAATATTAAGGTTTTATGAATATATATAGCCAAAATGACACCATGCCTTTCATGTGTCACATGCTTCATTCCACTAGTAGAGCAAATTAAACCAGATCCAACAAAAGTCAAATTTCTCATAGATCAGTTGGATGGACTTGGATGAACCATCACGTTTCTAACAAACCCAAATTAACAAGAAGGATGAACAAGAAGATCATTAAAACTTAAATGAAACAGCAGCAGCAAAAATCAACCTTTGGATCTATCACTTACCGCAGCATGCTGATACCTTGGTGAAGGTGACACTCCAGGTGCTAGAGTCCATTCCCACAAGCCATTCCTATGCATAAGTAGTCCATATGCATCTGCCAGTGGCTGTACAGGTCCACACATAGCGAAGAGTTCAGTCATACAAGACAATAGAATAGGCTATTTAAAAGAATCTCAATTTCTACGGGAGATAAAATAAGGAAATTATCAACCAAAACAGCTCAACAGAGAAACAAATCAGCATGACTGACAAAGTAAGCTTCCATATAAATATCTCACAAACATGCTACCTTAATCATATTAACTTCATCTTTTGTTTTGATTTTAACTCACACCAACTAAAGAAGATTACAGAGACAACAAACTAGTGCACCCACGAGCAAGAAATATTTCAATTTGAAAAATGTAAGTGTTTTTTTTGAATTAATCACCAGACATGGAAGAAATATGAAGTGGAATAGCTTATATCTCCATAAGCAATAAGTCATACCATGCTAGAAGAGTCTCTTCCGCCACAAAGCAGAAACATTCCATCTGACCGGGCACTTGCTGTTGCATACCTACAAACAAGATCGTTTAATTATTGTAGTACTTCTTTGATGAACTCAATAGAAAGAACTTTCGCTTGCATGTTCTTAAAATCAATCATTATCTAAGGGAATGAAAAAGTCGAAATGAGGAAGAGTAGGTCCATTGACGTGCAAGAACTAAAGTAAAGAACCACTAATTATTCTACACACGCCGTGTGTACTAAGTTTGGAAGTAGTTTGAAAAGCTTAACCAGCATCTCAAGCAATTTCATCATTAAATTCTCCTTTTCCAAATTAACTAAAAGAAAATTTTAATGATAAAAGAGGATCTGAAACTTCTCAGAAGTGAATAATACTGCAAACAATAAGATAAACAAGACTTACATTCGGGCAGAAGGTCTATCACCTTCTGGATTAAGCCTCTGCCACACATATGGTTTCTGTGCAGTATCCAAAGCCCAAGCATCCGATAGCACTATTTTGCCTGTATAAATAAGATATTTCTTTCAAGTAGTGTCAATAAGCACCAGATCCAGTGGATAAAAGCTTGTCAAAAATAATTAAAAACTGTTGTTAAGTACACAGCACATATACAAGTTCAGAAATATATCACTTAAAATCAGCACATCACGAATGGCATATGAAGTGATAGAAGCATTTTCAGAGGAGATTCCCTTTTGGGATTGGTTACATTGGAATCATTATTTCAGCTCAAATACAACCATCGAAAAGGGGGGAAATCCTCTAGAAGATTCAATATCAACCATATTACTTCAAGGCATGTACAAACTTTGCAAACTCGAGATTGCACTTCCACTGTAACCTCCTGCCACTTGGAGGAATCCAGAATTAATAATCAGAATATTGAGCAGAGCATTTAGAGGTGCATGAATGTGAAACACTTCGGAAGAAGTGGATTGAGTCCACTAAACATTTGCTTTAAATTCCAAAACATCAGGCCTGTAAGTAGATGTAGCCCAATTTCAAAAGATTGACAGATTATAGTAATCCTAGGAATAGTGCACATAATTCAAATTAGATTCCTAGGTAGGTCCCGGAATTAAGTAAATTTTGACACAGGTAATATTTGTATGATGCAGTACCTCATGATCCCTCCACAAGTAAGGGCAAAAATTCACTTGATTAACAGATTCCATCATTAATGGCCCATACAGTCCTCAGTGGCCAGAGAGGAAATTTCTCTTGCACAGTAATAAATTTCAAAGGAGACAACCCATGAATATCTGATATAACCGCAACTCACATTTCACGGACAAAAAGATTAACAAATTTTACAGACAATAGAAAGTTTGCTCTCACCATCATTGCCACTAACGGTAACAAGATATCTTTGTGCAACCAAGTCCATGACATGGCCATATCTAGGCCCTGGACCCTCTCCTTGAACTACTACTCTGAGCTCCAAAAGGAAATAACAAGTCAATATCGACAAAATTAATTCTATTATGATATTTGACAAGAAAGAAAGACCAGAAAATGCAACAGCAATCTCTAGAAGCTCACCGATGCCACTTGAACTTGTCATTTGTCAAGTCGAGCACGTATAGATCATCTGTCGAGTGCCCTGCAGGACCGATCCCACCCTGGCAAACAATAGCAATTGATTTCAATGTAATCATTTCCAATTTTGAAAAATCAAAAAGATATGCAGCATTTAACACTGTAATCACCTGAAACACAACCATGGTGCCAACAGCTGCTGCCACATGTGCGGCCCTAGGAGATGGTGGCTCGCCCGCCGGACGAAGTCTAATCAAATAACTTAATATAGTAATAAGAATTCCACCAAATTTAAACTGAAACTGCAAAAACAATTATGCAAAATTGAACTGAAACCACAGAAGAAAGCAAAGGACAAAGAAGACCTGGTCCATTTTCTAGTAAGAACATCGTATGAATGAACAGAATTCGTCACTCCAGCTAACCCTAAAAAACAAAATAAAAAAATTCAAAAAACTGAGCACAGATTACAGAACGACAAACTAAAAGAAGGCTGCAGCAATTACGAATCCCAGGCGCGCCACCGTTGCCTCCCTCAATGGCCGTGGCGCCTCCAAACAGAATGAGGCGGGGTCCGTGGGTTTTAGTGGCGGCGACGGCAGTAAGCGTGTGGCCACAGCGCGGACCCGGCGCATCGTCATCGGTGTCCCAGAAGCTCTCCAGAACTCGATAGGCGGGCGCCGGATAAAGCCCCGGCTTCGATCCCATCCACAAAACACCCCAATTCCACTCGACAAATAATCAGCCGCAATATATCAAACTACAGAATAAAAACCAACAGAGACGGAACCCTAAACCTAATTATAGTACAACCAAAAAAACGAACAGTGGATCCAGAGCATCAGCGGCGGCTGCCACCGGAAAATGGGCCCTTTACTGACAGCGGTTGCCGGATAATTTCGGGTTCCAGCTTTAAACCAAAGCATGAAACAAGAACGGTTTCTAGCTCACGGGTTCTTCCCATTACTGATAGCATTAGCTTTAGAAAACAACCGAAATGGGATTATATCAAGTGAAGCGAAAAGGTACGAATGGAATTATGAATCAGACTCATAATTGAGAAGTTAGGCGAGAGGATAGGGCAGCTTAGTTGCCCAAAGTCAACTAATATTACACTCATTTCAAAAAGCTAATTTCATTTATGCGTTCGGTGTCAAAATTGTGGATTTCTCCTGTGGGAAAGAGACAGTAGCCGTGTTTGTTTTCCATTTTTTCTAGCACAAAAGACACATATTACAATTATATTTAATTTTAAATTTAATTATATATTGTTAAATATTTTTATCTCAAAAATTAAAAAAATATATAAATCATAAAATTTAAAAAATATAGTGATTAAATGTTTATTTTTAGAATAGAAAATTATAAAGCTAATATAGAAAATTTTAGTGTGTTTTTAAATTTTGACTATATTCGTCTTTTTTGAATTTTAATTTGAAATAAAAAAAAAAGATAAAATTTAAAAAATATAATAATAAATCATGTCTTTTTGTAGTTAAAATTGTAAAACAAGCTTAACCACTATATTTAAAATGAATGTTTTTATAAGGTAATTAATACAATTTATTTAAATTTATATTTGTATATAATAATTTGAAGTTGTAATATTATATAAGAATAAATATTAATTTTTAAAGTTTAAATGTGATTACCATGAGTGTATGTGTATCACTTTAATTGTAAATACATATAATAATTAAAGAATAATTAACTCGAGCTTATATATCTATAAAAGTGAAATTTTGAATTTAAACGCGGGTGGAAATTTTGCTGTGTTGGTAATGTAAAGTTCGACGAGCCGTGTGAAGTTCGAAATAAGTGTTCCTAACGTGTCCTACTTTTGTCTGTCCAAAAAGAAATTGTGAAAGAAAATCTATTAATAGAAAGTGTGGAGGAGTATTTCCGTAAAATTCCTGTTTCAGCGTACTGTGGTTTTCTTTTCCCCTTTGAATAGATGAAGCAGTGACTCCAAATTAGAAAAAATGAAGAGTTTAAGTTGAGCACATCGACAGAACGGGTTCTAAATTTTTAGATCAAATTTAATTAAATGGAAGTAAATAATGCGTGCCTATTTGGTGGCAAATGTTTTTATCATTAGTGAGTTAAGATGACATATTTGTTAATGGAGAAAACAAATATACATTTATTGATGATTATTACAAGGTAAAGGTTACCATTCAGTTTTAGAATTTTATTTGTGGGGGGTGAGGGCATCTATGCTAATTATTAATAGTTAGGTCTAATTTGGTTAATCATTATAATATCACGCTTAGTACTTTTGCTGCACGAATAATCAACCAGATTAAAATATAATTACTAAAACGGCATCACTTCTTTCCTACCCCATGTATCTATTCTTACTTAGGTTGTTATAGAAATAAGAATTGTTAATTACACATTGTAAAATTATATAACTATTCTTAATTGTTTTTCTTTTAATTTATTGTTTTATTTATTTTCTGTCTTTTCAGACTAATTTATGTATTTTTTGTTCTTATTTTCAATATTTTTATACTTTTATTCCATATATATATATATATTATCCTATCATGCAGGCAAGGCTTGTTGTCAGATTACGTGTATTTGGGCGTCTGAACAATGACCAAAGCGTTAAGTTGTCTATTTTTTGTTTTATTTATTACGCGTGCCTTTAAATACGATGACGATTGTTTCTTTGTTAATTTGTGGGGGTGACACCTAACCTAGGCGACTTCGTGTCTCTGACCACTGACAGAGACCATCAACTCAAAAACCGTCAACCGCGACTTTGTCGTCCCAAGTTTATTTTTAATCATCACTCTTCTCTAGGATTCGCTGGTACGAAAATGACTTGTGTGCATCGGTAGACTCTTCCATCCACCACCATACCCAATTCTAGAATGTTAATAAAATAAGTCCCTCACGTCGATCGGAAAGTATTTTTTTTTTTTTTAATTCAACATTATTGCTTAATGTCGTTACTAAAACTCAAAATTCAAGTTCCAGATTGACTTTGAGTTTCAAAAAATTAATGAAAGTGAAATTGAAGTAATTGTCAATTTATGTTAATATTTGA
This sequence comes from Avicennia marina, assembly GCA_019155195.1. Taxonomy (NCBI): domain Eukaryota; kingdom Viridiplantae; phylum Streptophyta; class Magnoliopsida; order Lamiales; family Acanthaceae; genus Avicennia; species Avicennia marina. The sequence continues at coordinate 351,088 of CM032783.1, forward strand.
ACTTAACTCGTTAATGTCCCTTCCAATACCATGTTTGGAAGCAAATTAATTTACACCAATCGTAGTCCATTATTCCAAGCATATCACACCCCAATAAAATCCCAGTACTATGTTTGGATGCCAATTTTATTTTTATTTATTTTTTTCATCTTTTACCCTCTCCTACTTTTACCATATTTCTAAATTTCCATGCCAAATTCTCTATTTTCATAATTGACATCCAAACATAGTTTCAGTATCTTGTATATATTTTTGAAGGTAAAATGGATCAAATAATCTGTCATGAAGAGCTTCTAAAACAAGGGATTCAGGGAAGCATGCCATCTGCCCTAATCGTCGCCAGGCTTACAAGCATCGTCGCAGAGAAATTCACCAGGTTCGCATGACAAGAGTAAAACTGCATTCCACAATACCTTGAAGTGGCAAAGTGGTTTTGATACGAACATACAATTGTGTGGGACTGCCTTTGAAGAACATCATGCTATCGTTCAAACTGCATACGGTAACAGAAGTCAAAATTGCATTAGAAATGCAACACGACTTGTTCCGTGTATACAATTTTTTGAGAGCTCCCTGGTGCAGGAAGTTTGATTTTTTTCAGGGACGGGGAATGGGAAATGCTCAACAAACCTTGTTGAGTGAGCCGGGCCCAGCGACCGCTGAGAGCCCGTTGGAGCCGCCACGGCTTCGTTTCCCCCCAAACAGCAGTATATCGAAACAAAAGCTGCCCTGATACTTTGAAATATAAGCAATAGAGAGCCACTTTGCCACTAGCACAGGGCACGAGGGTATCATATCATTTCACAACCAAGAGCTCTTTGACATCTACTACCAGAAAATAGCAGCATCTTGTGAAATAACATGTGCCAAAGTGAATGATCCATCAAGAACTCTCGTGTTAAATAAGCTTGTGATAGGCAACATGCTGCCTGCCATGCTCGTCAATCATCTCCAGATTGTTACGTTTCACAAGTCTGGAACAGCATGTTAACTCCAAGGGGTGCAAGACACAAAATTAGCATCAGCAGCACAACAGAAAACTATTTTAGTATTGATCACAAAGTGTACCCTTTTCAATGTCTCTTCAAACCATCAAAGTACGGAAATTTTGTTTCCTTATTATCGTTATTCATTGTTGGCACTACATCTAATAAAAATTCACCCAGATTCTACCAGATATATCTTTTCTAGGAATAAAAGGACATGGCATTTTCTCCAAGGAAAAAATGGAAAACGCTAGTTTGGGGTGCAACCCATGAAATAGTAAAAAGGAACGGTGTTAACATCTACTAAGCTTGGAAAAAAAATAAAGAACTAACCATCAAGATTCTGATTTGTTCAATTCATACGTTTGGTGAATAGCAAACATAATAGGAATGAAAAGAAATTGAGAAAACGACTAGAACTGCCTCTAAGTTTTATATTTTAAAAAATTAAATTAAAGTTTTATACATTTTCTTCAGATGTTTCTATATATCTGGATATTTATTAAATATTTATTTTAATTACATTTATTTATAGTTCATATAGTTTACATAATTCTAAAGTCATATATATTATACAAAAAAGGTGCGATTATGTTTGTTTTGATTTTTTGATGCGTTTTAAGTGTATTGTCTGGATGCAAGTAAAGCAAACATAATCTAAATATGCAGGGAATATAGTAATGCTTATTTTAAAATAAACAATGTAAAATTCAGGTTAGTGTCAGATATTTACAGTGAAAATATCCTTAAATATTTAAATACACATAGAAATAAACATATATGACTTTAGACTTATAAGCAAAATATATGACTATCTATGAACTGTATCTATACATGTGTGAGAAAGAATACAATATCTACTATTTAGATACACAATACATATCACCACAACAACCTTTACTCATTCAGTTATTCTCACCTCATCGCCCACGAAATTATTGTTCTCTTCATCTAGATTTCCTATTAACCATACATTCAACATCTCAACAACATAGCATCATAGAAGCTCTCTGTTTTTGGGATAGGATCGTGGCATCAAGCAAAACCGAAAAGGCCATCTTAAAAAGCCAATTGTTTGGATCCTATTTTTGGCTGCTCTAAAAATACATCATTTTCAAATGTTTTGATCATGCTGTTAGCAATCAGTGCTTGGTTTGCATTTTAAAAATAGGTTAGAAATTTTTAAAAAGAAGAAAATTGTGTTTTGTTAAACATTTTTAGCATTTTCAAAAGACAAAACAATATAGCCAAATCATATTTGTCAGATATTTTTTAATAAAAATATGAATACAGTATTAGTGCAATAATTGAATATATATTTTAAAATAGTGGTAATGACTAGAATTTTCGTATAGGTGCATAGATAATTATTTTTACAAAAAAGATAATGACTAAATTCTAAATATGAATACATATATAAAAGAGAGGAAACGATAAAAATCTTGTTGTGGATGAAAAATATTTTTAGTGTTAAAATTTTAATCAGATAAAAATTTTGATTTGTATGCCTTGGCAGAATTGCTTGATTCATAAAGAATCAAAATTATGCCGATTGTGTAAGCACAGGAGCCCCTGTTTACCTAGCAGCCATTCTCAAAGACCTTGTAGCCGAGTTAATCTTTAATATTCAATCCATGATTTTTTATTATTATCTCCTTTCACTATTCTTAGATGTAGTTTTGGTATTTGGTTAAATCTATTATAATAAGTTATTTTTTCTTGATTTAGGTTTTAGAACTTTCTGGTAACATGGCAAAGGACAGAAAAAGAACCGAATTGGACCAAGACAAATACAGCTGGCCATAAGAAGTGATGAAGAGTTAAGCAAGCTTCTGGAAAATGTTACAATCCCAAATGCTGGGGTTTTGCCCAACATCCACGATCTCTGTTGCCAAAAATTACAGGCCAAAGGGGATTGGAGATTGACTCAGGATCTTGACAACAGGAGGGCTTTTGCTTTATGCCATATATTAATAAATAGAAACATCTTTAAATAGTATTAAATGGGTATATATGTCTTTCCATGGCATTCTATCATATCTTCCTTTACTGTGTTGTGTGTGTTCACATAACCTTTGGTCACATTCTATATAATCAATCACTAAAACTACACCAAGTTAATAAGCAACTCAAATTCTGCAAATTAAAATCAAAACGATCTCCTCGATTGGTAAGGTCAAAGAAAAACTTCATATAGGAAAATGGAAATGCAAGTCAAGTAAGAGACTCGACCAATAATTACATGGTTTCAAAATGAAGAAAACCAATGAATAAGAATAGAATATAACAATAATTGCTAAGAAATCAAGTCAGAAGTAACACAATAGACATGAGTACCCACATGTACACACAAAAAAAAAACTTCTGATGTTACAATTTCAATTAGCTAAAAGACTTACCTATTGCAAGAGATATGGTATGAACATCATAGTTTTTTGTAACGGAAACACATAACTGCAATACACATCAGAACTGCTTCTAAGCAAACATATACTAAATTATCATCACATGCTATTCAGCAGCACAATAAATTAGTAATACTTTGTTGCCTTACAAGATGAATCACCATATGGAGAATCTTTAATCCTCACGTATATAGAATAACTGCAACACAACAATAAAATTCATGGAGATGCAAAGGCAGCTATGGATCATCAATATTTTACCATTGCTTGCAACATTGATAATTCACAACCAAAGTATCAATAAGAAAGAAGTGAATTTGATCCAAAAAAATACCATAGCAACATAATTATAAATTTCATGAAATGCATGAGCAGCTATGGAGCAGACAAAAAAATTTAGCATTGCAGCATTGATTATTCATGAACAAAGTATCGAAAAGAACCAAGTAACGAGACAGACAAAGTTGGACCAGTACGTGCTAATTTTTAAGTTGAATTTCACATTCTCAATCACAGTGAAAATTAATAATTAAAACCAAATAGATTCTTTGGCACCAGACTTAATTGGGTCTTTCCGTATCATCAACTGAACAATGAAAAATTAATCAGTTTTACTCACTTCATTGGGCTTTCTGATTGTACCACTTCACAGGTTGTATCTTGACTCTCCTTCAGCATAACTCCCTCAAATACACAAGAAAACCCTCCAGTAAAAATCAAGTGGCAGTACCCAATTCCAAAAAGGGTAGAGAAAAGCCTCTAAAAAGATTCCAAAGAGCATAAGCAGGACATCCATCAAGTGAGAGATACTTCCCAAGAGAGAATGCCTGTTGCCTAAGGGCTGTAGGCTAATTAGCTTACATTAGAAAAAAACTCAAATCACATTACCCCTAGTGATCAAAATACCGATTCAATATTTCAAAAACATAATAACGACTTATCTCCACAAAGGCTAATGGCATGTTCAGATAATCACATAGATTACTTCACCTTTAGTTATCAAAGAAAAATATAACCTCCATAATACTGACTCAATAAAAACATACCACTTTCTTTTAACATTTCATCAGTTCTATGAATATCAAGAATAGGCAAAGACAAATGAATATATATTACTTCAACCAAGAAAATTGAACTTCTTCAAAACTCACTTGCTCTGAGTCAGTACTTCAAAACCCAACACTTCAACTTTGTTTAATAGGATCAAAGACAAAGGCATCTAATATAATAAGAGGAAAAGACCGAAATTACTATATAAATCTCACATAAATAAACACAAAGATACAATAAAAAGATGTTGGAGGCAAGGCTGCAAATGATCAAAAATGTGGTCCACTTTTATTGCTTCTGAAAAGTGACACTTGTAGTGCTAAACAATAAAAGAGGACCACATTCACTCTTACTCAGAATTTACAAAAATTGAAAGAATTGAATGATTTTTGATGGTACGGATTGTTTCACACATAAGTCGATAATAAATCTGAAAGTTCATAAATACCAGAATGAATGAAAATTGAATTTCATGCATGCTTGCAATTAAAGTTTGAAAGAGTCCAACAAAAATGATAAATCATTTTGGTACATGTTTTATATACTTCAGTACTGTTCTCATAGATGCACAACAAAACACATTGTTGTTCTAAAAAAACCCAGCCCAAAGGACAACTAATTCCTTCCAAAATACTTGAAATATGATTAAACTGCCACAGAACATAATTGGTACTCTCATGATGACAGCATTCAGCCAACATCAAACAAAGAATTTGGCAAAGAATATAAGAATTCTGAAAAGAAGTACAAAATTGTTCTATATTCATTTGACTTCAACGCAAAGGTTTAGTAGAGAAGAAGCCTCACTATTTTCAAAGTTGAACAATACACCTCCTGCACAGAAATCATTCTCAGATGGACAGGTACATTCAGCAACCCTTAGAAACTTCATGAGACAATAAGGTGTATCACAGGAATGAAGCAATTACAGTGAGGCATAAAATCTCAGTTGAAACTCAACAACAGCATTTTGAGTGCCACAAGCAACTGGAAGCAAATCAGAATATTTCAAGAACACAGCAACGCCTCAGAAAACAACAACTGGGCAGCTTGCAGTTTTGAAAGAAGAATGTCTCCAATGAAACACAACAAAGAGTCAATGAACAAAAAATTATAGCAAATTAAAAGCCACACCTTTGCTACCAAACAGCTTTACAGAAGCAATCAACGAAAATGATAGAAAACTGAACAAAGATGCAAGAGAAAATTAACATAATTCATAAACACCATTGTATGAATTCCAATCAACACAAAATTAGGGCTTTACATAGACCAAACACTAAGTGGACTCATCCGATCCAAACCCTTTAATAAGGTATATCCGTAGACCATAGACACCTATTTCACAACAATAGCCCTAAAATTCTTGTGATGCAGATCCTATCTCTTTGTCTCGTCCTCCAGCTTTCTTGGGCAACAAATTCTGATGAATGTTTGGCAACACACCACCATTTGCAATAGTAACATTCCCCAACAACTTGCTCAATTCCTCATCGTTCCTCACAGCCAACTGTATGTGCCTAGGCACAATCCTACTCTTTTTGTTGTCCCTTGCAGCATTCCCCGCAAGCTCCAGGACCTAACACAAAAAATACAAGAATTGAAAAGGAATGAAAAAATTAAATCCAATTCAACCGAGCCTAAAACAATAACGCCTTTTGTAAATAAAATTTAGCGAGCAAGGAAATCAAGTAATCTGCACTGCATCTTCGTTGGTAAAATTCTACCTCGGCGGCGAGGTACTCAAGAACAGCAGATAGGTAAACAGGGGCGCCGGCACCCACACGCTCTGCATACTTTCCAGACTTCAGAAAACGTGCTATTCTACCAACAGGAAATTGCAGCCCAGCTTTCGCCGAACGAGATACGGATTTCGAGGACTTTGGCTTGCCTCTGCCGCCTTTCGTGGAGGCTGCGGCTGTAGAACTCATCTTCCGTATGTGTTATTGGTGATCCGAAAACCCTAGATTGCGTAGAAACTGCACAGAGCGTACATGAGCAACGATGGAGGGGCGGGGAATGAGATGGTAAGATATATATAGGAGCCAGTGGTGGATTTTTATTGGTTGGCTGAGGTATGGTGCGAATCGCCAGGTTGGCAAGGAAAATTTGTGGGAGCGAAAATCAAAATGGATTTAAATTTTGGTGTTAGGAGGGCATTTTGTGGCGCCTTTTAAACTGGCGGATTGGGCCCAAATTGAAAATTGATTGAATATTTGGGCCCAAAAAAGGGACATAAACTTAAAGGACGAACACCTTACGTGGTACAGATTACTAAGGTCAATAATTATTGTGAAATATAATATTGTACTATAATTAAAATGCCATAATCAACTTTTTATAGATATAAAAACGTTACATTACATAGAAAAATTACATTTAAATCCAAATGATGTATTCCAATTCATTAAATTCAATCATTTAAATAATTAGATTAACTCATTTACGTTTACATAGCCTCCTCGGCCAACTCTTCTCAATTCGTGATACCAAATTGTCACAAACCTAGTACAATAAATCTGTTAGTTAAATGAGAAATGTAACTCATTACATAATATGGTTCAGAAATCATTACTTAACTGGTGTGCAATGAGAACATGTATAAAAAAAAAACTATTTAAGACAGGTGAAATTTGCACACTCTGTATGTGTGCAATTTTATTTATAAATTATAGAAAATTTATATTTTAATTAATAAATTTAAAATTATTTAATATTAAAATATAAAGAATATTTAAAATAATAAGATAATAAAATATCAAAAGAATTCAAAAAAAATGGAATATTTAAGAGAACGCACAAATAAAAAAAGTTAAAAGAAAAATATAATTGTGATTTCATATTGTGCAAGAGTATTTAAAATAAACAAAAAAAATCAAAGATTGAGAAATTTAAAAATGACCAAATTTGAAAAAACATATAAATATAAATTGTAAATTGGATAAAAAGATTGAATAATATGATATAAAGAACGGAAGTATATATTTTAAGAATAATTGTATAAATTTATTTTGTGCAACTGAAATTCATATTAAAATAATAATAGTGTAAATGTACAATATTTTCGGTGTTTGGGTGCAACAAAAAACCAACCTCTGCTTTGTTCCATGAACCACAGTAATATTGATATAAAAAGGCCTCCGAAATCACTTTGCTTGGAAATGTGGTTAGTAGAGTATCTAACTTCAAGTTTGTTGTGCTCGAAGTTTTGAAGTTTCCATCACACATTGTGGTAGAAAAGTTTAAAATTTAATGCAAAATTTGCAAGTATCTAGTTCATGGTTTCATAGCTTTTCTAATAGAATACCTCCTTGTAACATTTTGTATGGGATTGTATTTTTCGTATATCCTTATTTTATTTTCACTCAATTTATATGGTTTGTGTAATTAATCTCCTTTGTTTCCTCAAGAGAATAAATTTTCCTTCTTACCAAGTGATGAAGCCAAAAACTAATAATGCTATTGCGTACTGATTCAAAAAATTTCATTTAACTACAAATTTTTCCCAACATAAACACTAATCAAACCACATCCATCGAAAAGCACATCGCAATTCTACTCAAGAATTATTGGATGTAAATTCAAACCAATGGATCTCACTTTCATTTGACATTGATTTCATTAAATTTTCAATAATCCATTCATTGTGTCATGCCCCAATCTCAAATATGCGACATGGCAGCACTTTCAAACCTTTCAACTTAAGAATATCAAAACACAAATCATCTGAACATCTAATCCAAATGTAGAATTCACAATTCGTGTAGTAATAATAAGTCTGATGTATGCGTAATTACAATATAATTTTTCTTATGTATTTTTCTTGCAACAGAAATTTAAATGCATTGTTTTGAAACTTAATAAAATAAAACACTGTAAAAGTTTTCAATATTGAATGCGATTCTACTATCTCCACGTAAAATTCTCAGTAACTTTGTCATTTGAAAATTTAAATCCATTCTTTGTGAGCAAAAGGCCATCCAATAAGGGATATAATTGTTTTTATGGGATGTGAACAAAATAAAAAATACTTTAATATATTATTAAAATAATCTTTTATTTATAAAATGTTTTCGATATTCATGTCATGTCAAACTATTTTTTTACTCTTACATCCATTTGCTCATGGTTCACACATCTTGTATACCAATCCACTTATAAGAGCCATTATCTATAATTTTGATTAAAAAATGCCACTTACAACTGAAACAGTTATCAAATTAAGTCGGTTATCTTAATCTATAATTTTTAATTGAGAGAATACATTATTATCAACTTTTAACTTTGGTTGAGTAGATCACACAACTCAATCTTTAACTTTTATTAAAATGATCACGTACAGATAAACAGCTGTTTCCAATTAAAATAGTTGTCTCAATTTATAACCTCAATTAAAAGGGTCAACTTAATTCTAACTAAATGGCTCAAAACTTCTACTCCACTTGAAAAGGTTGAAATTAGCTCTTCTACACTAATGAATATTCTAATAAGCATTTATTAGAAAACATTTTCTTTATAATTAACTAGGCTCAACAAAATATGTTTCAAAACATTTCATATAAATCATCACATAAACATGTTTTTGCATGGAAGGAAAATTTTAGCATACTTTTTCAATCGACATTTTACAAACTATTTCAATGCTTACTCACATCCAAAATATACTTTAAAAATAACTTCAATTCAACAGAATATAGTTTTTTTTAGCAATAAAATAGAACTGCTTCACAAGTATTCCAAAATGATTTTCTAAAATAATTTGTAATTTAAAAAGGCTATAAAATTTCCAGTAATCTACTTACATACTTTAACTTGCATGATTTTATGTCTTACCGAGCTTGAGTCCTTGTGTCCCTATTCAATTAAAATGAATCTCAATTTAATCTTGATTTGATGCAATTTCACTACTTATGTTATTCTTATAAACCATATCCTGATGTCGTTTCTCTAATAAAATTACAATGTAAAAATTTCAAAAATTCTTCTAATTCATCACCTATAGTTTTTCATACTCCCAAATGTTTCATATCACTAATTCTTCTAATTCATCATCTATGGTTTTTCATACTCCCAAATGTTTTATATCACTAATTCTTCTAATTCATCATCTATGGTTTTTCATACTCCCAAATGTTTCATATCACTATTGTGGACCCAAAAATTTAATAAAAATAAAAAAAGTAGCAATTATATAACTTTTGTTTATTTTCTACACTCAAAACCCATGTTTCACATATAAAAATAAATTGGATTAATATAAAAATATTTTTGCTATTGTACATATGATTGAAAATCTTTATGAGTCTAATTCAATGTGCAATAATCCGTGATTGATTTCGAACCTCTTACAGAAAGTTATAGTCATTATTCTAAAACCACACAAAATTAATCATATAATCCAGAAGCTATATTTTTTATTCAACTTAAAGAATTAAGTTGCTTAATCTAGATTGCATATTGTGGTGTTCTATATACACACGGAAAGATTTATGAGTCTAGTTTAATATGTAATAAACCGTTCATAATTTAGAGCTTTCTAAAAAATGTTATGGTTTTTCACACTTAAGTTGTGCAGAATTAAATCTGCACGTGCAGCATGGTTCGTTTGGTCTTTTTTGCTTCTTTTGCCCATTTTCCTTCAATCTCTGGTTAGGAATCCAACCCTAAACGTGTTTTAGGCCTTTTTCTTGCCTTGTTCTTGCCCTTTTCTAGCTGTTTTATGAATTTAAGTGTGCACGAAAGGAATTCCCAGTGTTCGTGTGAGCATATATATAAATGTACCCTTTATTCTATCATTTCTCCAACAACATGCTCACCATTTAAAATCATGAAATCTCTACACATGCTCTTGCTATCTCAATCCTCCGTTGCTTCCAACAAAATAACATTCCAATTCTTCAATATCCATGGATCGTTTTAACATATGCAATCTCTACAATCTTATGCATGCTCAAACTTCATCTCTTGCGAATGTAAATTCACAATTCCACTACCAAAATCTGTAACTCTAATAAATCACAAGGCGCGATTAGATTTGAAGCCTACCTACGAATGGATTTGTAAGAAAATGGCCTCCTTTTTCTTTAGGTTTAGAACTTCAGCCGCAACAGCAACCTTCCTCCCTGCTTTCTCTAGCTTTTCCTTCTCTCGTTACCCCCAACCCTTTCCTTCTTTTCCTTCGGCAACAGACAACGGCGGCGGCGGCGCTCAACAGACAGTAGCTGCAGCGGTGCTCTCCCTCTCCAAAGATAAAGATAACAGCGACATCACTCCTGTTCTTCTTTCCCCAATGCAGCAACGAAGACAATTAAGAAAAGGTTGTTTACCCTCCACTTAATCCCGAATTGATTCTCCTTTAACTCCTGCATCACGACCTCCAAATCACCCACCTTTTGACATCCCCTTAAGCCAGTCGTTTCAAATGGTGTGTAGGTGGAGAGCCCTGGAGGTTACCTCTGGGAAGAAAACGGTCATGCCCTCTTAGGGGCTGTTTGGTTGTCACTCAAGTTTTTTTTTGGAAAAATTGGGTTCTCACACATTGCATTTTTTAGACAGAGTCTCTTTTAGAGCTTCTTCTAGACGTTAACCCTTCTCATGTGCATTATAACACATTCATGAGTTTGTAATCCACAATGCAGTGCAATGTTGGAACAAAGATATAACACACACGTCAATACAGACATAAAAAAAAAAAAAAAAAAAAAGAGCGAGACACAGTGTATTTATGCATTTCAAAATTTTTTTTTCCTGCATTCGAGAGTCATTGTCCAGATCAAATGCTTTCCACAATGTAACGAAGTGATCGTGCTTAATTACAACAATCAACTTTCACAAATTTATCCACTTTTCCAAAATACATGGTTCACTGCTACTTGGAGCACCAAACACACGATCATACATAACCATGCTCTTCTTTGTGCCCAACCTTTCATCAGTTGATTCTCGTATTTATATACTACACATAAAAGTGTGCGCGTGCGCGTGCGTATCATATTACCTGTTTCTAGTACTTTGCGAAGGTATATGTGTATATTTAATTAAATACTTATATTTATTGAAATAAAGTTGGTTAGGTAAAAATAAAATGCTACTTAAAATGTAAACATTTTAGTAGTCAAGTATTATAGAATTCTAATTCATTTAATATTCTTATATAGTTATTTATAAATTAATTAAAATCAAAGAAATTAGTAAACATTGAACTGTACAAATTACTTATATAGCTATTATAAATATTAGTCATTTATATTAAATTGACATGTTTAATATAATAAATTACAATAAATTTATTTAAAGACACTTATTCATAACAATATCACGTAATAATAAATAGAAAATCAATTAATGTTTTACAAACAATTTTAAATGTGAAAAAATTGAATATAATATTTATTTGTAATATAGAGATTGAATAACAATTTTTAAGATTTAAAACTTTAGAATGTAAAAACCATAGATGTAGATGTTGATTGCCTAACATTGTCTATTTAGTATTTCTTATGTTAATATAAAAAGATGAGATTGTATCATATTTTTAATTGTGGCTTTTATTGAGTGTAAATATATCTACCGTTTTAAAATTATCACATTACTATTATTACATTTTTTTTAGTAAAATTGTGTATAGAAACATTAGTACATTAATTATATTGGAACAACATAAATTTTAATATAAATTTCACAAAATATTTCATCAAGTGTATTCCCAAAGTTGTCCCAACTAGGTCGTCTCAAATAAACTGTCATAGAAAAGCCGTCTTAAATGGAGCTGTCCCAAAATCATTCTAAATTTGAGACTACTCCGTTTTAGCCGTCCCAATATTTAGCGACGAAGTAAATATAGACGAATTATTATCTGTCCCAAATTATATTTGGGATGGATAATTACCTCAAATCCGTCCCAAAAAGCCATCCCAATTTACCCATGTTTTGGTTGTAAATAAAACATATTATGTGTTTGAAAATTTATTAGTAGGTCCATCTTAATTTATACTGTTAACATACATTTAATATATAGAAAGTAAACTTATAGTATTAGAAATAAAATGAAATGCTTAAAAAAGAAAATTTTGTGAAATAATGATAATTGCGATAAAGATAATATAAATTTAATGAAATAATAAGTGTAATATGGAAATTTGAATAATATATTTAATAGAAAATATCATGTAAATTCGTAATAATAATAAGATATTACGTAAAACATCAAGAATAAACATGGTAGTCAAGTAAGTTGCCTAGGTCAGCCAGACATGAAATTCGATCCGGAACCTGGGTTTCTGGCGGGGTTCGGGAGATTCAATTGTGTCGAAGGAAGAGAGAGATGGAGGATAGGCCAGGACTCTTGGAATTTGGGCTTCAAACGGGCCGAAGAATATGTTTTCTTAGCCCAAGAAAATTTTTGGTTTTATTTCATCAAATTCATAGTGTCGCAATGTGTTCTCGTGCGTCCATTTTTTTTTTTTTTTTATTATCGTCAAGTTGCTATTTGTGTCAACTGAACAATTCTCCTACCCTCTTTGTTCCACACAACCAACCACCCCATAAAAATTCCACTATCCATTGGATAAATAAACTCAAATTCTCCTACCATCTTCAGTTGTCACCTAAGTCAAGGAGAATTTTTTATAGTGGTGAGTGCTTGAAGATATGATTAAAGCCAAATCTTAATCTTTTATTTCCCACATGCTTTTGGCTGTACGCAGCTCATCCGGATATTGCAGTTTCTAGTTATTTCTTGTTTATCTTATATGTTGGTTCATTCGCAAAGTGCACGGCTCTCTTCGAGATACTTGAATCAGCCGTGTGGGCCCCCCTTGGATTTAGAACAATTACTGCTAATTAATTCCTGAATCTTGATGTTATTGCCTCATTTTATGACGGTGCTTCGTGTTGTTTAATTGCATCTTCAGATTGAATGTTGGGCTTCCTATTGTCTGGTCATTTGATTTTGTACAGTCCTCTGTTATAATTCTCCAAATTTGGCTTCTATATGGCGCAGGAAATCCACAATGGATTGAATTTTACTTCTGATGATAGGGAATATTCTTTTGAAATCTTCTCTGTGAAATTCTCGAGTGATGGGCGAGAAGTTGCTGAGAGCAGCTATGGGAATATTTAAGTGTATGACATCAAAGCGAAATTTTTTTTGTCTTCGGATTCTCCAGCACTCTTGTTGTGCTGTACACTGTTTCCTTCTTTCTTCCTTGAAGCTGTTGACACTTGGTTATGATATTCTGGTTCCACGGACATGTGATTGATTATTCAGTTTCTGTGGCCAATAATAGAAGCCAATAGGAGCAAGTTTTTGCGAACAACTGAACTCTTTCACTTAAGTAACATGAAGGAAAAGTTCGTCTTAATCAGATTGCTGACTGATGGATAAACGACTCAAAGCTGGTATCATGGACTCATTTGAAAACCTCTTGCAAAGAGCTAACTCATCTTCATTAGTTTTATCCTTTGCTAGTTAGTTGGCGGTGACTTTATCTACCAGTTGCTCTGTAAATTATGATAATCAGCTGGGAGATGGACAAAAATGTAGCTTGTAAGAAGTCGACAGTGCACATTTCTTTTCTTATGCAGTCTGATGTCAACACTGTATGTTTTGCTGATGACAATTGCCTTGCAGAAATTGATGAGCATAGCTGACAACTGATAAGGATGGCAGGTCAGCGGCGTCCAAGTTGCTAAGCTGCAGCACCACAGATCAGATCCACTGGCACCCCTGTTGTCCCCTGTTGGTTAGCTCTTCCTGGGATGGAGACATTGTGAAATGGGAAGTCCCTGGAAATGGAGCACCACCACCTCTGCAAACACTCGATGGAGACATTTTCATGAGTGAATCCGCGTAGAACTCCGTTCCCTGTAAGTTCAGTTTATGATGATTTGGCAATGCCACGATGTAGCAATAGTAGCATATACACGTCTTCATCTTCAAAATAAAGAAGATCCACCGTATCTGTTCTTTTTATGTCGATTGATTTGTACAAAATTGAGCCATGCACGCTATATGCAGTCTTGGAAGAGGACGGAGGATTTGGATGAGACATGCCTAAGTTTTCGCTTTTAGGTCTGCAAAAATGGCAGAACCTAAATTTCAAGCATTAAGAGGGTGTTTGGGCGAGCTTACGAGCTCTTTAGTAGTGTTGGATAAATTTTTTAACGAGTATTTATAAATTTATAGAATAAGATGTTTGAAATTTATAAATTTTTTAAAAATAAGTTGGAATTTTTGTTTAATTATTTTCAAATATTTTATAAGCTATTTCATTATACATACATACATATATATATATATATATTAAAAATGACACATATATCTTCAATTATATTGTATTAATGATATTTAATTTATCTTTATTATTATTACATCAAAAAATAATAATTAACTATAATTATAAATTTTAACAAAATGATCTTATTATTGAGATGATTGAATTCTTTGACAGCTCAGGTATCGTAGATTGATTAATGCACTGATGCCCTAAGAGAATTTTATGTGCGCGACTTGAAAGGAGAGTCAATACATGTGTAATTTCATGTGAATGACTTAGAAAAATTAGTTGAAACATGTAATTATATTTGTAATAATCTAGTGCCGTGGAGATCGCAACATATGTACACTTACAAGAATATGAGGATAGTCGACTTTGGCGTGTTTTAGGTATGCAAAACTAATTTTTTTCTCAAGATATCGCGACATAAATTTTCAAATAAGTACAGAAAACGAGTAAATGAATCAAGACAAGTGTAGTAAAGTCGCTATGTTTGTTTTCCAATTTGAATAATAAAAAATATACACATACTTAATTATTATATTTTTTATTTTATTATTATTATTTATTTTATTTTTATATAATTATTTAAATAAAAATACTTAAAAATATACAATTTACTGCTGATTTATGTTCCCACGGGTCAAGGATTCCAAAGTCAAGTGCAAAAGACAAGCGGCCCAACCCAAACTTTTCTGTCTCTTGTAGTCCCAACATCATTAATTATAAAAGAATGATCAAAATAATGCACGTTTCCCACTCAGAAGAATCCATTTTCACAAAAGACAATATAACGAATGAATCAAATACTGTCAACGTTTTAGTTCGTGATACTAAACAACATTTACTTATTTCAGCTTTAATAAATAAATAATATAAGGGCTCCCGACAATTCCCAACGTCTTCTGCCACTAAACAGTAGGAGTTCACATAAAAACAAGAAGTACAGCAATGAAACAGTAGACATATTTTCCTTCCAAAAGAAACAAACTAATAAAAATTAAAGAAAATTGAAATGAAACCATTAATTAGTGTTCTAATTACAAAAAGATTACCACCCTTGATCTCAACCGTGTTTCCCATCTGATTGATTATGCACAGTTATACTTCACTTGATTATCCATCTAATAAAAATTTAACCACTTATAACCACCAAAAAAATTTAATAAATCATGATTTTTTGATTACCCATTTTACCCTTTCCACTCTATGCACTGTGAAGTTGGCCTTGCTTTCTCATTACCAGCCTTAAGTGGGCAAGGCGTCTGTACGGGCAGGACCATGCAATTGTACTGTAGACACAGGGAGGACCTCAGAGGAATTTCAACCGTCGGATTTATCCCGATCCCGGTCAAGTAGTTATGCTGTAAGTACAGTATCTGTATGCTGCCCGCTAATAGCCGGTCCACCAAGCTTCCCGGGACTTCACCCGTGAACCCGTTGTTGTTCAGATACAGATTCTCGACGGTGGAGAACATTGGAGATATCGTGCCGGACAGCCGGTTGAAGCTCAGATCCACCGTCTCGATCGTCACCTCGTCAACCGGGTGAACCGGACCGGAGAACTGGTTCCTCTGCAGTTGGAGGTTGCTGATTGGGAAACTAAACAAATCAACCGGGATACCGCCTGTGAACCGATTTATGCTTAAGTCGATGTAGTTTAGCCGGTTTAGTCTTGACAAAACCCGGTCCACCGACCCGGACAGACGGTTCCATGACAGAGAGAGGTATTGAAGTGAGGGAGGAAGGCCAAGGGGCGGGAGCGAACCGTACAGATCGTTGTGCTTCAAATCGAGCCGGGTTAGGGTTTGGGAGAGGAACGGCGGAACCGAACCGTTGAGACGGTTGTGGCAGAGGACGACGTTGGACAGTGCCGGCAACGTCCCGATTGAAGGCGGGATGCTTCCCGTGAGTTGGTTGAAGCTAAGATCAAGGGTTTGTAGCCCCTGGAGCTGACCTAGACCCCCGGGAATGTCGCCGGAGATGTAATTCCGACTAACAGCTAAAAACCTTAGGCGCTTCAGCTGAGATAAGGTGTGCGGCAGAGTCCCGAAAACCCTACCTGGAACAACGGTTAACTCGGCCAAGGCAGAGAGTTTGCCGATCGCCGGGTCGAGGCGGCCCGTCAGGCCCGGCGAGCCAGCCCGAGGATCGCCGAGATTGAGAGCTATCACCCTATCGTCATCGCAGTAAACACCGCCGAAATTACAGGGGTCCGAAGTGAAATCCCAGGAGGCAAAATAATTGGACCCAGGCAGGTCTTTTAAACCCTTTCTGATCAATTGCAGTGCCAGGAAATCAACCGGGTGCAGCATTGCATGCGCCGGAAGTACACATTGGAAGAAGAAAACCAAATAGGTAAAAAATCTAAACCAATAAACAGAGCTCATTCTCCTTTCAACAGAAATTCCCTGTTTCTTAAGTTCACAGAAGCAGCACAGTCGAATAAAATGCAGAATCAGAGGTGACTAGAGAGAGAATTGGTGGTGGCTTCCACTGAAAGCAAATTCAGAAAAAGAGGGAGGAAAAATTTAACGGATTTTCAAGAATATGGTGGGCTTTTCATCCGAGTGTCTTCTTGGGTTGTTGGCTTGTGAGAGAAGGTGGAGAAGTGAGAGATGGCAATCAGCTGCTGCTGCAGGTTCTTGGGGTTTGGCCGTGCCTCTCTGTGTGGCAGTTTATTCGTATTTTTAATTGGGAGGCAGGTGTGGAGGGGCAAACGGTTGTCCGAGCCTACGTGGACAGGGAGAGACCCGAGGCACGGGTGTACAGGTCATCAGGGCCCGTTTCCCGGGGTCGAAGTCGCGTTTGTGTTTGCGTTTGCGTTTTGCACTTAAACGACTTTCTTTTTCCTTGTTTGGGGCGACAGAATTGTATGAACGGCAACCTGTGGAGGCATGTAGTAAATGTGACCTGTACCGCAGCCATGCCACGTAAGATGTACAGCTGGATGTAGACCGATCGCAACAATTTCAGACATTCTCAGACTTCAGTACGCTCGACCTTTTTATTTTGTCGTCTTGCAAATGCGAACAGGCTTGGGCATGAAGAAAATGAGTGGTGTTCATTGCCAGGAGAAAAATATTTATAGGAATTTTTACAACAAATTAAAGGTTATGTTTGGAACATATATTTTCATTTTCTAATTATCTTATTATATTTTACATTATCAATTCTATTACTCAACAAAAATTTTTCTTTATTTTATATATAATTAATTAATTAATTATTCTTCAATAACTATATTTATTCACAATTAAATTAATATTCATAAACAAACATACACTCACATTCATTTATATTATACTAAAAAAATTCAATTATTATTCTTATATATTATCATATCAACTAATCACAATTATATATTTTATACATATATTGAGATAAACCAAATTTATTAAAATATAAAAAATATTACACTTAAATATATCATACATTCCAACACAATAACTACATAACATCATTTTTCAACAAAAACCCTCTCCCAACTAGGGCCAAAACTTTCAAGTGAAGCCAAACAAATATTTGAAATCGAGACTCGAGGGCAATGTTTGGTTTGAGGTTTTGTGGCGATGAAAATAATGAAGGCTATGTTTGGTTGGATGCTTATTTTTTCTTATTCTCTGTCCACCAAAATCTACATTTTCAGACATATTACTTTTCAAAATTATTTTTTATCTTACTTTCGTGTCATCCTTTAATTTCCTTATCAACTTTCACTTTCTACATAATTTACATTCAAACAAAGTTGAAGCGTGAAATATATATTTGATCATAATATTTCATCGGGATAAAAATTTCAATTTATTTGAATTTTTTTAATCGTATATATAATAAAAAATTGATAAACCAACCGTAAAAGATGTTGCAAATTATCCCATAATGTATATATGGGTTAATTGCACCAACATTTATAATACAAGTTATAACTCTATTTCTTTTGACATTATCAAAATCTCATTTCCATGTCAATACACTCACAGCATTCTTTTAATGTTAAGTTTTGAATGAAAACCGTAACATCACCAAAAAAAGTTGAATTAATTTTTTTTTCTTTGGTCCTAAATTTTAGTTTTTTTTTGTCAAAAATTTAAAAAAAAATGGCTCAAATGCTATTAATTAAGTGTTAATAATTATCATATTAAATGAATCAGATGTGCAATCATGAAACCACTGTCACATCAACTAGATTCTGCCACCACTAATTAAGGTTGCTTATTATACCCCAAATAATGTCCCACAAAACTTCTCTATTTCCTCCCACTTTCCTTTGTTTTTTTTTCCTCAATAATATCTGAATATTGGAGTTGTTTCTCTATATCGTTTATGATGAGCAAATGGATGATGCAGTGCTATATGTTAGCCATTCCCAATAAAGGAATAAATGCTCAATAATAGTAAATTATATATGCAGAAACAACTCAATCGTGTATGTATGGATGATTGATTTCTTCAAGAATTATAAAAATGGACAAACAATTGATGCATGTCGCTTAAATATTTGGCCAAGTTTGGCACTGACCTTGTGTGGCTATATCTATATTTATACTATTATTTAGTTGCATTTTGGTTGGATATCATTTTTTAGTTACACAATATAAATTTACATATTTATCCTTTACCTCCCTCTTATTATTATTATTTTTTTAAGTTATCTTTACTGCCCGTTCAATTTCTAACCTTTTTACTTTCAATTCCATTTTTGTCTTTTTTTGTTTTTTATTGTAAATAGTTTTAAATAATATTATTTCTACTGTTTAGTTATATCTAATTTTTATACACACGTGTGCTAATTTGACCAGTACAATAATAATTGGTGCCAATTTCGGCAGCTGTATGTGATGGCACGTCATGGATCTACGCATGATTGCGTAAGTATGAAACTTGAGTTAAACGTAATAAATCACGTTACTCAATTTAAATTTGATTAGTTTTATTTTTTTTAATCAAATCAGTCTTGAACTTAGATTTTAACATTTTTTTTGATTCAATCTTGATGCTAGACTAAGTTCTAGATTGGATTTGAGTTTTATAAAATTAAAGTGAATTAAATTTGAGTAATTATTAAACTCGTATTACTACTCAAACTCAATCTATCGAGACTCAATTGCACCAACCCTCGTGGATGGTGCACTTGCAGCACATTCTTAATATTACTCTGTCTCTGTGTGGAAATCATTGTTCCATATATACGAAAAGGTAAGTAACAGCAAGAGTTAATGTTCAGGGTTCAAAAAATTAAATAACTCTTCCCAATTGATTATTTGTTCTTTTTTATTTAAGCAGTGACTAATGCATTAGCAAAGTTAGTAATAATTATAATAAACTTAAATTTGGTTCTTAACTAGGGGTTTAATTCCCTAAATGGTGTTTTGAATTTGTATGATTGTATCCCCATAAACAACAGGCAGTTACCAGGAGGGTTACTGATGTCTCTTTCATCCACCACCAACTGCATGTTTCATAAATCATGCCAATAATTTTAACACACACTATGTGTGTAATTAAATTTATACAATATAAAATTTAAAAATATTTTGATCGATGTTTTGTAAAATATATTAATCTATTCAAATAGTTATTGTATATTTGTGCGAAGAATATTATAATTTACAAAATAGAAAGAAAAATAAAAATAAAAATAACCATAACATCGTAATGATGCATTGTTAGTCAAGTTTAAAAAAGATATATATGTAAATTTATTTAATGCAATCAAATTATCTTCAAATTCTTAATAATATTGTAAGACAAGTCTCTATCTCTCTCGTTGGCTTCTTTGCAATATAGAGAAAGAACACAGACCCTATACTTGTGAAACAATGCGTTACGAATATGATTATATTTATACATTTTTTTTCACATAAGAAAATATGAGATTCAAATTCATGTAACAAGTCCAAGGTCTTGGAAGAATCACTAACAAAACACCATATTTTGAAATCCATTTATTTTGTGATTTAGATAAAAATTGAACTGTGATGTCTGGACATTGAGTAGAGACATGTGATATTTTTATAGGTAAATCAAAGCCTTAAATGGTGAAATAATTATCATATGCCCTAAAGATAGATTGTTATAAACTATACTCCAGGTATCCACTTCAAAATAAACTTATTTAAAACTATCGGATTGGGTTATTGACTTGAGATGAATCCAAAAGGAGAAGGATATGCTTGCTGTATTCAGAAATCCACTACACTGATTGTGTTCTTAATTACGAATTTTCTAGTAATTAACAGACCATCAAGCATTCCCACGTTGCAGGCCAAGAAGCACAAGTAATTGAATTTAATTACTCCAATAAAGAAAAGGGTTTTCACGAATTGGATACTGCATTGGCCAACTTGTCCACCACATGGTTCTTATTTCACTTTTTATCTGCTAATGATTATTGCAACGTACCAGAGCAGTTTTGGTCTCTGTGAGCTTCTGCGGTGCCAACGGAAAAAGCAGAAGAAACCAAAACTCTGTGCATTCTGAAAAGGCAGCATGAAATAAGGAACATGCCTAGCCAAAAAGCAAAGTTGAGGTGGACAAAAAGTTGAGCTGTAAAAGACCCTATAGCGGTCGCTAGTTGCAAGCAGGCACTTCACTGGGGAAATGCCAGGTTGAAGTCCAAAAAAGACTCAAGGTGCATTCCGTGCATTTGCAATGGTGCTTCATATAACAATATGTCACTTTCTGAAAAATACTAATTGCATTTTATGAGTTGAAGTAATGACATATGTCATTATACAAAGTTTGTACCGAGTGACCGGAGGAATGAACAAAGAACCACGTTGAAAACTATTTTCAGGCAACTTTGTGGTGTGAATGATAGGAAATTGGCTGTGCCAGCCAACTGAAGTCGAAGAAAGGCACCCACCAACAGTGGCTTATCATATCTATCATTGGACTCCTGAAAAGAGTTCTTACAAAGAGAACTAGTTACAGAAGAGATTAGATCAGATAATGGGTCCGGGTTGATGGGTATGTTAGGGTTTTGATTATGTTGACCTGGCGTGCTGGGTCTATTTCTTCCCAATCACACAGATACACAGAGAAAAGACACCTCTTCAGACAATCTGAGCAGATGGTACAAAAGAAGATCCTCTTTTGTAACATAGTTATTGGCTTACTTATCCCAACTTAACTTGTGTGGTCAATATAGATATCTTCGGCTTCAGAATTTGGAAAAAGAAAAGGCATCGCACAAGTGCTCAATAGGCCAAGCAGAAAAGAACAAGGGG
Organism: Avicennia marina; assembly: GCA_019155195.1. NCBI lineage: Eukaryota > Viridiplantae > Streptophyta > Magnoliopsida > Lamiales > Acanthaceae > Avicennia > Avicennia marina. Next base: position 373,038 of record CM032783.1, read on the forward strand.
CAGAGGCAAAGGCGAAGAACAATAATCAAAATAAATAATAATTACTTGTCCCATGATCATACTAAGCAGTTCTCAGGCTAAAAATACATGATCAACCAACAGTAGGCTACAGCCGAAAAACTAAAATCAAGATGGAGCAAAGATGAAAATAAAATTAACAGCTACATGCATTAGAAATGTCTACATCGAAAGCAAAATGAAAGGAACCAACAGCTAAGAGGACATGTAAACCACACAACAATTCTCCTCAGAAATCTTAAAGATCTACTCTCACAGAATCTAATACTCAAAGCAGCAAGTACATCTAATACTCGTTTCATTGACCTCAGCCCGACTTTCATTTCCACGTCAGGTTTAAGTAACAGCTGCAACTTATACTATATCTCAGGAATTGCCCCACCGGCTTCCAAGATTTGTCGCTCCATCTACGTTTAAGAGAGGTAATGGCAATAAATTATTAAATTCCAAAATGAAAGAAATTTCAACACACCTACAGTCTAACAAAGGAATTGTATATCACAAGCATATGAAAAAATAAAAAACTTGAAAGCAACTTAATAGACACACCAAGAAACGGAAAATTAGTATCAGAAACACCACATGCATCCCCCATTTGCTTATAAAGTACATGAATTATAACATTGGACAAAAATATATCAATCAAGATAGAATACCGGATGTACCAAGCCAAGAAATGTCAAAGTATTGAAAACACCTTGCACGAAATTTAGCTACCTACACATTGACAATATGAGCTATTGAACATGGCAAGGGGTTGATGCAACCTAAGGTTTATTGAACATGGCAAGGGGTTGATGCAACCTAAGGTTTATTTAAAATCCAGGAATACTTACCGTAAATAATGTTTCCAGCTTGTTCTTCACAAGAGAATACTCTTGTTTAACTTGCTGCAAACATCTCAAACATCTGCTTAGAAATTTCTTTGGCTGTTAGTACAACAAAGGAACAATATCTTATGATACACAAAACAAAAGTACACCAGTCAAAATCCACAATACACATCATGCAAGGACAGGAGACTTCTGCATGCTATTGGTATGAGTTGAAAGCTATTTTTTAAATCTCTTATTTTTCTATTGATTCCATAATTTTGAGACAAGACAATGGATTAGAGGCCTCATTTTACAGTCATTGAAGCCCGTTACAACAGCCAAAGGTTGTGCATCATAACAAATCAAAAGAGCTCATAATCAGTCTTGAATGCAAAATTTCTATTAGCCGCTAGAGTCCATAAAATGCCTATCAACACAAGAATTTTTTTTGAAATGCATCACACTCCACACAGTTTGCAGTCAACTTAGTCCAAATAAGAAAACAATTGCCGTGATGTTTCTAAGAAACAGTTCACCCCACTAGCATAGGCATGTTTATCATGGAGAAGTGATGACACTAGATAATTTCTAAAACAGAACTTTTTCAGCAGCAAACCAGCCAATATTGTGTGAAAATAAATTGTCTAATAAACTAGATAAACAACTGCAAATTACAGATTGAAAAACCGATTACAAAGTGGTACTCACCCGTCAAGGTTCTTCACGTCACAGGAGTTTCTGAAAATAACACACGAATTCTTCACTCTCTGTGCTCCTATGCTGTTATTTTGAGAGAGAGACAGAAAGAGAGAGAGCAAATTTCAAGTAAAATAAACCACCAAATAATAACTAATATAAAATAATTTGTCAATTCAAAACCACAAACTCATCTTAAACTACATTCTTTTAACACAAACACTTTATATGCAGTTTAAAATAAAAAGCGAAAAAGAAAAAAGATGGGCAAATCCGACCAAAAGACCTTAAAGTAACTACATTTGATTGATCATGAAGTTTACAATACATCAAGTAATTGACAAAAGAATCCACAAAAACATTTCGTTTTCCTTTTACTCTTGGTAAGCAAACAAAAATAAAATAAAATAAAAAAGGACAGACAAATTATTACCTGGAACTGCTACCTTTGAACTGGTGAACATGGGCGTCAACCTGCTTAAAATCCACAACTTGTTGCTGACTACATAATGTAAAATTGAAGAAAATAGAAAAATACATTAGCATAATTCAAACCACGAAACCTCAAAGAAAAACAAGAATTAACACAAGGAAATGGAACTCACAGGGCAATGGCCAAATTACTCAGAAGCTTCTCAGAATCCTCAAAGAAAAGCGAAACCACTTCAACTAAGAAATCTGGGTTGCTCTCATCTTGCAGTTGACGCAACTGTCCAAATTGCTCATCCAAGAAACCCTTTTTTTTTTCCCCAAAACGACGAATTAAAAAAACAAAAGTGTCAGATTAAATAAAGTTTATAAGCAAATCTCCTAAATATGGTTCCGTTTTTCCGAAAAACAGTAATTATTTTTACAAAAAAGTAAAGAAACCCTTTACCTCACGATAAAGAGAAGTCGAGAATTCAACATACTGCTTCTGCAACTGGCCCACAATCTCCATAGCTCTGTGCTCGAGCTCTTTCGCTTTCTCTGCCGTAAACAACTCGATCAGAGTCTTCCTTCAGTAACCTTGCAGATCTTAGCAATGGTTAACGCACGTAATGTGATTAAAATCCTAGAATTTGACTTGCCAAACCCGAAAACACGGTAATTAATGTGTTCGTGAGTGAGAAATCGTTTCTGTTTAAGGAATATACTAATGCTATGCTATTCTTGTGTGGTTTTCCTTTAATTTTTTCCCCTTAAGACAGCTCATTTTTAACCAGGGCGTTAATGTGTATTAATTCAATCTAAATAATTGTCTCAATTTTACTCCATCTCAATTATATAAAATTGAAATCTCATTTGAAGTTTAAATTAAGTAGTAAAATTGAATTTTAAAATAATTTGTTAAAGTTGGAGTCCGAATGTTAATGAATAATAATTGGAGTTAAATAATTATCTCAATTTTACTTGATCTCAATTTTATAAAAGTAAAAAGTAATTTAGAGCATAAATTAAGAAACAGATTGAATTTAAAATAATTTGTTAAAATTTGACTCTGAGTGTTAATGAATAATAATTTGAGTTAGCTAATTTTCTCAATTTTACTCCGTCTCAATTCTATAAAATTTAAATATAATTTAGAGTTTAAATCAAATAATTATTAAATTTAAAAATAATTTATTAAAATTTGAGTTTGATTAGAATCAAATATTTTTGAATCATACAAGGTGTTAATGAATAGTTATTTGAGGTAAATAATTATTTCTTTTTTTTTTCTCTCCATTTTATAAAATTAAAATATAATTTAAAATTTAAATCAAGTAATGAGATTAAATATAAAAATAACTTACTAAAATTAGATTCAAATATTTTAAAACTTAATCAAAATCGAGACAAGTAATTTAATTATTTTTAATGTCTCTTAATAGTTAGATAATATGTCTTTTCTGAAGGTCAATTGCTAATTTGCTATGTATGGATGGTCAATCATCATTAGCTAATTAGCACCTGCCATTTATATACCTTTTCCCTTTTATCTCCCCTTTTCAAAAAAATACAATATACCTTTTTCGACGTGGTAATTGCTTTTGACACTGTTTCACACCTTCTCTATAAAGATATTTTTGCAAACTCGTGTGGAATTCAAAAAATTGTTTTCATAAACACTGGACGGATTGCATCAACACTATGAATTAAAAACCAAAAAAAGAAAAAAAAAAAGTTCATTCACACGGCTATTATTGCTATTTTCATTTTTCAGATTTTTATGTATCTTTCAAAAAAATGTTATATACAAATTGGAAGCAACTTGTTAATTGTAAGCTTTACATTACTAAACATCCAAAGCACAGCATTCCCAACTCAAACTCAACCCTTTACAAGATATACCCTTCTCCAGAACTTCAAATGTTTTATATACAACTTTAGACAAAAAAAAAACGGAGGAAGGGAGCGTTACTTAGGAGACTTAATCTGTACAATTGTTGGCTTCGGTTTGTATATGTCAGTGTGTATTGGTCATGTCTTTGTGAGCAAGAAGGCAGAAGTGACTAACCTGCAATAAGAGAATAAGTAGCATTGATTTCCTTCCAAAGGTTTTTAACAATGAGAAACAGAAGGATTTTACATCCCCCATTGTTACCTTCTTCAGAGAAATCAAATATTCCACCAGTCCATCCTTCATCGTCTTCCTGACTATTAGCACCGGTGTCAGCCTCGTCAGTTACGTCTTCAGTTGACCTGGGCTGGTCGTGTAATTCTGGCTTATCCCAGTAGCCTTCCTTGAACAACAGCCCGAAACCTGGTGCTTTCTCTGTCCCTGAGGGCATAAGCGAATTTGCAGCTTAGTCAGGACATTCAATGTTCAATGGTGGGAATATGTTGCCTGACAAACATGACCTACTCATATCTCTTTGCAACTTATCAACATGTCTACAGGGAAAGGGCATTGATGGGTCTGCATCTCTGGCCTATTAAGCCATGAGAATGGCACTCTCTCTTTGCATGTTTATATCACTTGCGGAATGGCTAACAAGTATTGAAAAGCAATCAATTTGTTCATGTATCCAAGTCAATTTGTCAGGATCATCCTAATGAAATTTTGGAGAAAATAAGCTCTGCACGTAGCACATTGTATAATAGTTGATGTACAGATGTGCAGGCTGTTTTGCTTTCAGCGAAAATTTGTCAAGGGAGACTTCTCGCTATTAATTAGCCAACTCAGAGCCGATAAATTCCAATCAGTATGTTAACATCTTCCTAGAGTATTTAATAAAGTGGGAACTTTTTGCACTTTGTTTTTTGGTATATAATCTGGCAAAAGAAACAATAGAGCATGGATGAAAATACAAATCTTACCTCCTTCAGAGCTCTCAGTAGAACTACATGATGGTGGATCTGAATGACAAAGTGTACTAGCTTCATTCGTCTTTTCTCTATCTTGATTACTATCAGAGACATGGCTTCTCTCAGGAGGTATATATCTGCATAAAACGACCAAGTTAATGTGCCAATGGGTACTCATAATATGGCGGGCTGACCTATCTTTTTGGAACATGCAAGATATAATTTGGGATAGGGGAAAACAAAAGCTGGGAATATGTCTGCTTCTTGCTCCCAACGAAGGAAAATCGTAAGCCTTTCAGATTGGGGTAGTGGAAACAATTAATTTGATTTACTACTTGCACCAATATTAAAAATCATTAATAAGGATCTAAATATTATAAACTAGATTAATAGGCACTGACCCATACCGAGAAAATTTTATTTTGAACTTTCGTATTCTAACTATATGAACAACAGCATGCAGAAACATTGACCTAGAATTAGTAAAAATTAAGCATTATGCATTCACCCTTCGATCCAGCCAGATCTCGCTTGAGGATAATGGTCAAATATTGGCAACAAATCCCTGTATCTCAATTCCACTTCACTGTATGGAACCCTCTCGATTTCAGTCTCCCCACCAGAGTGACATTCTTCTATTAGAGTTTCCATGACATGGAACTGTATCTGGACGAAAATTGCAAATTACTTACAGAAAAGCCACTATAAAGTATTTTGTATTGGTGTGTATCTGTGTACCTGTGGCTTCTGCCATAAGGGTACTCTACTGGAGTTCGTTTGCAATTCAGCATTTGACAGATACCAATGCAACCTCTCTGGCGATTTTGATGAATCGTCTTTGACCAGTTTTTTGTCCCCAGCAGTCACCTTTCCATGGAGAACTGTACCATCAATCTCAGGATCATCCTTTCCGTCAAAGGCACCCTCAGAAACAGATTCTTCTCTCTCCACATAATCCAATCTTCTGCACACATCCCACCATTGTATAGGTTCCACTTTGATCCTCGATGCCTCATTTTGTGTGTTAGCTTGTGGAGCTGACCAAGACTCAGCTATACTATTCCCACTCATTTCGAGTCCCACTGAAGACTGAATTTCATGTTGAACCACAAAGCCTGATGAAGTATAAACTAAGATCTTCTCTAGTGATGTATCACTTGAATGAGCATCCCAAGAACCAGTGCACTTTGAATTGTGGAAAATTGCAGCAACAGGTCCAGATGGTACCCATGCCTTCCCTACAACTGAAGCAGCCACATTGCTTACCGAATTAAGCAAGCCATATTCACTGCACTTTATCCGGCTGACCAGGGAGAGGGTGCAAGGAGGTGGAGGCATAGAACTCTGCTCATTTATTGTGAAAGTTGATGTAGTCCACCATGCTTGGGGTGAAGCTGAAGACAGAGAGGCACCTTGTCCATGACTATGCAGAGCTTGGAAGGTATCATCTCCTCCAAATGGGGACATAAAAAAGATATGGCAAGTTCCTTTTGATGAGACAATAGCAATCCAACGACTATCATGACTAAAGCAGATGTCTTGAATGACCTGATAAATAGAACATAAATGACCAGCCAAAAAACTCATGAACATTCAGACCTTACAGTACAGAGATGGTCATGCATAATAACTAATGATAAATCTGTTCAGATCCTTACAGCAGGGGTTACACCACGGTAAATGTTGTAAAGATACACATAAGAATTGCTCCAGTCACTAGTGCTCGAGCCACTTGGTCCAGGAGAAGGCATAATCCGGAAGATATTTATGTTATTTCCATGTATTGAGGCAGTAACCAGAAGGGTTCCACTTGGATCAAAACACAGAGCAGCAATGGGACTTGTATGAGCCCTAAATTGTGATATAACCTCTAATGAAACAAGGTCCCTGACTGTAACCTTCAATCAACAAATGAAAAAAATGAATAAAAACAGTGATACCTCGACGAAGTTCATTATTGAAAACTCACATGTGAAGGGCAGAATTCAAAACTTGTAACTTTTTGAATGCTCCTTCATTACCAAAATGAATAAAATAGGAATAATGCTAGTGCTTTGCACTTACCAATCCAGCATTCTCTGGTTCAGAGGCTGCTGACTTCCCAGTTGTCCATCCAGGAGAACTAGGACTGTCAGAAAGTAGCTCTGGATAGTACTTGGATAATTTCTTGTATCCCATGCCCCCCAGGGTGCATAACCCAGCAGCTAAGTGTTTACCAGATTCCGCGGCATATTGAGCCACAAGAGCACCACTGCTTGGACGTGCTGATGGACTAACACTAGGGGCAAGACTTTTCTTACTTACCCGACCTGTGTTTAACAGAAATGGGCTATTAGGAGGATAAGCCAACCACCTAGGGCCCACAGCCATTGGACCATACTCTCTGTCGACTCCAACTGATCCTTGCTCTCTGACTCTTGGAACAGGATATGTGACAACTGTGAATTTCTTCTCAAGTGTAAGTCTATCGAAGCAGTATATCTGCTCAATAAATAAAACAAACCATCCATCATGACTGTACCTAGAAATCTGATTGTTAAATCTACAATCAGAAGTATGGCAATGCAGTCTATGTTCAGCAAAATAAGAAGAGACCAAAATTGTAAGATTACAGCCAATAGATGCAGTATAATGAAAAATCAAGATAAAAATAAAGAGCCCCATTGACCTCCCTTATATGCTTGGGCCACAATCTTGTAGCGTCTACATTGAAATGAAGTGCCTACATAACTACAGCTACCCTTTCTGTCTTTTTGGTCATCTTTCTCCTTTTGATAATTTTCTATAAATGGACACTTACCTGTTCTTCAAGACCAATAGCTACTACTCGAGGGCTGCATCTAACCATGAGAACTGGAGATCTGAAATCAATGACATTCACATATTCGTTTGATTTCATTGAGTAGAATCGAACAGTGGTTGCGCGTCGAAAAGAGCTCCCAAATGATGACTCTGCTGAACCATATCTGACAGGTCCTCGGCCAATTTTCTGAAGCAGTTCAATATTTTCATCCTCCTCCCCTCCAACAACCACTAGTATTGGATGTGATGATTTGTATTCTTCAGCACCGCCAAAATTTCCAGGAGCTGGAAGCATCTGTAAGAAGGTAACTGGTCCAGTACGCCTGGAAACCAATTCACTAAAACCTGACGCATCCTCAACATCAAAGATTTGAAAACCCTTCAGATAACCAAGTAATAGCACATGTCTGAAGAAAGTTGGACTAAGCTCTAATTTGTCAAAGCCAGCCCATAATACCTGATTGACTCTAAGGATCAGCTCCTTATAAATCAGAGAAACAAGAACTGCAACAAAGCAACTCAAAAGTCCTGACACTGTCCTGAATTTTTTATCACCGGATGGAAGCAAAATTAAAAGGTTACGTGCTTATGTTGCTAACTTATAACAGTGTACAATCGGTAAGACAAATTTTAGATGATGAAAAAATGGATTTCACGTCAGAGATTTTAGATAAGCATTAAATTTGCGTTTAGCACGGTAGCTTAAATTTTCTTGCAGAAGAATTAGCCAAGCAACGATTAAAAAAACAAATAAATGAATTCAAAAAAATTACCAAAATGCCATTTCTATAATTACTTTAATCATTAAATAAAGAATGATGAAGAACGGAATCATGTAATGAAACTAAATATGTTACTAGTGTCATTGAATATGTCACATTTTCCAATCAAATGTTCTGCAGTCACTAGCATGAACATCTTTTTGCACTAAGATACAGCCACCTATAAAAATAAGTACAAGGGATTCGTGCAATATTAGAAATTAGTTTGTGCTTCAGAGTTTGACATATCAAAACGGATTAAGAGTCAACGCTTGTTACATGTAATTGATAGTCCACACCACACGATAAAAATCGGCAGTAATAAATTGCTCCAACTCGATGAAGAAGCAAAAAGGACTAAATATATCAATAAACATCACTTCAACTAAAACCAATCAAGAAAAGCAAGAAAATAAACTTTCACAAAAAAGCACAACTACTGAAACACACTTGGAAAAAATAGTTTGAAATTGCAACCTGCTCTTTACCATCGTCTCCGGATGAGGAAATGGAGGCGGCTACGGAAGAACCGGCGGAGCGCACCGCAGCGCTAGCATTCGTCGACACATTTTTGATACAAGACGAAATAATTTTCAAAGAATTATGTAACAATTTACCGCTTTTCTCCTTGCCTTTCCTCATCTATTAACAATCTATATTTCAAACCTCTCAGCAACCGCCACCGAGTCACCGGCGACTTCTGACCGTACTGCCGTCGATCGCCAAATTCTGTCGTCGACGGAGAAACGACGACATCGACGCTAATCAGACGCCAGAATTTGCAATCTTCTTGTTCCAAAGAATTTCGCAGATTTCGTGACTTTTGACTGGAAGCGATTGGCTTCGTTCGGATTCGGTACTTATACCCCGCACGCAATCTCCACCGCTTCTTGCGTGGTAAGCTAATGCATTCCATAAATTATAAATTTCTTGAATAAACCACGCTTTTTATAATATTTCATTACCTTTTGATTTCGTGACACACGATTATGTAATTCATTCTAAAGCCAATTTAAATTTTATCTATATCAAGAAGCAAGTTTAAAAAACAGCTTCTTTTCATTATTGAATGTAATCTTAGAAATTTTGATGTTTGGCAATGATAGTAGCTAAATGTCAATTTCTAAAGTCAGTATTTCGAATTGAATTTATGAAATAGCTATCAGATGTGCTGATATTTACAGAGTAGGATTTCATTGACGAGCTGTATATGATAATATGATATTGGTTATTAGACAATATTTTACAAATTATACAAATTGGAAAAAGAAATCTTAATATTGTCGATGTGCTCTACAACGATAAATGTTGGCTTTGTTTTATCGATAGTACATGAAAATATGTGGTAGGGCTTTGCTAGAATTAGGAGTGGGAATGACGGGTTTTTTATTTTTTTATTCTGTTTTTTTTTTATAATTTAACAAATTACCCTATTTAGGGGGTTTTGGCAAATTAACTCATCTCGCCGTTCAAAATAAATAAAAATATTTCGTATTTCTGCCAGTATAATGTTTTGTTTGTATTCGTATTAACTGTCTCGAAATACACCGTATTCGTATCGCGCTGTTTTGAACGGCGAGACAGCGTCTGATTGGGCCAGCTCACGAGTCTCGCCGTTTGAAACGGCGAGATAGCCTCTGATTGGGCCGCCCAGCTCACGTGTCTCGAAATAGAGGCTGATGGATCGATCCACGAGGCGTTAGTTCCGAGGTGTATCTCGCCGTTTGAAACGGCGAGATAGCCTCTGATTGGTCCACGTCACGAGTCTCGCCGTTTGAAACGGCGATGGACCGATCCACGAGGCGTTAGTTCCGAGGTATATCTCGCCGTTTGAAACGGTGAGATAACCTCTGATTGGTCCACGTCAAGAGTCTCGCCGTTTGAAACGGCGAGATAACTCTGGCTTCCTCGGCTCACGCTCGATCGCTGTTCATCACCTTCTTCCCCGCAAACACTCCCTGGCGAATTCTTCCACTCCCCGGCGAATTCATCGTCTTCAACACCAATTCGATCGCTGTTCATCGTTTCTCTTTGCCGGCGAATTCTTCCATTCCCCGCAAACACGCTCGATCGCTGTTCCCGGCAGATTTTTGTTCAAGCACGCCCGATCGCAATTCAAGCACGCTGATCGCTATTCATCGTTCCGAACGGATATATTCCCGACAGATTTTTGTTGAAGGTTGGCCGAGTCGACGGATTTTTGCTGAAGGTTGGCCGAACAAGTCTATTTTAAGTTTGAGTTTTTTGATTTTTTAGCCTTAATTTTTACAATTTGTTTTTCAATTTGAGTGTTTTAATTTTTCAGTCTTAATTAGTAACAAATGTGTTTTTATATTGCAGGAAACTCCAGTTAGAATTTGTGAAAACAAACAAGGCGTATTATCAGAATTGATTTCTGAGGTGAGTGTTCATATTTTGTTATATTTAGGTTTAAAATAAAATTCTTGTGTTGTGGGATAAGCTGTAGTTTGTCATTAGTTGCTAATATTTCCTAGCTATTAATTATAGCGTAAATAGAGACAATTAAATAAATTTGAAAATTTTATAAGAATATTAGATGAATAAAAATTGTGTACTTAAATATTTAATACATAAAATCTAAGAATATTAGACGGCGAGGTAGAGTCTAATTGGCTGAGTTTGATGGCACAGCTCACGAGGCACAACTTCCTTAAAACGTAAATATCTAAACATAAAACACTCAAAAAGTATTATACAAGATTATAATTTAAAACTCGATTTATTGAAACAAACTTCTTTTAGTTAAATGAACTTCCTTATTTTAAACAAAAATAGAATAATTTAAAATTATTATAATTTATTATATAACGTCATTTCACTATTTTAAATAATTTATTTCTTATTTTGAAATTATTACACAATATTATAACGCTGTCTCGCTGTTTTAAATAATCTTTTTCATTTTAAATAATAATTTTAAATTTCAGTAAATTATTATTACAACGTAATTGTCAAAATATATAAAATTTTATAAATGCTACACAAGATTATAATTTAAAACTCAATTTATTGAAATAAAATTTTTTTATTTAAATAAATTTTCTTCTTTTAAATAAAAATATAATAATTTATATTTATATTAATTTATTATAATATATTATGACATCATCTCGCCATCAAAAAATAAATTAGATGTTGGAAGTTGGGCCTCGTGAGCTATGCCATCAGACTCTATCTCGCCGTTTCGAACGGCGAGATACGCGTATTTCGGGTCAAGTAATACGAATACATATGAAAATATTTACTTAAAATACGTTAAATTCTTATTATGGATGTGATGCTTATATTTACTATATTTGTATATGTCATATTATAGATGTGACGCTTATATTTAATTGTATAATGCATGTGTTCTGTTTGTTTTGAAGATATGACATTTGAGGGTGATATTCAAATTGTGCTGTATTGGGGGGGTTCTATTGTGCAAAATTCAAACGACATAAGTTACGACATTGGGTCTCGTTATTTGCAAAGCATACGTCGCAGTACGACTTTTGTTGAATTGGAGACGATGGTGTATGATTTGACTGGAGTGGATCGAAATCATTATGTCATTCATTTGAAAACAAAATTTGTATTAAGAGATGCATTTGGGGGACATAATGTGATCCTACTAGGGATTGAGAATGACGTAAATTTGCAATTCTTGTTTAATCCGATCAATCAAGTCATGTATTTAGATCTCTACATCGAAATAGAACGGAGAGACTGTCACAATTAGTATATTGTGCCACGTGTGGAGAGAGAAACAGGTCCAACCTCCCACCGATCATTCTTTGGAACTCGATAGAGCAGTAGTGTGTCCTTGGTCACTGAAGCGTTGACTCATGTCATAAATCAGGAGTGTGACATGTTACCTGATCTTAACACACATGCATCACATTTTGAATCAGAATATGGAGGTAGGGTTGATATGGATAATGCAGGAGAGATGCTTTGTGATGCCCATGAGCAACATGTATACCGATCAACATCTGACATCAATGATAGAGATTATGGAGATGAGGGAGATGATGAGGATGAAGAAGATGAGGATGCAGTCGATATCAATTCGATGCAGCGGGTATCAACAGCATCAGATGTCGACCCATCAGCCAATGCATACCATAGACGTGTGCTAGGGCGAGCAAGCACCATGCCAATGCACTCTTCAACTATACCTGAACATGGGATAGAACAACCGATGGTGCCATTATATCCATCTGTACCCTTCTTCTCACTGGCAGAGCCAGAAATTACAGCTGACAGTGTTGAAAATCCAACTGGTAGATGGAGCACGTATTATGACGAGCACAAAGGAGAGCTTCATTTGGACATGGTGTTTAAGAGCAAAGGTCATGTCCAAGCAGCTGTGAAGGATTATTCCGTGAGACATGCAAAGCGAGAGTACCGTGTGGTGAAGAGTACGCCCAGTTTGTGGAAGGTTAAATGTAGACATACTACAGTTGATATGCCTTGTGAGTGGCACCTTAGGGCTTCTTTAAGGCAGAAAATGGGATTGTGGAAGATAACTAGATACGGCTCAGCCCACACTTGTCTCCTAGGGGACCTAAGGATGGATCACACAAATTTGGATAAAAACATGATTGCAGCAATTCTCGTAGGGTTAGTTCGTGAAAACCCTACTATTGAGATAAAAAAATATTGTGGAGCTTGTCAAAGATCGGTACGGTTATGAGATAAATTATGCAAAGGCATGATACAGTTTGAAACGAGCCATTGAGAATGTGTACGGCACATGGGAAGACTCAGTGAATAAGTTGCCTGCCTACATGAAAGCACTACAAAAATGGAATCCAGGCACTATTGTTGAGTGGAGACACATTGGCACTGGGGTGCCAAATAGGATGATGCTATGTTATTTATTTTGGGCTTTCAAACCTTGCATTGATGGATACCAGCATTGCAGGCCGGTAATTAGTGTAGATGGCACGCACCTATACACGAAGTATCGCCATAAGTTATTGATTGCAGTTACTATTGATGCCAATCAGCAAGTGTTACCTCTTGCTTATGCCTTAGTAGATGAAGAAAACACAGAATCATGGGGTTGGTTTTTGCAGATGTTGGAGCGACATATTATCTGTGGCAGAGCATATAATTGTCTTGTATCCGATAGACATCCTGGGCTTCTTTCTGCCGTCGAGAATATCGATGTTTTCAAAGCCCCAAGAGGACAACACCGATTTTGTCTTCGACATTTGTGTGCAAATATTTTAAAAGCTTTCAAATCTCGACACTTGCGTGATCAATGCTGAAGAGCAGGTGCTGAGAATCAGGAGAAAAAATTTATTCAAACTTTAGATCATATAAAGCAGATTAACTTGGAGGTCTACAACTATTTGGAAGCAATTGATAAAGAGAAATGGGCTCTATCCTTTGATGGAGGTTGGAGACATGGTGTACTGACAACTAACATATCAGAAAGTATTAATGGGGTAATGAAGGGAATACGGCGGTTGCCAATATGTTCGATTGTGCAAATGACATTTGATCGGGCCGTTGCTAAATTCAGGCAAAGATTAATGGAGGGTGAAGTTAAGATGGCAGGAGGGGATGAGTGGCCCGCTTGGCCTGCAAAGACGTATGTAAGGGCAGAGCGCAAATCTATCCGGCATTTAGTGCAACTATATGATCGAAATGCACAGTCGGGACGAGTGATCACTGCACAGGATCCGGGAAGAGGCGGAGGAAATGCACACGCTGTGGAACTATGCAGTAGGGATTGCACATGCAAGAAGTGGTTATTACGCGGAATTCCATGCTCACACGCAATAGCTATTAGTAGAAAATATGGTGTTAATCCTAAACAGCTAGTGATGCCATACTTTTCCATTGGTAGTTATGTGCACACATATGAAGGGAGATTCAATCCTGTTTGGGCCGAGGATTATTGGGATGATCCACCATTCGAGTTGGTCCACAACCCTCACAGGCGTATAATTCGTAAGGTTGGGAGGGCTCCGTCGAGTCGAATACCAAATGAGATGGACTGGCCACAATATCGAGCTCGACAGCAATCGCGGCAACAAGCCCAACGTCGATTGCAGGATTTAGACATGCCTTCATCCTCCAGTCGTCCTCGTTAGCTTCACATGTTTCTGTAAATTTTATATTTTTCACAACTAAACACGGAAGTAGTTCCGTGCCTGTGTAGTTATATTTGTATACATAAAAATATTATGTGTGAATGTTATTTTTTCAAGTTTTGTGATTACATATTTCATTTGCTTGTAAATGTTAGTTTTCATGTTTATGTATATATTGTTAATTTGGTGTTTAATTAATGCATAATTTGTCATACAGGACTTTTTTACCATGGCTATGAGAGCTAATCCGGGCCCATTTGATCCGAGTTTGCTATACCTACAGCATAACCATAGGTCGGAGGCTGTGTGGTTCGGGGACATAGACATTACACTTCGACCACGACATCAAACCAGGGCACTAGCTAGGATTCCTGATTTTGATGATCGGGTCGTTATTTTACTACATCGACTAGGTTTTTATGGAGTGTATAGGTGTGGACATGTAGCACTTGATTGGCATCTGATCACAGCAATAGTTGAGAGGTGGCGCTGCGAGACTCACACCTTTCATCTTATGACTGGTGAGGCTACCATTACATTAGAAGATGTAGCGTTGATATGGCAACTCCCAGTGGCGGGTGCCCCAATTACAGGGGTTGACGAGCGTTGGGCCATAAGTGTTTGGCAAGAGTATTGTTTGGAGTATTTGGGATTTGCACCCTCCACAGATGTATTCAGTAGTGCTACTATACCCCTTTCAGTCTTACTTCGGGAGGTTCGACACCGGACCCTGACTGTTGATAGTACAGAGGATGACGTGGCTCGATACACTCGCTGTTACGTGTTATTGTTATTGGGATGCAGAATTTTTCCTGATTCATCTGGGGATCGAGTTAAGCTATTATACCTTCGTATGTTAGAGGATGTGAGTAGGACTCAACCATATAGTTGGGGGAGTGCGGTATTGGCATATTTATATCGAGAGTTGTGCTCCGCGTGTATGCGAGGTAGGCAGATGATTGCTGGTCCACTAGAACTTTTACAGATATGGACCTGGATTAGAATCCCGGGGTTGGGCCCACAGACCCGTGATCGTGGCCTTTACACTGGTCCACTCACTGTACTTGGGGACGTGCAATTACCAGCTGCACCTTTCGGAGCACGGTATGTCTCATAAAATAACATGTCTTGTTATGCTATTGTGCAACTGTTATGTTTTGTTTTCTTAATGATTTTCACATGTATATAGCTGGACCAAGTCAAGGAGGAGTAACACATCAAATGCATCTCACTCTATTCGCATGATACGTGATACATTAGACGGAGAGGCAGAGTCTCAGGTACAAGTAACATTTGTCCTCGTTAAATATGGATACCAAATACTACACCATGTATATTAAATCTTGTATACAACCAGTTTCATATAATATTACATGTTTCATTTCAGTTTCAATGGCGGCCTTACCCTGACGATGCGTATGAGATGCTACCCAACCATTGTGGCCGACAACTGTGGACGTTCTGTGGTCCACTAATCTGCTATGAGATTATTGAGATGCACCGTATTGATCGGGTATTGAGGCAATTCGGAATGCCACAAGGCATTCCTAATGATCCACCACGGGCTCAGGATGCATTACATAACGAGCATAGGCGCGGGCGTTCAGGAACTAATTGGGCTCATCACCACGCTGCATACATTCAAGAATGGGCTAGTGATGATCATATCATAAGGGGTCCCATCTTTCCAGATACACGGGTGTCACGAGACTATTTCGAGTGGTACCATCGAGTTACGCGCCAATTTATCACTCCTGGGCATGTATTTGTACATACTGGATATCAGCCTGGCCACATCACTTATTTCCCGCACGTGGTACGCTTTTATATTTGCGTATATACATATGTGTGTGTGTGAATGTCTCTTTGTATATTATTCAGCAATATGTAAATTGTTGATTGCAAGCACAGCAGATGCAACAACTACGTTCTGGTGGATATAATCAGCAGATTGTCGATAGTGTCGAGCAACTATCACAACAGCGAGTCCAGCGAGATTTTCCACCATACTACCAGATGGATGACATTGCGTCTGCACATCCCACTCCCGGACGTAGCACACCCTATCACCACGAATGTATCAATTCCTGGCGCATTATATCAGCATGAGGTATCAGGTCCTAGCACTATAGATTCGGCAGATGTATATGTACCTCAACCACTACATCAGAGCATCCACTCTCCATATACACCACAGGCCGATTCTCCATACACGGTATTTTCAGAGTCTCCTTACACCCCCCTTCATGCGTACACTTCACAAGAGCAGCCTTGGCAATACCGTGGATCCCCAGTGTCATTTCAGCAGGACTCTATAAGTATGGAAGCTCAACAACCTCATACTTTGCACCATCCTCAAGGAGATCCAATACCACGAAGAGGACATCGTGCCAGACGACCAACACATTGTGGCACCGGTGGTCATTTGAGGGATGAGGATGAGGATGACGTGTAGTATTTAATATTATCTCTTATATGTATTCAAAATTTTCAATTTTATTGGCATTTATATTGATTTTATTATAATTTAATTATATAATTTCATTTAAAAGTTATAACACACATCTTTTAAGGTATTATTTAAATAAATTTTTCCTTTTAAATAAATTCATTATAATTTTAAATTTCAATTAATTATTATTGTAATGTGAATATCTAAACATAAAAAACTCAACAAGTATTATATAATATTATAATTTAAAACTCAATTTATTGAAATAAAATTCTTTTATTTAAATAAATTTTCTTATTTAAAAAATATATAATAATTTATATTAATTTATTATAAGATATTATGACGTCATCTCGCCGTTACAAACTGCGAGATGACGTCATTCGTATTTCTTCCATTATACTGGCAGAAATACGAAATATTATTTATTTATTTTGAAAAAAGTGTATCTCGCCTTCTAGAACGGTCTTTTAAGCTATTATTTAAATAAAATTTTCCTTTTAAATAAATTCATTATAATTTAAATTTCAATTAATTATTATTGTAATGTTAATGTCTAAACATAAAAAACTCAACAAGTATTATATAAGATTATAATTTAAAACTCAATTTATTGAAATAAAATTCTTTTATTTAAATAAATTTTCTTATTTAAAAAATATATAATAATTTATATTAATTTATTATAAGATATTATGACGTCATCTCGCCGTTTGAAACTGCGAGATGACATCATTCGTATTTCTTCCATTACACTGGCAGAAATACGAAATATTTTTATTTATTTTGAAAAAAGTGCATCTCGCCGTTTGTTAATTTGCCAAACTCCCCGTAAATGGGGTAATTTGTTAAATTATAAAAAAAAACAGAATAAAAAAATAAAAAAACCTTGGGAATGACACCGCCAATTATTGTTTGACTTGCTATTATTACAATCAAAATTAAAGAATTATATCGAAAAATTTAAGATTCGTCAAATCCCTAGTAAGATTTTTAGTTTTAGAAAAACACAAACTTGATTTCAATAGATTTAATTTAAAATACATAACTTATATTAATTTAATAAATATATAATATATACATTACAGATAATTAAAGATAATACGTATGCTTTTCTTAATTAAATGTAAAATTACTAAATTAACCTTTTAATTTTTTTTTGTTTTTCTCCCTTTTTAATGTATTTTGTTCTTTTTTATATTTTTTCCTATCTTTATTAAATTACTTTTATTTTTATTTTAATTTTTTTCTATCTCTCTTCAATTGTTTAATATATTTTATTCTCTTTTTTATTATTTTTTTCTATCACTCGTAAAACTTCTCTGTTATTGATTTTTTTAAGATTTTTTGTCTAAACTATTTATATACTGTTAAATTATGCTTTAGAGCTTTAAACAAACTTTTTTTTTCTTTTTTCTTATTTATCTACCAATGCAAAACATTTATTTTTCTTTGACATTCTCTTCTATTTAAACTTTATATTTATTTTTTATTTATAAGATTATTTAGTTTTGAATTTTTTATTTTATTAATTAAAATATAATAATTTTATAACATATTATAATTAATAAAAATATCAAATTTATAAATAATTTACATCTGCAATGTTTTTTTTAATTTATATAAATCAAGATTAAAATTAAAAAAAATTTATATCTCATTCTGAAAGAGTATGCTTTCAACCAAACAGATATTTTAGAATGAATAACTTTATTCCAAATCTAAGGTGAATGATTCCAAATCCAATTTTGATTCTGATTCCAATTCCAATGTGCGAACCAAACGCCACCTAAATTTTGATGGAGCGAAAAAATAAAATAAATTTACATTCAATTATAGCCATTACATTTTTACACTTAGTTGATGTCATTCAATAGTTGGCTATGTTTGTGTTTAAATTTAGGGCTCCAAAAACATATACTTAATCATGATAATTATTAAATTTTATCTTTTTCTCTTACTTTTATATAATTTTTGAAACAAAGCATAAAAAATACACACTAAATTTGAAAACAAAATCTACTATAAATTGTTGGATGTGGCAAGCTTTCCCATTTTATTGGATTTAACAAAGTGTTTAGTGATTGAATAAGAGGCTTGGTAATCTTACAATCCGTTTACCAATAGTTGGGTGTGTGACTAGCAATTTCTAATAGAATACATTCTCAAGTATTAGAAATTATAAAGATTGATAGCGAGGGATTCAACAACAGTTTTTGTAATCCATTTAAGATCAAAACACATAAATGTACGACATCACAAGATTAGAGGGATGTTGGAGGCAAACGAAGTTGGTTTAGAAAAAGTTTACATCGACAATAATGCTACAAACATAATGATCAAAATCCTACCAAGAGAGAAGTTTGATGGAAGCAAAATGATAGCCACATGTTGTCATGCCTTGCCAATTCCAAATACTCGACGAGTCCACATTTGCATTGTACATTGGGCTTGAACGTTCTTACAAGACATCACACTTAGTTTTTGTACATAGTAGAACTCTACAAAACCTTGTAGTGGGGACAATATTATGTATTAGATTATTCTAATGTTGTAGAGAGTTGTAAAATGTTCTATGTAGACAATATTAGCTATCAAATCAAAACAATCCCCACTATCTATTGAAGAGGTAGAATACCATAAATAGAAGTAAGGAGTTCAATTGTAACCATTAAGTTAAAAAGTTATATTTAAAGCATTATAGTAAATAAGCATTCTTCTCTTTCCAACTATTATGTGCTCTTTACCATCTAAATTCTTGCTCCCTTCTTCACACATTTACATAAGTCACTTTGAGATATGATTATGGAGAGATTGACTTAGCTGATTAATGGGATGGTGAAAGAGCTAAGTGTTGCACAACATGATTTGTTTAAGAAATAAGGTTATGATAGATGGCATTAGTACTGAAGCTAGGCTCGTGTGAAGAATCAACTATTGAGACGGCAAGCAACGAGATAGCTACATCAAGTACCACCACGATTGAGCATAGTAGGTAGAATGTTCTTATACAATAGAAGAATAAGACAGACCAAAGCAAGATTAGGGAGCTAAGCTCATGGGAGATTGAGCTTGAAAAGATGGACGAGAGGCTTGAGAAGATCGAGCACACTATAGGAGACGATAAAGGAGCCAAGTGCAGTATGACAAGCCTTGTTGAGGAACAAGGTTGGGACACTATGCTCCAAATGCATTGCAAGTCAATATTTTTAAAATAGTATCAATCATTGAATTGAATAATTAATTGGGTTATTGATTCAATTGATTTTAAAAATTTATTATTTTGGATCATATATAAATTTATATATACACATATAATAATATTAAATAAATTTTATAAAATAAATTCAAGTTCCTTCATTGATATGTTAAATGTTATGTTTTAGATGCTATATTCAAAATTTAATAATTTAAAAGGATAAAAAATATTTTTGCAAAAACATAAAACAAACTAAATTAAATTTAAAGCAAACTATAACTATTGAAAAATTAGTTTTGTAAAAGAAAAATAAAAATTAATATGAAAAAATTAATTTCAAGATGCAATATTTAATTTTTTTAAAACTCATCTAGAATAATATATAGATAAAAATAATTAAACAAATAAAAGTTAAAATAAAAAAGGTAGTGAAAATTATATATTTATAAATTATTTAGAATGTAAAAATGTTAGAAATCAAAAGAAAACCTACAAAATATTTTTATTTATTGATTTTTTTAAAAAATGTATATTTTTTTATTTTTTAAAATTTTTTATTGATAAAAGTATTAATTTATAGCTGATTTTGTTCGGTTCTTACCAGGTTAAATGATGCCCAAATCATATGAGAAATTAAATCCAAAAATTGGCTAGTTCATGGTCGAATCAGCCGATCTAATTTGATTTTAAAAACTTTGCTGCAAGGGGGAGAATATTGTTGGGTGGTAGCGTGTTTGGAGAAATCCAAAGATTACCCAAATACATCCATAGAGGGTTGGTGAATGCATTTAGCTCACAAATTTGTCTACATTAATGGAGTTGGTGGACACTTAATCTTAATTATTATATTGATATATTTTGGCCATTGATTCAAACTTGTAACTAATATAAATAGGGATCATCCAATATAGAGTCAAAAAGTGAAGAGTTTCTCCAAATTCTTTATTGTCCCAATTATTTGAATACCTCTTTTTCTCAACAAAAATGCGAACTTAATAGCTAAAGGAAAAATAATAACGAGATATGTGACTAAATTACTATTTTATTCCGCCAAAATTTTAAAGTCAGTGGTTAAATATATTCTCTATTAAAAAAGCCACCAAAATTGTTATTTTTGGGACCTTTTGTCTTGTTTTTGGAATACCTATAATGTATTATATATTGAGTTAATAAGACATTTTGTTACACAAAATCAAATCACACAACTTCCATTATCTAAAATTCTTTACATTGCTCTATCCCTCCCTCTATTTCTCACTTTTTTTAAATTTATTATTGTATTGCCGTCTATGTTGTCTCCCAAATCTACTCTCTTTTCAAATTCTTTTAAACTTTTTTATTTTAAATATTTTTTATACATTTCTTTAATTTATTTTTATTATTTAAAAGTAAAGTAACTTTAAAATTATAAATAAATATGCACATGTATAAAGTGTATAGTTTTAACTAGTTTCTCAAAAAAAAAAAAAAAATTTAAAAGTTTCGAATCCCACCATAGAATAGGGCTAAAAATGTAATATTGGTTCAAATGTCACAATTGATAGTATCTTTACAATAATTGCTACAATCAAGAACAACACTTGAGATTTCTTGACCCATAAGGTGGTGTACAATTTCTTAAGCAGAGCAAAACATGGCGAAGGACAAGCCAAGTCAAAATGCACTTTATTTAGATGTGTTTAGCACAATGGAGAGTAAATAAGATATATATATATATATATATTTATATCCCTGTTGCCAATCAAGGGTTGGTCCTAATCAACATTTCTTGTGCATTTATACCTTTTAGTGGGATTACATTGACGAGGTTTTAACATAATTCTAGAAATTTTGGACATTATATTTGTGTGCAAAAATTAAATAAATTTATTCAACAAATTTAATAAAAAATTTTAAATATTTTATATGCAAATAGTGCATAAATATAAACTTTAATTTTTTTTATTTCAATAACTGCACAAAAAATTTATATCACGATATTTTGTATTAAATATAATTTAAAATTGTAATAATATTATTAAGATATACTTTTACAACATAGTGTATCCATAGATGTGTGTATAGAAAAAAAAAATTATTAAAATTGGTAAGGCGTAAGAATTAGTGTATAAAAATAAAAGTTATTTAATGGAAACAAATACTTTTTAAAACCTATTTTACATTCATTTTTAAGATAAAAAGAAAATTTGAGAAAAGCACTTGAAAGTACATTGAACGACAAAAACGAAAGCTTGCATTTAATAATACAGCGCGCACTCACATATTTATCAATTAAGCGTACTTTACGCGTGTATAATAAAAAAGTAAATAAATCTATACAAGTGACGCCATTTTTAATACACTCTCCATTTAATGGGATATATGGAAACTGTTTGTTTTGCGAGAGTGGTTTTGCAAAAAATGGAGGGAGTGGAAGAGCGTAGATGGTCAAGGGTGTTTTTGTAAATAAATTTACTGACTAAAAATGATACTCAATCACTTGGAAATAGGTAAGAATTGAAGATAAAGACATGGATGTATTAAGGTATGGATTTCTAGTAAATTCATGTACATAGGCTATGTTTGAAGGTAAATTTGCATTTATTTAAATGAATTCTTTCACACGTATTACATATTAAAATAATATTTTTTTATTTTTTCTCTTATTTTTATATTATTTCTAAATTTGAGATTAATTGTGTGGTTAGTATAGAATAAAAGAAGGCCGACAAAATGAAGAAACAGGCCAGTTGAATATCCAAACAGAATAATTATTAAATGGAAAAGAAACGTCGACAGCAGGGTTCGAACCTGCGCGGGCGAAGCCCAACAGATTTCAAGTCTGTCTCCTTAACCACTCGGACATATCGACGTTGCTGTTAGATTTACTGAAATTATAATAAAGACAATAATAAAATAATCTATAAGTATAGAATCCTTGAATTCACGAGTTACGGTATTATCAACAAAATCTCAGTGCTTACATTCCAAAACTAATCGCCTGTTTATCTCAAAATTTCCTCCATTTTACACCATGATTACCATTTAATTACGGAAAATGAAAAGCCGACTTATCTTGAATTTTTCATTGAAATTCATATTACGTAATGTTAATAATTCACATCTAGTTTCCCCGAGTGCATGAGCTCTAAACAGGGCCAGATCTTTACTAAACTTTCTCATGATTGTATATTAAGGTACACTTAAATGGTTTGTAACTTCATTACCCATGTTTAAAGTTATGAGTTCAAACCTTTGAGGGCATGCGTGCAAGTTAGGTGTCTAATATTTAAAAAAAAAAAAAAAATGTGAAACTTCATCATTGTTGTACATATCTTGAGTCATCACTATTACTACTATAAATTATAATTGTAAAAATCAACACATGAATGCAGCTTGTTTGTTCTACAAGGGAGGAAATCACGTCCCAAATATGCACTTGAAGAGTTTATATGAGTAGGGGTGGAAATAAAGTCGAGTAGGGGCATTAATAAAACAAATTATTTGATTTAATTTTTGACAACATTTTATGTTTTATTAAAATCGAAAGTCTCAAGTTTAAACTTTTATTTAACCTTTACAAGATTGAATTAAATCAAATTTAAGTATCTCTCAAATTTAACTCGTTAACACTTTTAAGATTAGACTATAAATTGACAAGTTCGGTTGAAACACAAATATTCTAAATAAGTTATCAATTCAAACCAACCAACTTATTTTTCAAGTCATTCTAATCTAACTTGGTTTCAATTAAAACCTTCTTAGGCTCAAACCAAACCCGATAATTTTATGTTAAATTTGAATTGTGCTGAAAATTATATTGATATAAAACAATTATAAGATTTTTTCTTGTTCTTATTTATTTATGCTATTTTTTGATGGGTGGGGAGGGGCGAGGTGAGGTTTGCTTAAGGAACCACACCCTCACCCTCACCCTCACCCTCACCCTCCTACTGATGTATACTGAACAATCCAACTCAATCCAACCTAGTTCCCATTTTACCGGGAAAACCTAACAGGTAGGCACAAGCCAACCATATAGTTGAGACCCCAGCAGGCAAATAGAGAAGTTGGACTGAAATTAGACATCACTATTAATTAGCAAACCAACTCTTCCGAGTTGATTCCTTAAGCATTAATTTCAAAATCCCTAAGCTTTTTCCACGGTTTCTCCGAATGTTTTCCTGGTTCAAATGTATTTATTAATGGCAATATAAGGCCAAAATGTACTGATATAAATGTTAAATGTAATCACCTCCTCCCAAAACCGGATCACCCTACCGTCCCTCATGTCAGCAGCCCCGGCTTCCTAACGTTGACTCTAGAAGGATGCTAATCAACACGGTAAGTGACTGATATCCGCTTCTGGATGGTGGTCCTGCAGGAAGGACAGTCGCTCATCCCTTGCTTTTCATGGAGAACGCTGCACTGAGCACAGAGAACCTGGTGGGCGCACGGGAGGAAAACCACAGAGATCTCGTCTGTCATGCACATAACGCATTCCCTTTCTGGTTTCACGCCCCCAGGCCCAAAGTCGTCCTGAAAGGCAGCCAACCTCTTACTGATTTTGGGAGGTTGTGCTCCTATGGAGATGTTCTCACCTGCCATACAGCTGCCATATCCCACATTAAGAGCTGCTATCGTTGATTTATCAGACTCCAGTCTCAATTCCGAGATCATATTTCCAAGAGTCTGGATGTCGTCTTTGCATTTCTGCATCTTCATTTCTGCCATTTGTTTAATGCTGTCCTCTTCTGCTTTAATCAAAGAATCTTCTTCCTCTTTTTTCCCCTTCAAGATATCAATTTGTTTTGCAGCTTTTAATTTCTCCTTCTCTTCCTGCTTCAATAAAACCTGGAATATTTTCCAAGAACATCATCCCATACTTTCAACACACACAAACTAGTTTCTCTTGAAGACTATCCTATCCATGTCCAAAAAACACACATTAGAGTCCTTCAGCCTTAGAAGCATCAGACAAGACAGATGCATTCATATTCTTAAGATCTACCATAAAACCAATTTATGAGCCAGCCATTGAGTATGTGCTATCATAAGACGAAATTATGAAGAATTTAAATTTTCATAGAAGTTATTGTTTCAGGTAGGACGTACCTGGAACTGATCCTTTCGTCCTTTAGCCTTGTCTAGTCGATTTTCCAAGTCAGCTGTTTGGCGTCTCAGATCTGTCAGTTGCTCCTGGAACAAGCTTTTCTCTGCATCCCATGACTGCAGTTTCCGCAGTGCCTCCTGCTCCCTCAGCACAGCTTCCTGCAAATTAGCAGCAGATTGTAGGGCCTGCAACTTAGCAGCTTCCATCTCCTTCTTCAACATGGAATTCTCCTGTTCAAGCCGGCAAACAGTGGAGTTAGCTACCTCAATCTGGCCAGTGGCATTAGATAAAGCATGTTCCATTTCAGACAGCCGCTTCATGGTACTCTCCTCCAAAGTTTGCTTCTCCTTCTTAAATTTTTCCGTCTCTTCTTTCTCTTGTCTCAATGTTTTCAACTCTGCCTGGTCCTTTCCAAGCCTTCGTGCAGCCTGCATAACCTTTTGGTTTGCCCAATCTGTCCAACTCTGGAGCTCTTTCTCCAGTGCTTGCATATGGGGCACCAGCATCAAAATGGTGTCATCTTTGTCGTCTTGTGCGAAATACTTATGGAGAGTTTCATCAAACGGGATTGAAGCATAATAATCAATAGCCTTATGAGAATCAGAAATGTGGATTTCGCCCCTTGGGCAAGATTCGGGATCTGTGGCCGACAACGGAGGAGATTTGGAGTTTGCTGCAGGTGACGCAAAAACAGAATCTTTGACAGTCAATGCACCATCAGGTGCCCCAGAATTAACTGCAGGATGATGACTTTCTTCCAACAAAGAACAACTCGTTCCAGCTGTTAACTTTGAAAAAGTTTCCTTCATTGCTGCACTAGATGAACCAGATTGCGACTTCAGCGACTTGTCTAACACCATACTTCCCCAAGCAGCGACTTTGGCCTTAAAAGCCCCCTTCGACATGCGACCCTTGTAATTTTTCTCAAAGTGAAATGTCTTGTGCCGAAGCATCTCTCTCTTGGTAGTAGGCGACGACCCCTTTCTACTACCCCCTAATTTCTCATCCATAATGGTTCCTTGGGATGAAGCCTGGATAAGCTCCCTACGGACGGCTGAAAACTTTTCCTTTGCTTCTTGAAGAGCAAGAGAACTTTCTTTCCCAGAAGAACTTGCCAATTCACCAGGATTTACTCTGGAATTTGATGGTTGATGAGCAGGCCCATTACCAACAGTTTCAAGCTGAGAACTTTCAGTATGGGACATTGTCTGTTTTGGACTACCGAGTTTGTTAGACTCTGACAGGACAGCGTCAGAAGTTTCAGAGTTGGGTTGGGGAAGTTTCAGGCTTTCTCCAGGAGCTTCCTGACCATGAGAAGCACCAGAAGGGCCTCCCTCCACCACACATGCATTTAAGAGGTTCAAATCACTTATTAATAGGCACCACATTGCTTCCACAATAGTTAAGTCTGGCCTAACTTCTCGAAGCACGTGAATCATCTCCAGTAATGTGTAGTCTACCAGGCTCTGAAGTCCGTCAAATACAGGATGCTTGGGTGTGCTAAACTCTTTTTCCCTCTTCAGGAAAGCCAAAGCACCATCAACAACATTCAACACAGTATCTTTACTACCATGGAACAGGTTACTGTTTAAGACAGCCCACTCAGCTGCTTCCTCAGTGTACCCACATTCAACAATCTTCTTCACTGCACTGCAGAAAGTAGCAAACAAATTATTCGTCAACAGCTCTTCAAGCTGGCAGGCAATAGGATCATCCCAATCAGCTTCTAGGTATTCTGCCTCTTCCTGCTCCTCAATAGTGTCTTCGGACATCTCCATCATTGACCCCAACTCATTCAAAGCATTCCGAAATTTTTCCTCTAGCATCTCATACCTGGGGAATTCCGTCAGAGATAGGGCAGATACATCAACTGGAATGTCCAGCGATAAATCCGATAAAAATTTCCTCTTGTTTCTACTTCCCTTCTCATTGACCAGATCAGCTGCTGGTCTTTCCGGGCTACTGCCACCGCTGCTGCCACTATCGCCCATCTTTTACTATATGGCAGAGCAACACAAGTTCTGTGAGCTCCAACGACTCAGGCTTCCCGCTGTAGTTGTCAATGCAATATCAGTAGGATATCCAAATAATTTCACGACAGGTATAAGGAACAAGCAGATGGGGAATCAACAGATGCCAGAAAATTTATTTAACAGCCACGACTTACTATTCGATTCAGGAAAAAAAAAACAACTGGTTTGTCTATTCATAATAACTAATAAATGAGATTAGTATAACGAAAAAGAATCATCATGAGATCATCAGATATTCCCAATGATGATTAAACAACACCTCAGACACATCAGCCAGTCAAAGCTTTTCAAAATTTTCCGCATTGAAATTGCTAAAATAGTTGGATCAAATATACAAATTTACAAGCATGCCCACCTAATAAACAAGTAAATTTTCAGTGAAAAAATAACCAGATTCAAAAACAGAACTTCAGCAAGCTTAAACAACTTATACAACTCACAATCTTTTATGACTACCATCAAAATTCAACAATACCACTGCCCCAGTACCTCTCGGAAGACAAACACGAGTTTTAAATGCTAAAACAGTCTACGTTAGTTCTATAAGGAATATTATTACACGCACTATGATTCTTAAAAGGTCTCAGGACTCCAAGCCAGGATAATCATTACATGGCTCCCACTACATGGAAAGTCGTGAATGTCCTCGACCAACATCCATGGCCTCCTAAAGAATAGTCCATACACCATACATATGCAACGGTCATGTGATTAGTTATAAAATCAAATTATCACGCAAAAAATAGGAAACAACCACGGATTGTTGAAATTTGTTTAAATGGCATAACATTCTAATTAATATAGATAGCAAATATAACTAGTTCATCTACCTACCCATGCTTAATGAGAAAAATGGGATGAAATCGAAAACAAGGGCAGGCAAAAGAAAATGTGAACATAATAACTTTTCATGTAATCCAAGATACAAGAACTCTAATTTAATTTATCAACAATCAATAAGAAAAAACATAACGGCAAGTATGATCAACACAAATAAGTAAAATCCCAGCGGCAATCAAGAATTAGTGATACCTGGGACGTCTTAGCAAATCAAGCCTTCTCAAAAAATTTCCTGCATCAAAGGCACTCAAACAAATCATGATTGGAACCAGAAACCAAAAATTCACACACTGATTATAAACATTAGAGTATGCCCACCTAACAGGAAAAGAAAATCGCTGAAAAACCCACAAAATGAAGATAAACACAAACAAAAAAAGAAAGAAAACCCACAAGAGAAACACAGAAAAAAACAAATAAACAGCAAAACCCATGCCAGAGCTATCAAATAAATTCAGAATCACACAAGAAATGGCCGAGTTGAATAAATCAGCGTAGAGGGCACTCACAAAACGCTGAAAATTGAAAAGGGCAGGAATCCATTAGTGTCCGTCTGAGCTTAAGCCACGCACACACATACACACTCACACACACACGCACACACTCTTCCTTGCTTTTAGCTTTTTCTAACAAAAGATTCTCGCGCTGTTTCAGCGTCGTGCGGGACGGCGACATATATATCAACGGGCGTAAGGTTTCTGACCGAACATGGAGTTAGCCTTTACCCTCTGTCAACCACATTTTTCCATAACCTTGGTTAGTCAAAAGCAAGAACTCTTTTTCATGGAAGGCGATTTACAAAACCCATCTGGCAGATTACCTCCAAATCAATGCTCGACCCTTGTCCACATCCGCATTGTCCGGCCCAATTCACTCACCCTAGATTTTCTTAGACAAGGTTTTTTATTTACCAGTGTACTTTAGTGTTTTCGATGCGTGTGCAAAATTGCGTATAAAATATGTAATATATTTATTGCATATTTAATAATAAAAATAATTTCATACAAAACAATGAAGACGATATAAAATAAATAAAAAAATAAAGGAGATAAAGATAAGAAAGTGAAACAGAGAAAAAAAGAAAATCAAATAAAAGTAATTTGATAAAGAAAAAGATAAGTAAAGAACAAAAATGAAAATTAGATTAGAATAAGGGTGTTTCAAGGGTTGACATATGTTGCCCAAAAATAATTATTGAAGGGAGTTTAGCCTCAATTAAATAGCACGGGTATTCTTTAAAAAAAATTAAGATTGTACCATCTTCGATTTTAATTATTTTAAAGATTCAATGTTGTGAAGCATTTCTCCTTCCACTTTTCATTCTCTAGATATTTTTTAATATGTTTATTTCTATTTTACTTATATTAATACACAAATTTTAATTATAACACAATTTTAATTTTATTTTTACATAATTTTTTAAAAAATACACTTAAAAACATACATTTAAAAATTTAAATATACATTGCATTTCTTTCTCTTGCTAGAGAGGTACACTAGTACAATTTTCAAATTCAGAGCGCACGCATGCTTATAAAAAATTGTATAATTTTACTAATTATCATAAAATGCAAAATTATTATATTTTTAGTAGTTTAATAGTAAATTAAATAAAAATACTAAATTATATATTTTTAAAGGGGCATGGAGAAAAAACTAGAAGCGATAAAAAACGAAAGCTCACAATTGATCACAATTAATTCTTTTTATAGATCTTTCTTTTAATTTTTAGTAGAGCTCACAAATTGAAAATTTAAATAAGTAATTACCAAATTAATTACATATAAGATTAATATATATTATTTAATTATGTGAGAAGTAGGCCACGTACGTTTCTCCATCCCCGCACCATCTAAGCCCCCCATTGCCATTCCTAACAGACTCGACCTTTCCATTTATTTCGTCTTTCCCTGTTTTGGTAAAGAGTATAAAGAGTGTTGAGGTTTGGTATCTCAATCAACTAATGACATTACACAAAATGGGAGGTATGTTTTAGCTTTGCATTGTTTTCCTCTTCTTGATTCATGACCAAAACATTCCTTCCCACACTATCATATTATCCCCTTTCAAGATTTGAATCAAATTACATATACAAGTACCATCAATGGATTTTGTCAGCTTCAAACTCGTCAACTTTTGAGGGCTCTAAATGAGGGAGTTGCGCCTTGTACAGCATCGGGCGTAGAAGCACCAATGCACTGCTCCGTCACCATCCCAAGACCATATTAGGCAGCAAATGGTTAAGATGAAACAGAGTCTGTGAAGGACGTTGTGAAACTGCTGCTGATGCCCTGCAAAGTGGTTCTTCCCTACCAATTCAGTTAATCAGAAAACCTGGATTCCTTCATTCCAGAACCTTCAAACAGCAACACAAGTCAAGACATCATATAAGGAAAATGAATGAGATCACGAACAAGGCTCCTCTTTCCCAGATGTGGTCAGGATGCCGTCTGTGGCTTCCCTATAGATCTATTACACAATGACTTCGACTCAAATGTTAGTTCGAAGAAGTGGGAATGAGCATGATCTTGTCTTGAAAATGCTTGCATTGGAGATTCTTCCCAAACTAGAAATTCAAAAACAACAGTTGAGAAGCAATGAGGACTGGACTTCTTACACTCTTGGTCAGTATCTTGTAATGGGAATCAGTTGATTTCTTTTCGATCTTCAAAAACCTAGTCGGGGTTGGTGTACTCGAGTAACATATGGGGCGACCTGTAAATCTTGACCAAAGTCCAGTAAAGGACCTCTTCAACTCCAAGTTCACCTTCTGCTCTGGCAGCATATATATCCTCACAGATGGCAATCAACCTGGAGGAAGGAAAAATAACGTTTTAAGTCCCATTTGGATTGGAGGATTTGATTAAATGGGTTTTAAATTCATAAGAATGAATCTATTGTATTTGTTTGGATGGCAATGTATTTCAAATAATTGAAACTGTTATAAATTATAATTGTAGTAATTATGGTAAATTTGAAATTTCTCTTTATAATAGAATCATTTGAAATCTTTTTGTCAAATCCTTTCTTTAAATCCAATCCTTCAATCCAAACAGAACCTTAAAGTCTTTGCCAAACGAACAAAAACAACTAGGGCTCAAGGAGGAGATCACTTGATCATTTTATTTATTTATTTATTTTCAAATATTACCTCTGAGAATTTTTCAAAAACCATAATGCCAGTAACAAACCTCTAAAGAAACAATTATTAGAGAAGTCTTTAGGCATTTATAATGCTAATCAGATCCAAAATATTTAATGCAGAGTTGAACATGGCAATGCATAAAGCCAAGTAGACATCACAACCAACTTTTACAAAATGATCAGTTCCTGTTACTTCTATAAAATGGCAAATTTGGATTAAGGGCAACATCCTGCAGTACCTGTCACATGAAGGAAGATTCTCATACGGTATTCTCATTCGTAAGTCAGAACATTGCATTCTAATGAACCGGCCAACCGCAAGGACAAATGTGATGTAGAGACCCCAAATACTGAATTTGCTGAGAGTCTCACCAAGAAATCCTTCTGGAGTAGTTTCAAGGAATATTAGCATAAACATCATGATGCATTCTACTGTCAGTGTTCATAATTACAAAAGGTCTAATCAATACTTACGTGGGGTTTCCTCTGATACAATGACAGCCATGGGCCCAGACAAGTCTCCACAGCCGTATGCATCCAAAGAATTAATATCATGGAAAGACCACCATTGAGATGTCCCATGATGTAAGACAAGGTCCGCACTGACATCATTTACCTGTCAATATCAACAAATGACATCTGAAGCCTTTCTAAATAAGCCACTCTATAAGAAAAATCACCGTTCATCTCAATATTAATGAAACACCAATACACCCCTTCAATATTTTTTGGCTAGTTAGTGACATAAAACTAGATCAGCAAACAGGACGAGATAGAATGGGAATAATGGAGAAACAGGGAAAACTACAGTTCCTGTATAGCATAGACATGCAACCCATGTTTGTCTCAGCACGGAAGAAATTCATATTCATTATCTACATAAATTGTGGGATAACATTTGAATCAATCAAAGGTGGTTTAAACATGCCATCTGAAAATCAGAGCATGTAAACCTGAGTTTTTGTATAATGGTTCTGCTTTTAATAATTCCTATGTACTCTCCATTATCAACAAAGAGCGTCATCATTAATCATCACCAGACACCTAATTGAAGAGGAACATACACGTAAATTAATTAACATAAAGTTGTCCTAACTAAATTCAAGGCTCTACCCCTCTCCAAAAGTTGCAGGATTGGATTGGCCATAAGTAAGGTATCTGTTGATTTCTACCCTCTGGTGCAACGGATGTGACAAACATGGGAAAAAGAACTTGTCTGGAGCATTTATATGTTTTCTAACTTCTGAAGTTTAAACCAATGAAATTCACTTTCAGTCTTGAACTCAACAGACCCAAAACTGCCATATTCAGTTAATTCCTTTACTCAAGCAGTCCTATGATGGGACACTCTGTGTGTGTGTCTGTAAGTCTGAGAGAGAGAGAGAGAGCTGATTCTTAAGTATATCTTGATAGTTAATTGATCGCCATATGATGTGTTTTTGCACTTTATATGAGTTAAGCGAGTTCAAGGAATAACAGATTGAAGCACGAATCAGAAAAATTGGATAGGAGTTTTGCGAACATTCATTTCCTGGAATGATCGTGTGTTGAGCATCACCAGAGATTTCGGCAAACACGTGTCAGCTGTTCTGACAAAGAAATAAACTCAGACAAACATCATTTCAGAGTCATATGTGGCCATATGTCAGGCCTGGAACTTCATTGTAACAAGTAAATTTAAGCTTACTCACTGATGTATATTCATTCAAGTAAGAGATATAACCATTGTCTTTAAATGTCATCTATCTCAACTCCCTCTTACATGCTAGTGCCGTGCAAATTGAAGTATTCAAGTAGAAAAGGAAAGATTAAATAATCAAGCGTTGTTGTCGAAGAAAGATAAACCAAACAGCCTAGTTAAGCATTTAAACCATTAGTACATTTGAATAAGCTTCATCTAATGAAGAAGTAGAAGAGAATAAACTGCTGATATGCATAGGATGATCGAAAGAAGACTAAAAAGCATACCTCCTGCTCAAAAGGTCTAACATCTCCAGAACCAGTCACCCGGAAAAATCTTGGATAAATATTATAAATTCTAAAGCTGCTGTGAGAACCATTCAGAACCCCCTCAACTTCTGATGATTTTGGAAGGTCTGATGGATCAACACTTCTTTCATATTTCACGTTTTCCTTGCCTTTTGGTCGGTCCCTTGAAAGTAACCAAGTAACCTTTATATCCATGCAAGCATTGTCAAGTGACCGGACAAACTGCTTCTGAACCACATCAGGGAGAAGCCACAGAGTATTGGCATTGGCTTGGCAACAAACAAGCTGAATGTCATTCACATTGTATGACTCCAAATAATGTTGGGGATCAAAACTGATGTTTGTATTGAGATGATCCCATGGAATTCTTTGACAAAGAGTAGTCTCGAAAAAGGTCAACCTGCCACCATGTGTCTTGATATCAAGCTGAAAACTGGCATCATTGATTGGATTTGCTATGTTTGTTGGATTACCGCTACTGTACATCTGTAAGAGAGAGGTCAGCTTCTATAACCCTTAAAAAAACACTCAAAAAAAGAAGCCTTTAAACATTATCTATCATGTTAGATTCCAGGATAGGGAACTTTTCTATTTGGCCATTCCATGTAGTACTCGATAATCAGCATGGGAACATCAACGAATTAATAAACATGAGAAAACCCCCAAGGATAAATTTTGTACAACAGCAAACAACAAACAGCTTCTAACAAGCACCCAAAAGCCCAAAATAGGTACGCCTCTGATTTGAATATAACATCAAACATTACTGTGACTTCTTACTATCAATTTCAACAACTCTTGCATCAAACATTCCAACTTTTACATCATTCCAGAATTAAGTTGTCTAGGACTTCAAGTAATTAAATTTAAATCAAGATAAATGTGAATCGACAGTTGTGTCTAAAGCATTCTGGAACCACATATGGATGCTATGGAGGAACTCATACTTTGGTTATTTAATGTGTGTGTAAAGGTTAAAGCAAAATCACTGTAAATAACTTCATGTTGATGCTATATCAACAACTTTGGGCTAGAAACTAAATCTTCGTAAGAATAGTCAACTTCCAATCGTGCATAAATAGTAATTAGACTACATGCGGCACTCAAATGAGAAGTGTTAAAAGGAAATCATAATGAGGCATACTGCTCTTTGTTCCAATACTTGTCGCCATCTTCTAAAACTCTTTTGATAGAGCTATGAAGGTCCTTAAAAAAAGAATATCATTCCAGTATGCGATGTGACAGAATCTGATATTTTACAAGCTTATCCAACAAATTAACTTATTTCTTAAGCTCATCCACATACTTAACAAGTACATTTTATGCCCATTTTCTAGCAAATACTGCTTTTATTGCAGAGCAGAGTTATGTCAGGGTGGTCTTACCAGCATTGGAGCCCAAATAACACAGATAAGTATAAAGAACAAGCATATGCCATTGCAAAACTTTGTCATCTTTGTCTGCTTCTCTCCTTGTTTATGTGTAGCTCTGTTTAGAACATTATCGCACTTGACAAGGTACAGGCTAGCATTTATGTCCTCCAGCTGAAATGAAAGCAAACATCAGTGTCTATTTAAAAACTTCCTGTCTGTAGCTGACACTGTATTCCTTAGTTTCAAGAATTTGTACATAGTGATTATTCTAAAAACAAAGAGTACAGCTTATCAAAACTCAGAAAGCAAACTGAGAATTGAAGAGCGAATTATGCTAAGAAAATGGGTACCCCATATGTCTGTTAAGAGAAAAAGGTTCGCCTGTAGATACATTAGGCTGTTTAATGAAAAAAATATTTAGCACTTAATGAATGATTTTGTAATCAACACGCATCAGATATTAGGTGAATGAATTTATAAAAAGATGTGAATGAAAACTCACCTTCAGCCAGTCATACATTGTCAACGATGTGGTTGTGCATGACCAATCAAGGACGCATCGCAATTCATAAAGAAAAGGCAAAGCACGATAAAGCCTGTAACCTAGATAGTTAACACGAGAAACTTCACTGGTCAGAAACTGGCGATACAATGTGCTCTGATGAGGGACACCATATCGAATTTGCACAGCTTGCAAAGCCAAAGAAACTGCTTTAGTAAGATATATTGCTCGAAGGGCCAACCCAGCAGTATTCTGCCGTGAGGTATCCATATTCCAAGCATGCTCAGTGACAGCATAAGTGAAAAGAACAAGGTTGAAAAGATAAAAGATGACCTTGACCGTGGCAAATGAACAGAGGTATATGATGCGATCAACAACAATCAAGAAAAAAATTATCTGCATCACAACAAGAAACCCAAGCAGATCAAAAAAAGAAAGAAAGAAAGGAAAACAAAAGAAGAGGCATCATGCTACGTAACCAAGGGTATACATGTTTTTTGCATATGTGAGTTTGCACTCGGGACTCTTTCTGAAAATCAGGAACCAAAATCAAGAAGAGCCACATGGTTTGATTGAGGTAATGCAGAGACCAGATCATTCTAGAACTCTTATGGATACAGCACTTTGTCTGTGTGTGCGTTCCCTTTTTTAAATTATTCTCATTCTTATCATGTTATTTCAAGATCTAGAATCTCCCAAGATAATCTAAAAGGACAGATAAGCCCATATCTTACCATTAGAATAAATACATATTCTATGGGAAATTGATCTTCAAGCTGATAATACTCCAGAAATTCACTTTTATTTTTGATGACAGACTGGTAGAATACGGCAACCAGAAAAAACACAGCCAAATCAACCCCAAATATATAGGCATAAAGATCAATTTCTCTTTTGCCGCCTCCAATTACAGAGAGTATGAGATAGGGAAATCCAACTTCTTCAGCAAGTCCCATATTTTGTGCTTTAAGGATCTCCTTTGCTACATCAGCTGCTGGAGTAAGAGATTTGAATTGTTCTGTTGGTTTACAATCCGTCAATGAAGAGATGTAAACCACCTCAAAAACAGCCAAAGCCACATTTGTGTTTTCAGTACTTTTTTCAATGCTGCGAATTTGCACCTTGCTGGCACAACTGCAATGCTTCGGCATTTTATTCTTGCAATTTTCCTCATGTACAAGCTGTAGTAGCTGATTTATTCCAGATTCAATTCTCTCCGGTTGAATCCCATCCTCTGGCCATGCTTTGACATCCATGGACAATTGAACAAAGTATGGAGGAGATTCTGCTTCTTGCGTCAGTGATTTCCAGTATCTACAACAGCTAATAAGTACCATTTCACCCATTCGTTTCATTAATTGGAAAACCTTTTTCGCTTTCTCACTCCAGCTAGAGCCAATGTGAACCTCCTCTTTATGTAGTAACCCCCCTCTGCCATTACTAAATCCTACTGAAAACCATGCACCATCTTTTGCAGTTATGGAGCTCTGTATTAGAGTAAATAAATACACCAAAAACAAAGGCAGCAAACTGATTACAAATGATGATGTTATCTTTTTGGTTGGAAACCCCATCTCTCGTAGAAGGATCGACTGGATGCTGAAACCGCAATGCTGGATCATAATTTGGTATAAATACTGAACCAATATATATATTTCTGTGTAAATTAGCACAATAACCCAGAAAATGTAATTTGGGCCAGTATTGACACACAGAGCATATAGAAACAGAGCTGCCAAATACACCATAGAAAGCAAACTGAAATTCCAAAGAAAAACAATAACAAAACAACAGTAACACACCACGTCATTGTTTGATCGCATCTGGGACCATATATGATGGACTATTCGTCCCATCTGCAGACTAGCAGAATCTGAAGCTCTACTCTTGTCAGACTGAAGAGAAGATAAACTACTCATGTGTGTCTGTTTAATATCTGAGATTTTCTCATTTGAAGATCCATCCTCCAAGGGCTCATTAGAATCTGAATCTTCAGGGGCAATATTCAAAAAGCTCACAAGATTGCTTACTGCCCGATTTCCAATAGACTGTACTTGAGAAACACCACTGCCAATCAATTGTACAGCAGAAGCTAAAGGGTTTTCCTTCAACAGGCTTTTACCTTTCTTTGCTTTGTCTAAATCACTAATGGCATTATCACTTGAATCCTCCCAAAGTTCAATTATCTCACTAGTAGAAGCATCCATGTGGTGCTTAGTTAAATCTAATGCATCTGGATTTTCCACTCTTGCACTACTGGGAAATTCTGATGCACTAGAGGGAAAAACTAAATCAGGATTGATACTGCTGTCCTGTCTCTCAAGGTTGCCAGTGTCTTGCAGATTAAGTGAAGCATTTTTCCTTCTTCTCAAGCCATTATTTGCTGGTGGAGCATCAACACAAGCAGTAGCAGAGTTCATATCATGGAGCTGGATTTGTAAGTTGAGCATCTCAGATTTCATCTTCTCCACTTGGAGGTTACGTTGACGTTTCTTCTCCTCAGACCATCGAATGTGCTTGAGCTGCTCAGTCTTCCAAGTAGCTTTCTTCTCTTGCTCTCTCACAATTGCTCCAATTTGTTCCGCCTCAAGATATCGAAATACATAATTGAACTCTGAGGAAGAAAACATATATGATTGACATGATACCAGAACAAAAATGATGATTTCTACCAATGCTGATCTGGAGGTAATTCGAAATCCATAATCATATTTGTAAAAGCCAATCACCTCATAAATGTAATCAACTGTTTCACACCTTCCCGCACTAAAATCACCAATAAAAGGAGATTGATATGCCAGAGAGAGAACAATTACTGCAAAATTGTATATTCGCAAATACTTGAAGATCTTATTTTTCTTCTTTAGTATGGTCAACCTCATGCGAAAGAAAATAAGAGCAAAGCCAAGGTATCCAAGGTGCAGAACATCATACTCCAAAGTTCCAGTAATTAAAATCAGAGTGAGCACTAGATCTAATAGATGACAATAGCAGTAAACCCTCAAGTAGTCCAGAAAGGTCCACATTCCTTTGGTTTCAAATGAGAGATCTCGCCAAACAAAAGCATTTTTTCGCTGAGACAGCATCTGGTGATATGTAAATGACCCTGAAAAGCCGGATGCATTATCTGCACGGAGCTTAAACGATGCAAGCATGAAGACCACAAGATAACTTATGAGCATTCGAGGATCATCAACTATAATTCCTGCACAACAAATAAATAAATAAATAGAAAGACAGATTAACTTCAAAATGTTGAACTTGACAGAAAAGAGTTATGCTCACGCCTAGAAATTGCTCAAGAATGATCTACTCTGATAATGGTTTAGGGAAAGGATATATGGCTTTGAATACAAAAAGGGAATGCTTCTTAGGAAGCTTTCAGACCATTGGATTTAACAATACTAGGTAGAGATGTCACTCCCTTCTGTTAATTAAATAGCAGATTTGCCCTTTAATCACTTGTGCACAGCAAAAATGTTTATTTATTTGGTCCCCACACTTCCTGCTAAATTTTTTTCTTGCAATACTTGTTCATTATACTTCATGAATTCTGATGAGCACTGTACATGTATCCACAATCAACTTCATTCAAGTTTTTCTCCTAGTTTCCAACATTAAGAACTTACAAACAAAAATCTCACGAGTTTCCTGAAATTTTGCATTGAATGTTACCCTCAAAATTTCTTCACATGTGCATTGAAGAAAGTGAAATAAGGAGAATACTACTATATACATATATAAATATACAGAAACTTGTAGTTTGCTGAGTAGCAAACAACTGAGTGAGAGAAATCATACCCAGCCAACACTTTACACAATAGTAGAAATATATATTTGAGATTTTCCAGCAATCATGGCAACGAGCATGGGTATCAGTTGAAACATGCTGATTATAAGGCGTCACATTCTGCCACATTGCAAAGTATTCCGCTAGAAGAATGGTAGAAAACAGAAAGACAAATATCGGCCACAATTTGCGTATGATAGGACGTGCCAACAAAACACATGTGGCAAGGCATGCAATATAGACCATAGAAATCGCATTTAACAAGGCAAAACTGGCAAGTAATAATGCTATCATATTAATCTCAAGACCAAAGAGGTTGAACATGTTTTCCATCCAAAACTTTAGATAAACTTTTAGTGTTGTCTTCTGCATTTCAAATCTCTCCTGTCTCAAGGCAACAATCCTTTTCTTATCCCACTTGTGACTTTCCTTCATGCTTCCCCAAATATAACCAAATAAGTATTTTCTACTGCTTTTATCATCAGTGCTTCTATTGCTGGACAAATCCTGAGGTTGTTGATAATTATTGGGTGTGAAAGATGGCCACGATTTGCTTCTTATCTCTTCTGCTAACAATGTGCTAGATTCAGATATATTCTGGTTATCCCCATTGGAAGTTGAAACAACAGCACTCACATCTCTGGCTGAAACAAATAAAGGACAAGGTTCCTCTGATCTCCCTGAATTCGAAAGAGAACTAGGCATTTTCTCCAACCAGTGAAAAACATTATACTGCAGAGTACATGCAGCAATCACCAGCACTTTTGCCCTCAAGCCCGCTTCTAGGCCAGCAAAACCTTGTTTATATACTTGTAACCCAAGGAAAAGAGACAAATAATGGTGCTTTTGTCCGGGAAACATGTTTGCCAGTTTACCCCACATCTGAAATAGATATTCAGCCATCACCAGAAATCCAGTATAAACTAAGAATGACTTTGAAGGAATTCTGGATGCTTTAGGCAATATAGAAGACAGAACAAGACCAAGAAGATACAAGAAGCCAAATGCACTAATTGGAGACACCGAAGCATAGAACAGTGCAACAAACAAAATTTTTTGACTGTGCCAGATCAGAAACCGTTTGATGAAGCCCAATATCCCCAACTGCACTGGATCAGGATCTTCAGATTTCTTGTGTTTGCTTTGCCTTCTCTCGTAGCTGTAAAGTTGCATGACAATCACAATTGCTAGAGACTCCCAAAGATTTTCTAGCAAAGAAGCTTCTGTATTATAGCCAAAGCATACGTAAAGATCAACTTTTTTGGACATCCATGTCTTGAAAGTGGGAAAAATGCTCAAGATATATATGAAAACATAAACTGCAATTGAATATGCTTTGAGTGGGAACCACAGACGTCGCTTTGTCCTCTCAACAAGCTGTCTTCCAATTATCCAGACAAGGAGAAGGAAAATATAGCCAAATGATATGTAATTAGGTCTCACAAGGTACACCGCAAGAAGAATGGTGAGAAAAGCAACATAGGTCCCAAATGATCTGTACATGGATAAGAACTTCTCCCCAATTGCACTCAGATACAATGCTACCCTTCTCTCTGGAAGATGGACAAAAGCAACATATGCAAAAATATAAGCGAGTAGAATATTTTTAAAAATGCCACAAGTGTCAAGCATACTTGATTTTTCTGAAGTTCACAGGGATCAAACTGGGATGAGCACAATGTTGGACAAATAAAATAGGACACCAATATGCATACACGTTTTTAAGGCTCCTAAAACTCTGATGTTGCATATATGTCTCTGAAGGAAATCTGATCTTAAATAACAGTATCCAAATTAAATGGGAGATGTTTACGGTACCATGGGAATGATTCTCAAAATGATCTCTGGAGCTGGTGGTGGCATAAACAGACAAAAGAACTGATTTGTTCAGTCCAGCTTTCAGAATGCTAAATCCAATGGGAGGAAAAGGTGTATGCCGAACAATTGCAGAAAATGCAAACAACATTTCAAAGCCGTGGTTGTGAATGGCACAAAAGCACGCAAGCAGAGCTATTTCCAGGAAATCCCAAGAACTATCACTTTCAAGGAGACCTACAGACATTTCATAATCAAGTTAGCAAACAAAAAATATCTGTTCCATAAAAAAAATGGAAAATAGGTTGAAGATATTGAACATTGATTATCCAAAGATGTAAGAATATAAGATGAAAAAAGCCCACACCTAACTGTGACAGCACTTCCACACTTAAAGAGCCTTTCTGCTCCAATTTTCTGGATATAAGATTAATTTGAAGAATATATAGAAGTGCAAAGTGAGCCTCACACAGAAGAATAAGGGATTGGCGCATCTTTGTATTGATATTATGGCTCAAAAGGTACACAAAGAAGAATATCACTGAAAGCAAAGACAGATAACAAATTAGAATATTAAGAAAGCCTGATGATGCTGACCATTGGCCTAGTGTTCAGTAGTGCTAAGTACAAGACAAGGGGGAAAGGGAAATGTATCAATAAAAAAGAAAAAATTCCATGCTTCAAGACTTTGACATACTATAGACAGCACGAATTAAACCGGGTTTCGTCGCTATTAGGAAAATCAGCAACAACATTATAGGCCTGGAGCACTTGCGCAGCCCCCAAGCAATCGTAGCCACAATTAAGACCTTGGCATCTTC
This sequence comes from Avicennia marina, assembly GCA_019155195.1. NCBI lineage: Eukaryota > Viridiplantae > Streptophyta > Magnoliopsida > Lamiales > Acanthaceae > Avicennia > Avicennia marina. Next base: position 414,560 of record CM032783.1, read on the forward strand.
CTTCACTACAACCATATACATCCAACAAATAGATTAGTCAGCATCAATGTGAAAAATAGGCTGAATTGGAAAAAAATTGAGGTGAAAGCATGACAACTGAAAGAGAATCACCAATAAAACACTAACTCCATGGGCAAATGGTAAACTACATAAATAAGTACATCTGATGAGTGCATATCCAAATTACAAACTTAAAAGTGATCACCCCTAGGAAACTTGGAGCCTTTGGTAGCTCTGGACATGAGAGTACCATCAAAAGGTATGACTGCAGGAAACAAATCAATACTAAGCCTTTTCTAACCACTGCTAGAAGATCAAGAAAGAAGGATTCTTTTCCCAAAGCAGATACATAGCAGCTAAGGAAATTATCGTGAAAGCAACTCATCCAGTTCCACATTAGTACTGTGACCAACAAGTGACAGTCAAATAACACATATTTGATTCACTCAAGTATTACTTAAGCAGTATCTTTGCAGGTATTGGCATTTCACAGGAGTAATTGAAACTGAAATAGGTGGTGGCCAACTAACCAATAAGGATTTATACTTCAGTCCTAAGATTACTTCAAAACAAGGTCTTAAAGACATTTATAGGAGCCAAATGGCACCAAATAATAATAATTCAAAGTGAAATGGCTAATATAAACAGTTGTACCTTCCTCAGTATTGCTCTCACTAGAGAATTGGCTCTCTTCATTTGATATGCAGAGAAATACTGAGTTGTTTACAAGATTTCCAAGAGCCACAAGAATTCCAAGACAGAACTGTGCCAAAAGGAAGAAACCAGGGATAGGATAATGCCACAATCCAACCATCTCCCAGATCTCCATATCCTGTGTAGAAAGAAAAAATAAATGCAAACATCACGTACGCAAGGCGCTTACAAACTGACATTGCAGACAAAAATAATGAGGTACCTTTCCAAGTTTCCAATTCACGTATGCAAAAGCCACATTGAAAACATATGTGCTGACTGCCCACAAGAGAATGAACACAAGAAGCAGCCCATTCAACCGGTGCAACCGGAACAAGGATGGAAAAGCATACAGAATATACCCAACATACGCAAGTAATCCAAATGCACATATACTTGCAAAATGGAAACTCCAGTATGAAAGGGCAAATAAAGATATCTGTCATATTTACATTTGAAATGTGTGAGCATGGAAAACATGAAGAGCATGTGGGCATACTATTCTAGCTGTGTCCACTTCAAAATATAAATTAACATATAGAGAGTCTAGAGTTCATAACTACATACCGGGAAGCCATAAGTGAACCAGTTGATACTAAAAAACCTGAAAACTGTTCCCCTTAGTAAGATATTGGTATGCCTTACACCAGACCTACAAATTAGAGATAAAAATTAACAAACTTGTGAAAGGGGATATGCTGCAAAACTTAACATTTAAAAAAATGAGTCAGAAGAAAGAAATCTTCTGCCAGCTACCCCCTAAGTTTGTTATTCTACTAACTGTTGGAACTAAGCATCATAAAGAAAAAAGGGCAACAAGTATTAATAAAACAAAACATTTCACAAAAAAAGATTGCTCAAAATAATAGCCTTCTTAAAGTAATAAGATAGAAAGTCTATGCTTGTCCTTGTGAAGCCAGATTGACTCAGCTAATCTTTCCACAAACAGATTGGAGCCATTTGCTACGCTACATGATTGGATTGACAAGAAGACGAGTAAAATTAAAATATAGCCCATCAGTAGCATTTACCTCAGTTGACGAACAAAAAAGGAATTTCTTGAGGGAAGAAGTTGTTCAGTCAAGCTGCCTTCTCTCATGGACATCATGAATTCCATGTCTTCTAAATCATGTTTTACAAAAGAGAGCTGCATGTATATTTCAGAAAAAATCATTGACAATTCTTCATTCAGAATCAAACAATAAAGAAAGTTTCTGTGTAAAAGGAAGAAAATATTTCTTTAACAAAGACCAGCAAGTCGCCTCCAGGTTCATTTTTGTTAGAGACTGAAAGAATTATGCATACAGAATTAAATCATGAACCATTGAAGAATTCAGACCTCATATGAGATAAAGAGTTAGAATGCATTCATGCTTCTAACCATATAAGATAGGAAAATATAGTCCTATGTTAAACACAAATAATATAATTAATTCTTAATCTAACATAAAATGGAATTTTAGATAGTTTCCTAATCTAACATTTCTGACACTTCCTTTCAACTTTAAGTTGAACATAGGATCTGAATTGAAGTTTTGAACTTGGACTATTGAAACCTAGCAAATAGTAGAGGCGGACAAGTACAGTTCAGCAATCCAATAAAGATCATGTGTCATTAGTGATAGCCATCATTAATGACAGGCACACTTTCAAGCAGGCAAAGCAAGTTCAGTCGTCATTAATGAAAAGTGGAGGTAATGACAATAATCTCACGCCATTCATGACATATTGACAGGCACATACAGTAGGAAATCAGCTAACCAAGAGAGGTGCCATGGATAATAGAATGATAAACATAGGCATGATAATAACCAATAGAAATCAATATAATTCATGACATAAATCATGTTTATGCTTCAAAATTAGACAATAATCACAGTAATTGTTGAGTCAGCCAGATTGACAATTATAGGTCAATAGTCACCACAATAGTAGACAACAAGAATGATCACTCATTATCAGCCAGAAGTGATGCATTAATTGTCACAAGTAAATACACAATAGCATAGAGATAGCAAGAGTATAGGGAACCAGCATAAACAATCAACCAGCAAGTAGCAAACACAGGGATATCTCAAGGTCCCATCCTTTTTCAAAACTCTGAAAGTGTTGATAAAATAGAGCGTGCAAATCAAAAACTAGAGTGTCTGATGGGGACATGTAGACATTCCCCTATGCATATATCCAAATTAATCTTAAGTGAATTGTAGAAAAGATGGGAAAAACTAGAGGTTAAATTGGAAACTTGGACAACAAGTGCATACCATATAGTAGAACACCATCAAAGAAATACCAGAACAATTTTCTTGCCAGTCAGAATTAGCAGATACTTTATATAGACCAATAAAGTCAGCTACCACTTGAAAAGAGTGTGGAAACCCAACAGGAAGCTGGTACAGGTAAAGAAAGCAGATGATAAAGCCAGTGTACACCCAGAGCAGCTTCCACCACCTTCAAGGCATGTGTACAAACATAAGCACTGAAAAACTGGATTTCTAAACACGTAAGTGTTGGATCTTTCTTTTGCTTGATTATTATTTAGGAATGAAACGAAAATTTATAATCATAATAAAACAATACAATACTAATAGAATTTAGTACCTGAAAAGGCCTAAAAAGTTGCTTGTTAAAGACCAATCAACAAGACTGACACAGCTGCAAATAAAAAATGGCAAAGAAAGCCAAGAAGGATTGCTGATCCCTGAAGCTAACTGCACAGCAGGCAGTAATAAGCAGGAAGCTAGCCTAAGACGATAACCTTCCAATTGAGACAAAGAAAAAGGAGAAAAAAACATGGTCAAGATATGACATCATAACATGGTATTAACTTACATTTGTCATAGAAAAGAAGAGGCTAAAAGGCAAAGTAGTTTAATTTTGCCACTACCACAAGAACATGCGAAACGTGACTAGCAATTGGTGAGTTTCCACATTGACTTTTGCACGTAAATCCAGTTTGCAAAACAATAACTGACAAAATGGTACTGAAAGCCCTAAATTTTGAGCATGCAATAAAAATCCCCAAAATCAGACTTGTCCTTCCGGAAATAATATAAATGTCAGCCATAACACTGCAAAAGTGAGCTTCTGCTTAGCTCCTGCCAAACCAATTTAGTTGCACAATTTTCTTACAGCTTCTATTAAAAAACAATTGATGGCAACATAACTTTTTCAAAAAAAAAAAAAAAAATCAGCATACAAATGTTGGCATAATCTATGAGTCGTTAACTATTGTTTTGTCCACCTACAAATATGGCAAGTCTGTTGTTTCTTAAAATTAGCTAAAGTCAAAATCAATGTGGTTAACAGTCTACTTGAACAAACCTATGTGTTCAACTACTGATGATAAATAATCCCAGCATGAATGTCGAAATTCCGAGAAGCCAAATTTGCTCCTAATGATCTCAAAGAAAGCAACAAGTCCAACTAATAATTCTACAGCCAGGAAATAGATTACTGTCGGAGATCTCCATGACTGAACCCTGCAAAAGCATACCACGTTGAATAGTTAAAGGCGATATATTTTCCACATAACTTATACAGAAGAAAAATCACTGTGCTTAACATTTGCAAATGCAGAAATGAATATGGAATAGAAATAAACAAGTCTTACTTCATAAGTCCAAGTAGCTTTGTCCACCAGGTGTTTTCACTGCTCCATTGCGAACCCCCAATTGCGCATAGAATGAGGAAAAGCACTTGCACAATAATAACAACAGCAGAGTATATGAAAACAAACCACAAGGATAGAACTCTCCCCCTAAATCGCAATCCTGCAGAATTTACCGAAAGGAGAAGGAAAAGTAAAATATAAACACATATTTAGGTAATAAAACAATTGAGAAAGAATTGCCCACGTGCCAGTTGAATGTAAATGGCAGCATGTACCATCACAATTCGTATGAGCAAATCGAAAGAAAATGAAGTTGGTAAGTGTCATTATCTCAACAGAAGACCTAGTAAAGTTGCCTAGTTCTACTTCAAAAAAAAAATACCTGTTTTAGGCGAAGTGAACCGGAAAAGAAGAGAAGTAACCAAATCAATGAAAGAAATCAAACTCCAATTCAGTAACCCAGCTGCAAAAATTTTAAAAAAAAAGAAAAGAAAAGAAAGATTAAGTAAAAATCATAGAATCAAGAAAAAAGAAACAGCTTCATACCAAAAGCATACATGGAGAAACAAAGGAACCTGTCTAATAGTACATATCACAACTACAATATCATCTGCACTTTCTTGCAAGATTTTTGCTAAAGTATCTAAATATTCCTTTGTGCAGCGGACTAAAAGGGTGATTTTTCAGGTCATAGTTTGAGGAGAAACAAAATGGTTCAATCATACAAATATGGAGCTTCTCTTTCCCTCTTGTCAAAACCATAAATTACTTCCAATTTTTTCACAAAAATCAAATATAACAAAGAAAGAAAAGGCCACAGGACTAGAAAACTTTCTCAAAGAAAGCTGTAATTTAGTTGCATGTTACCACACACATTATTTTTCACCTCCACAATCTCTTCACACCTCTAGAGGGCACATTAATTTTAGTAATCTTGTGGCATGCGTAGCAAGCAGGATTTAGCTACAAGTTCAAATCTTGAGAACAATCGGACAAGATAAAAGGAATTTATTCATTAAACCAGCAGCAACATGATATTGAAAAAAACTCCAAAACTTCATACCTGCCAAAAGCAGCATGGGCAATACAAAACCACCCTGGAATTTTCCCATTGTTTTTTGCCTCTTTTCAACAGCTCAATTACATCGTCAAGATTCAGGAATGACGTCCGCCACGAAGATGAGGGGGGGCGAGGAAAGAAAACCAACAAATCCCCATCTGATCAAGAAACCGTTGCTTGCAGAAACCTCTAGCATCCGAGTCCGCAATTTGCCAGCAAGAACCCAATACTGAAAGCTTCGTCATACATTGAAGAATACGATGCTTAACTCCCTACAACTGAACCCCCGGTTGATCAAGATTTCTGCCCAAATACGGGTATCGTCTGGTGTGCGAAAATTCAGTGAAAGAAGAGTACCAATTATGGTATACAAATCAATTGTGCGGAGAAGTGTTTATAAAGTATTGAAGCTTCAGATGATTTTATACGAAGCAATAACATAGAATATAGAAAGAGTTGCTTATTAAAAAAACAGAAAGCAAAAATAAGGCCATGTTTGTTTAGAAATTAGCATGGGGAGAAAATTTTGAATGATTTGAGTTAGGATAAAAATTATGTTTAGTTTGTAAGATTTAAATGGATAAATAAAATTATTTATATACATACTAAATATATAATAATAATTGAATGATATGATGTTATATAAGTTTATAGATAACGAAAAATAAATATGAGTAAAAAAAATTATAAAGTTAAGCGTTGATTTAATTATAAATAAATATAATGATTGAAAAATTATTAATGAGTTATAAAAAATAAATAAAAAATAAAATTTAATTTTAAATAAATTTATATTATAAAATTATTTAACTCGTGAGATTTTTGGTTGACATTGAATAGTGGTAAAATTAGAAACAAACATAGCCAAAAAAGCACAAGGCAAAAGTTCACGCTGTGATTGGAAGACCCTTAAAAAAGCGTTCTTGCACTGTGGAGAATGGTGGAAAACATTTTCCCCAGGAAAGTTACGAAGACAGTATTGTCTGTGAAAAACCTAGTCAATTCCCATAGTGCCCACATGGCCTTTTCTGTCCCCTTCTCTTCTAGGACAGGTAGATTTGTTTCCTCTTCCAAAATAAACGATTTTTCATCTACAAAATCGTTGCAATTTTTTCTAAAATTTTCACATCAAGTTATTCCCACTATGACAAGGAAAAAATCAAGATCCATATTCACTGTGACTCTGTTAGGGAGGGGGGTTTTTATTTGAAGTAGTGTTTAGCAGGACTTAAGTTGATATGAATAATATATTTAAAAATAATATTTTAATGAAATAAATAATATAATTTATTTAAATATATAAATAAAATATGTATTAATAATTAGATGATATAATAATGTATAGGGATAATAATTATGTTATAAAATATAAATATAAATAAATATGAGTATATATTTAATATATATATTAATTTGATTATAAAAAAAAATGTAATGACTGAATAATAATTAATTACTTGTGTATATGAAAAAGAGAATTTGAATTGAAGATTAAATTTAAATAAAAATATTATTAAATTATATATTTTATAGTATAGAGTTTAAGGTGTTATTTTCTTGTTAAAGGTAGGGGTTCCAAGCATAACCTATGTTTATTGTTGAGATCGAGAGGCAAGATTGAGTTGGGACATAGGTTAAAGGAAATGGTGGGAAGAGAGGAAAGGTAAAAAAAAAAAAAACAAAAAGCAGAAACAGAAGAAAGAAGGAAAAGAACAGAGAAAAGAAGAAATGATAGATGGAGGATAAGGAAAAGAAAATAGTTGGGGGTGGGGGGATTTATCCATTCTTACAAGAAAAAGTTCAAAACGGAATTATTTTATACACAATATTAAAAAACACAAATATTAACAAAATCAACAACAATAAAAATAATTTTAATTCATTAAAATACATAAATAACTACTATAAATGTTATTAATATTATCATCATTATTATTACCATTATTTAGGTTACTAACAATAGCGAGTACAATTAACATTATTTTCACTATTCTTATTTTATCATACTCACTCTAATTATTAATATTTTATTGTATTTAAATACCTCCTCAATATTTTCCGCAACTATCACTTATCACGTTACAAAACAATAATTACTATTATATCATAATATATTCATTATATATATATATTTTTTTTTATTTTTTTTTATTTTTTTTTCACAAGTTCTCATCCAAGCCCAATCAAAATCACACTATTCATGTCTAATCGAAGTTTCTCACTTTATCTCTCAAACAGAACCTTTCGAAACAAAACCCTTATCTAATCACAGCCTCAAAACTTGATTTTCCAGATGGATAGTGGAGGATATCCATTTATCCGGAGGGTATTATTGTCATCTTGCAAGGTTCCCGTGGGCTCCGGTGAAAGTTAATATTCTGATTAGAAATGAATCAAAATGACATAATCAATGCGTGTACATAAAATTTTATTGATTAAAATAAATTATAAATAAAAAATAAAATTATTTCAAAATTAATTGTATATGAAAATTTTAAAACGAAAACTGAATATATGTATTATATAGATATAAACCGAAAGATATGGGGTATGTTTAGTTTGTTGTTAGGCTGGATAAGAAAATTATAATGATTTGAGTAGAATAAAAATTTACTTTTGATTTGTAAGATTTTGGTTGATTAGGAAATTATTTTATATATATTTAATATGTAATAATAAATAAATAATGTGACAATATGTAAATTTATAATAAAATTATAAATGTGAAAAGAAAAATTATAAAGTTATATATTTATTTAATTATAAATATGTATAATAATTGAAAATTATAAATTACTTATAAAAGGTAAGAAAATGAAAATTTTAAATTTCAATTTGAATAAAATATACACGACAAAATGTTTTATTTGTAAAATTTTAAAAAAATAATGAATAATAAATAGTAAAGAAAGAAAAGTAGCCATAATAAATAGGAAAGAAAAAAATTATAAAATTATATTAAAATATACTACGTGAAGAAGTAAAGAAAAATGTAAATATTAAAAAAAGAAATTATAGAAATTTAACAACGTGCAACTAAAATTATGTATTTAAACTATACACCGGAAATAATGGCACACTTAACGTGTGTGAAAAAAAATCTAATTTATAAAATTTTATTCATTATAATAAAAAAATATTTTTTTACAGTTAAAAGTACGTGAACATTTTTTAAAAATAATATAAAAATACATGTGGAGTGAATTCGAAACAATACAAATATGAAAGGAACAGAGTACAGAATTATATTAAAATATAATAGAAAGTTAAAGAAAATTGTAAAATACTAAAATTAGTGCATTGTAGTAATTTAATAATTTAAAATTAAATTAAAATCTTTAACCTTAATGCATAAGTACAGAGAGACGTGTGGAGAAAAATTTGAACTTATGGTATAGATTTTTACTTCCATTCTTTAGATGTCGTTGATAGAAAAAATAAAAGGGGTTTTAAAAAATATATTAAATGACTAAATAGAACTTCTCCATTCTATATTATCATAACATAGAAATCTTAAAAACTAAAGATATTACCGTATAAAATTTTATTCAACTATCAAATTTTTTACTATCTTAATTTTATAATTAATTAATAATTTTTTAATCATTATATTATTTATAATTAAATCAATACTTATTATCATAAATTTTCTATTCACTTTCATTTCTTGTGTTACTATGTATTGCCACATTATTTAAACATTATTACATATTATATATATAAATTATTTTCTTGTCAATTCAAATATTACAGACTAAACATAAATTTTCTTTTCCACTTAAATTCACCAAATTTTCTATCTATCCTAATAAGAAATCAAACATACCAAATAATAATAATAATAATAAAGAATATTCTTCTACCTGTTAATATTGGCTAGCAACTAAAAATACCTCTCTAATTATGTTTCATTAGTACCCGTCAAATTTTTTCTAACAACAATAATTAATAATGAATGGGGAAGAGGCCTCAGACAGACCAAAGTGCACAGCGTACACGTGTAGTTAATAATGTCATTTAAGGAACGCTGCCCAAAAGTCAAAATAGTGGAGTTTTGCAGTTTTCTAGGAGTTTACTTCCTTGAATGGGACGGAGCCAGGCCCAGGAATGGCAATTCTTTATAGTTATTAGTTGGTATTTACTTAATTTAAATTGTTCACCATGTCCTTGAAGTTAAGATTAATCACATGGAATTCCATGGGAACGTTTGGTTGGTGGAGATTTTGATAGATATAAAAATTACGTTTGAAAGTAACATAATAAATAGCAAAAGTCGCCCACGCAAATTTGAGAGATAAAAATATTAAGAATAGTTAAATTAAGAAAAAAAGAAAAAAAAGAATATGAAAATATAGAAAATTTGAGAGAAAAACAAAAAAAATTTATAAGTTAAAAGAAAACAAAAGAAAAACAAAAAAAGTAAAATTAATGATAATTATGTAATTTTATAATACGTAATGAAAAGTCTTTCATTGTAATATAAATATAGATATATAATATAAAAATAGAAATGATATATTGATAATGATATTTGAGTGTCAGGTTTTTTAAATTAAGAGTAATAAAGTAAATTTATTGATTAGAAATTTTATGTTGAAAATGTACCATATACAATTAAATTAAATATAAATTCTTAAAGATATCAGTTTCAACGATAATGATGATGATAACAATAATAACCACGACGATGATGATCAAGATAACAATAATAATAACACCACCGAACAATAATAATAATAACAATAATATATGCTGTATTTCTCTCTGTGCTTTTGTTAATACGTTCTCCCTTTATTTTATTTATTATTTTGTTATTTTCTTGTCTTTTTCTCTTTCTCTTACACAAATTATATAATATAAGTTTTATTTTTGATAACTTATTTTATTATTAAAAAATTTAAAATATAATAAATTTATTTTTTATTATCACAATGCTAATTTTAAATAATTCATTTTTATTACTAAAATTTTAAAAACACGACTAATTGACACTTCATTATCGTCAATACAAAATCATGTACTCAAATAAATAAATAATTATTGCTGATTAATAAATTATAAAATAATTTTTATACACGTCCAATATATTTTAATATATTTATATAATAAAAATAAAGTTTTTATATATGATAAAAATATTATATTTGGAATAAAAATCTGCTCAAGTGTGCAGCTTAACTAATTTGGTAATCAATTTCGCACGTCTCCCAGAAAATGATAAGCTGATGGTAGAAATTAGGACCGCAACGCGTTGGATTGACAGTCGGATTAAAATTCATTCTAAGTATTACACACAATTTGATAATTTAATTATTTTTACACGTCAAAAAATTTAATTTAAATTTAACTTATTAATTTCATGAGTTACAAATTATTCGAATTTAATTTATTAACAAATAAAAAAATTTACTTTTTTTAATTAAATTTAAGGATTGATGTTTTAAATATTTATAATTTTATTATTTAAGTTTATTTAATTAATTTTTTATATTTATATAAATATTTATTAATTTATTTGAAATATATTTGTAAGGTTGCATATCTTTAACTCTATTCGTGGAGTAACTTAAAATTAATTTGTTTGTTTTTTTGGACTCATAAATTTGACCGGATTTTAAAAAAGCTTCGATTAAAACTAACTAATTTCGAGTTGATTTCAGAGGTTAGAAGTCGTCACCATTTACAAATTTTCAATTGCAGGCTTAACATCAAAACTATTGGATAATTGTTCTTGGACGATGAATTGATGTTTGATCCTTGGAGAGAGGATGAAATCGAATTAGATCGATTGGCCCAAATCAAAAAATCAAAGGGCTAAGCTCCAGAAAGTTCTCCCCCTCCTTCTGTAAAATTCCATGGTCCACAGCACAGATGCGTTGAAGTTATTCGCAATCAACAAAAGCTGAACGATTCTTGAAAGATCATGGGCGGCCTCTGGATTTTTCTATCGATTGCCCTTCTAATTTCTGCCACTGCTGAAGCTTCCTACCGTGCGGCCAATGGCGAGTGCATTTCTTTTAGTCATTTTAACAAACTATTGTTGTGCCATGCTAAATCAAGAGCTCATTTCCTGGAATTACCGACACGTGATCTTCTTGTTTTGTGTGTGAATTCTCGAATAGCAGGGGTTCCTATAGTCAGGAATATCAGTGAGATTGATCAGGATAACTATGGCAGGCTCGGTTTATCTCACATTACCATTGCCGGTTCAGTCATGCACGGTTTTAAGGAGGTAACTGAGTTCTATTTGTTGGCTTATCGTGAACCTTAAGTGTCAATGCTTTTTATTGCCTTTTTTCCCCTTCCCACTTATGCAATTAGATTTTGATGTTATAGTGGTTGGATAAATATGGTGTCTCGACAGATAGAGGTGTGGCTTCAAACGTTTGCTCCCGGTTCTGGTACTCCAATTCACAGGCATTCCTGTGAGGAAATCTTTATGGTTCTGAAAGGGAGTGGTACTCTTTATCTTGCCTCGAATTCGCATAAAAACTATCCTGGAACTCCACAAAAGTTTCCCATTTTCATGAATAGTACATTTTATGTTCCTGTAAATGATGCTCATCAGGTATGTTGGCTAATCTCTCCCTCTTCCCATTTAAGATTGAGCTCTGTAATTGTGTGTTTTTCATGTTTAAGTAGCATGGATGTGTTTTAGTAGTTATGGCAGATGAATGGTGTCGGGATTTTGGACAAGCCTCTTATAATACATAAACTAGAAAAGAAAAACAAAACCAGAATATTGTTGAACCTTTTTCGACTTAAAGTTATTTTTGCTCTGTTCCTCCTATTGTCTATTGAACATCTGATGAGTTAGTTTGAATAACTCTTTATTATTTAAACATTTTACGCCTTCATGTCCTACTCTTTACTGAGTTAAGACTTCCAACTTGCTGCTTTATAGGTCTGGAACACAAATGAACAAGAGGATTTGCAGCTTCTAGTTATTATATCTCGACCGCCAGTGAAAGTGTGAGTCCTCAAATTCTCACTCTCAGATTGACACTGACTGGTTTAAATTTTGTTGCATTGTTTTTTCTGGCAGCATCAATTGAAAAACTTCATCTTGTGTGTTGCTCAAACTGTCATTCATATGCTTATTTTGTGAAAAAGAAGTTTGAGATATGCATATGACTTCAATTTCATCTTTTGGGTTTCAATTTGCCCATCTGAGAGATCCTTCAAGAAAGATGGACAAGCTTCGTCAATTTTATTATTTACTTTCTTGTTGTTCCCTTTGTGGGATATTATGAAAAGGACAACATAAACAGAAGTTTTCTTCGGCCGTGCCTTAACACATGCTCGTGGATCATATATGTGCATTTTTATTTAAACAAGTCATCCTCTGCCAAGCTGGAGGATCGTTTTCAATTTTACTACTTATTACCTTCTGGTTCCCTTTGATGATCCATAAATTTTCTCCAGCCAGTGCCTCACCACATGCTTATAAATTATATATTTGTTTTTTAAGTTTTATTTAAATGGCCATGGATTGAGCATTTATTGGCTCCAACTTCCTTATCCGGCCGAAGCATTTGATCTCACTTTTCTGCTAGGCTTCGCCAATAACTTATTTCTAGAAGGGCCATTCTAGGCTTAAGGATATCATGATATTGATAATTTGGTCTGTCATTGGATTCGGGAGTCATGACTTTATGCAATTCCATTGCAGGTTCATATACAATGATTGGAATATGCCACATACTGCTGCAAAATTGAAGTTCCCCTATTATTGGGATGAAAAGTGGTATCAAACACCTCCAATGAAAGACGAGCTTTGAACTCCTAGAAGAAGTGTCTTTAGAACCTTGACTTTCTGCCGAACCGAAGCTCCATATTGCCACAATCTTATCTTTTGTTGTATAGTAAAAGGTTTGCTAATGGCTTCTTCCTTCAGACTCCTGTTTCCTTTTCAAGGATTATTCACTAAATGGAGATATGAACTCTCAACGAGCATTTGGAGATGAATATATAAGTACTTGTTTGCTTACAGGATATTGTTCAAAGGAATTCTTCATTGTAAACAGTTAACACATGCTTGATAGTCCATGTCAATGTTCCTTTAGAGCAAACTAGTCCAGGAACGATGCCATTTGTGCAGCCAGGAAAAATATATTTAGTTCTTTATAAAGAGACAATTTATTTACTTTTGAAATTAATTCTTTCAAACATACCATTTATCACAATAATACTTTTAATATTTCTCTCTTTTACTTTTACATTATTTATAAATTTTTGGGCTAAATTTTTTACTTCCAAAATATACATACAAACATCTTATGCCTTTCTAGATTCAAGGATGTACTCATGGTAACATTTCCCATTACAAGTCATATCATAATCACAAAGGCTATGTTTGGAAGAAAGGTTTTTGTTTGATACGATGTTTAAATAGAAATTCGTTGATATGAGCAATATGTTTAAAAACAATGTTTTAATAAGATAAATAGTATAATTTATTTAAATATATGTATTAAATATAAAATAATGATTGAATGATGTGATAGTTTATAAAAATAATAATTATATTATAAGATATAAATAAAAATAAATGTAAGTATACATGTGATAGATAAATATATGTATTAATTTGATCGAGTTATAATTATTAAAAAATAATTAATAAGTTTTATATATAAAACAAAAATTTTAAATTGAAATTTAAATTTAAATGAAGATATTAAATAATATATTTAATAAAACGATGTTTATGATTAAAAGTTGGTTACAAACAAAACCGAAGACTACTTCGCCACTCGATGTATCCCAAGATTTGACATTTTGTCCTCGGCGTTGTTAGATAGATCCTCTATTATGTCATCTCTCATTTCAACATGCTCCCCAAACCAAATAAATCCGTTACAACCGAGTATCGAGTTATCTCCACATTGGTCTCGGTAACAAGGGGCCAGGGGTAATTGCTAGCGACTCACCTCTCTCGAGCTGCATTAGAAAGAAAAATGCATTTAAAAGCTACATTATGGAAGGGCTTTTAAATTATAAATTTAAAAATATATAATTAATTATTATATTTTTTAAATTATATTTTTTATTTTTATATAATTTTTGAGATAAAAAAATTAAAATCACGTGACAGAATTTGAAATTAGACCATGGAAAATGAATTTGATTACAGGGAGCCTTCAATTTTAAACAGGATAACAAATAATGAACTGAGGTTAACTGCAGTCAGCGGTGTCTGATCGTAATAATCGAAGGAGCCTGGCTCCCAAAAGCATGCATGGAAATGTATCTGTGTACGTGTATATGTTTGCCAACTCTTAATCAGACAATCAGAGTAGGGATGCGAATGGTCACGGATTTTGTAAGGAAAAATGCTGTGGGCCACCGTGACGGAGGCGGGATTCCAACTGCTCTAATGCTCTCCCAAGTCTCAAATCCTGCGCTTTGCTCAATGACGATTGTAAGCCTGTCGTTGCGTGAATCTGCATATGAAAAAGAGAGACCTTTTTTTATCTTTCGATTTGAAACCATACGGATACCCGAATTGCGAACTGCAAATTAGGGGAATTAGGGTTCGCCGCTATGCGAAGAATTTGAACCCTAAATTGAGCGAACCGACGCTCTCAGGTTCGAAGAAAACGCGAGAACATGAAATGCGACTTAATGCAGAATCGTTCTATTTTGTAGTTGAACCTTACTCCTTTTTGATGCATATATAGTTTGCATGGAATTGATCCTCCAAGTATGATTCTATGCCTCCCATTGAATATTGAATCCCAACAGCCTCTCTTCTTCCATCAGTCATTTGTGATTTCAACTCCTAAATCTTCTCGTCACCAGCCTCTAATGGCTGCTGCCATATTTCCCATCATTTTTACAATCATTCCCGCAGGATGGTCCCTTTCTTCTGGAGCTTCCCTTCCATACCACCCCTCGGCCTCCTGTCCCTGTTCCTCCTCCTCCTACACCACCCAAACAGCGCCGCCGTCGCTGCCCGGAAGCCAGACACCCCTCTGGCTTTTCGGGAAGCTCCCGCCTTCTGCAATGGAGAAACATGTCTGTCCTCCACCCACAACACCACCTTTCATGTCGCCATGACCCTTGATTTCAACTACCTCCGTGGCACAATGGCGGCGGTGCTTTCCATTCTGCAGCACTCCACCTGCCCAGAGAACGTCGTCTTCCATTTCCTTTGGGCAAGGCGGGAGGCCGAGATATTTTCTCCAGCATTAAGGGTACGTTCCCTTCCTTAGATACGAAGTGTATCTCTTTGACATCACTAGGGTGCGTGGATTGATTTCAAAATCCGTTCGCCAAGCTTTGGACCAGCCCCTGAATTATGCAAGGGTTTATCTTGCAGACATACTGCCCCAAGAAGTTAACTGCGTCATTTATCTTGATTCTGACCTTGGGATGGTGGATGACATAGCCAAGCTTTGGGAGGTGGACTTGAAGGGAAAAGTCATCGCTGCACCCGAATATTGTCATGCCAACTTGACAAATTACTTTACTGCAGCCTTCTGGTCTGATCCTGAGCTGTTGAGGACTTTTGAGGGGCGTAAGCCGTGCTATTTTAACACAGGGGTGATGGTTATGGATGTGGAGAAGTGGAGGAATGGGGGCTATACACAGAAAGTTGAGTATTGGATGGTTGTGCAGAAGCAGAAGAGGATATATCACTTGGGTTCTTTGCCTCCTTTTCTTGCTTGTTTTGGCTGGAAATATTGAGCCTATTGATCATAGATGGAATCAGCATGGATTGGGTGGTGACAACCTTGAATGGAAATGCAGGGGATTGCATCCCGGCCCGATTAGCCTCCTTCCCCTTCACTGGAGTGGCAAGGGGAAGCCTTGGTTCTGGCCGGCCTCAAGAAAGCCTTGCAATGTTGACCACTTGTGGGCGTCTTACGATCTTTATTGTTCTTCCAAGCATTCTTTTGAAGAGTGATGATCAATTATTAGCGCACGATGGATATGTGTAGTCAGGGGTGACTGGATTTTGAGAGGGGGAGGGGGGGTATGGGGGGACAAGAGGGGTACTGATACAATAATTATTTTAAAAAATGCCTAAGAATTCATAAAAGATAACTATATATAAAAAAAATTCTTGATCTTGTTATTGTAACCTGTTGATGTTTGAGAAAACACATAAATAATTGCTTCTTATCTTTTGTTGGTTTATATGTTTTTTCATTGCCCTTGTTGTTGTCAGTTCATAATGTTGAGGGAGGAAACAAATAGGGACAGAGAGAGTTGTGAGCAATTTTGCAGACCTTAGCAATTGATCACCTGTGAAGATTTAAATGGAGGTTTATTGGCGAAGGAAGTGGAGGGAGATCACAAATTTTAACATACTCTTTGTGCAGAACTTTATGGCGCTTTCAACTAATGCGGCTTGACGATCCTCTGGGAATCAGATAATGGATGACCCCCTCTGATTTTGTCTTTGTTTATTTGCTCTAGGTACGATTAAAAAAGAAAAGAAAAACCTAATTTTAATTGTGTTTCGCTTCTCAAATGTACCATCATACTGCAAATTTGCAAAGTATCTTTATTCTGAGTATCTATCTATCCTCACAAGCCACTTAGTCACTGGATTTTCCTTTAATTTCTATTTTCCCTAATTTTTGGATAACGCTCTCCTTGATAAATGAGGACAGACAAAAAACAGCATCATTTTAGAACTATTAGCATCAGAGGAATGATAGAAGAGAATTTATACTAGGAAAAACATACAATTCATAAGACTATTGGCTTATGTTGGTGGTCACACTCACAAGAGGCCTCCATTGCCTTGGGTGGTTCATCTTTGTGTCTTCATGGGGCAGACTCTTGCCTTTGTCCCTTGATTAGCCGTAAGTTTAGCCTCTCTCTTCTTGATTGCTGCCTCTTCTTCACCTACACTTCCTTTGATTGCGACACTGTTTTTTGGGCGTTTACCTTAAGCCTCAGTCTTAGTAAAGCCAACCATCCTTGAGGCCCTTGTCCTTGTGCTACCGTACCAATTATCTGATCAGCATCTTGCAGAAAGAATTTGCTGTTTATCTTTTTCCTCAAAACCCTTTTGCTTCATGTTTTTTTCGTTGGTTTCAGCCAGTCTTCCCAACCATCTTTACACTAAACCTACTAATTTGAAAAAATTATAATTATGCTAAATTCTTGTTTTTAATGCAGTGACCTCAAAGAATGAAAAAGGTTTCTCTAATCTTGAGCCTTCCTTATCTCTTCATTATGATTGACATTGCTATTTCTAAATGAAATAAACACACACTTGCAAATATTGCAAATTTTGACGGACTGTTAACTGTTTTGAAAACCATGGCCATGCTAATGTTTCCACACTCATTCTCAATTTATCTTGCATTAGGAGTTTTAATTCATATTGTTTTTAACAACAATAGCTCAGTATTAAGAACCAAAGCACATTTTCTTCTTCTTTTTTTGTGATTTTATTAATTATTAGCTTTCCTCTCAAATTTTTCACATAATTGCTAGCCCAATTTCAGATTCTGTAGCAGGCTAAATTAGTTTAAAAATAATCTTATATCTATCTAATTTAATTTTTTCTCCCCTCGCTTGGAACTTTTTTAAAGGTTATAACTGAATATGAGCATCTTTCTTTGTTTATTTAAATTATATTTTTAAAAATATCCCCTAATATTGGATGTTTCAAATTTCAATTTCATAGCTCCAGATAATACTGTCAAGTCCAAACTCTCCATCAATTAAAACTATTTTAATTGCTAAAAAGAAAAACAAAAGTGGCTCTAGGCATCAACCAATCACAGAAAGGAAGCAGAATCTCAGTATCTTGACAAGCAAATGTCCTGACATGTGGTTGATTTCCATTTTCCCACATTTACTGAAAATGTTTAATTCTATCAGCAACAATCATAATCAAATCTAAATGTTTATAACGGCAATGACTCTGAATTCAGTACGATAATGCAATGAAACAATCACAAGAACACATTCACAGAAGTCCTTCTCTTTCTGTTACCATTTCCTCATCAGCTCTGAAATTCCACTCCCAACAGTTGTACGAATTCAAGATCAATCAGGGTTTAAGCTTATTCATGCACACATATATAAATGAAAATCACAAAATAAAACAAATCCCGGCAGTTCCAGTATTCTTGATGCCCCTATCCCTTATTCATAATATCTATTGTATTCTTTACTTAAGCGACGCGCCCTCCTCATCGGAGCCGCCGCTTAGTGGAGAATTTCCTTCATCACCATCAACATTTAATGCAGTCTTCACCATCCTATCTTTCACCTTGGCGATATAATTAGAAAACTTAGCCTCATTGTTGAACAAATCATTGCCCATCTTGGACTTGGGCTTTGCAAATGGAACATGGTTAGGCGGTTCACATTCTGTTGGAACTTTATTGGCTTGCCCATGAGCCGTAACAGTGGTTGCCTTCTCTGGTTGAGCAATTTTCATTTTCCTTGAAGGAGATCTAGCTAAATTCTGGCCTTGGACAATCGGTATTTCTTTCTCAGCAAAATCCTGCCCCGGCTTTCCAGTGCTGGTTGCCTTCCTTGAAGAGTGAGCCACAGGGGAAAGGGTTGGCAAGGTCTTGTTTCCCTGAGAAGGAAAATTGGCGGCGGGAGGTTCAAATTCAATAGGGATCATTTTGCTCAGGCCAGGTTGGTGCAAAACATGGACTTTTTTGGTTTGAGGTGAGCTAATCATGGCTGGATTTCCAGTGGTGTGGGGTAATGTTTCTTTATCACTGGTGATAGAGATGGATCCACGATGCTGATGGGAAAGGCGGCGTGTTGTTGCTATGGGAGAACTTAAAGCATTGCATATCTTTTTGCACACCCCTTCAGAGGTTCTGCTGTTCTCTGTCTGTGTCATTGCTACTGCTACAGATTTTCAGAGTATGAAATGCTGTGTCCTATGCCATAGACTCAGATTGATGTGATGGACACAAGAAAATGCTACTGCTATTTAAAAAGCACGAACTGCCAAATCAGGATCTCAAGTGTGAAATGCCTCAAAAGTGTTGTGCAGGCAAATTTTCAACATGCTGTTATTCTCCATGGCCGTATAAATTCTGTTTGCCTTCTTTTTATGGGCTGAGATGCAAGAATACGTCACCATTAACTTACGACAAGTGCTGGAGTCACAGAATCAGGATTCAAGCTCACCTGTTTATTTTTCTCTAGACTATTAATAAGCTTAAAGTGTAAATTAGGTAGAATAACATGGCACCGGCTGAAACCCCTTTAGCCATCTCACACAGCAATGCAGTGTCGTTCGGTGGCAGCAATGGAGATTGTAGAGTTCATTTTTCCTGGAAGCAACAATAAGTCCTTGGAATCAGATTCAGTTGTGCCTCACAAGTCTTGCATTCTTAGTTGTGGGAGTCAAGTGTGGTGGCATGTAATGTTCCTGGCAGCATACCTAAAGCTTGTGAAGAGAATCTATCTTAGTAACCTATGAATTATTTAAGGACTTCATGGTGGTGTTGGAGATATAGGGTTGGAAAAATGAAGCCAATGTGGGATCAGGTTACGGCACAATGTCAAAAGAGCACACTGATTCTTCATGATGATCACTTTAAAATTCGCTAACCAGTATCAGATTCTTCTTTGCTTTTTGGGTTCTTCCACATTCTTTTTGGGTTTGGAAACTTCCAGTGTTTTATAGAGTTTAGCAAGAAAGGAAGTTGCCATGCACCTTCAAGATAGGGAGATAGGGAGAATCCACTGCTGTTGCACTAGGCTAGAGCCAAGAAAGTTGTTCAACTGTTTTGAAGTGAGTTTTGTGATTATTTTCCTTCAATTTCACTATCTGAATTGCGCAGTTGGAAACAACAATCTTGACAATAGTATGGAATTTGGAACAGCACCAATGACTTGCAATACTCTTGTCTTCTGTATATATTCAAAGACACAGAACAACAGGGATGCAGTAATATCTAACTTGCCTAATACATCACACATTGAAAAAATAACATGAAAAAGAGGAGATGCAAATAAGTAGATGCATAACCTATTCCTATAGTTTTAAGGTTTTGAGTTGAAATAAGATACCAGACGTACATACTCATGTCCAAAACCATAAATGGTTCTTTTCAAATTAGTTGGGCTTGTAATCAAGTAATTACTAATGAGTTGCCGACTTCCAAGCAAGTCAAATCAAGTATATTTTAACAAACGCATCATCTGCGAAAAATAATCAGACCTGGGCCATAAAATGCCGATAATCCATGCAGGATCAAGCCCCTTCCACCATGCTATTCATTGTGTTCCGTCCCATGCAGGCCCTTATTTTATTTAACAGACTTGGGTTTACTGCTGACTTGGAAGAGCTTAGTGGATTGCACTCAAAATGGGCTTCAACCTTGATGTTTCAACATCTGCCTGCTGCTGCTGATTTGCATGGTTCAGGTGTGCTCAGATATTCAGATTGGTTTGTTGAAGGATAAGTCAGGCTTGTGTCATATTTAACTTGGCACAAAGAGAATTAGGCTAATATACTGATTGCTGATTATTATTATGCATGAATTCCTGTATTTCTGATTGTATGACAACCTTTCAGCATCGTCAAATCTTTCAATTCTTGATGCATTTTGAGCATGATGATGCTTGTTTACCGTGTTGAATTCAAATCTTTTTGTCTCTCTTTTTTTGTTTCTAAGATTTCCACCAATATGCAATGACTATTTATGCAGGAGTTGTCATGTGCCAGAGAAGAGGATTTCATGGGGTGCAGATTCGCACCCAAATTTCCTTCACTGGAAGTTAGAGTTAAAGTTAATGGGCCACACTCACATCATCACATAAGATATGGTGTACACCCTAATGGTTTAGAACTTCATTCTTCGTGATAAGGCATTGGTGGGTGGGTGAGGGAGCAGTGTGTGGCAAGTTTTTAAAAAGTAACAAGGTATGGTATTTAAAAAGTTCATCAAATTCTTCCACTGGTCATTATTGGCATCATGCCCAGTCTTGTGGGCACTTCATTTTCCTTTTAGTGAAAATGCCACCTCAACTGTTAGTTAATAGATAGGGAACTAAAAGGATAAGCAGAATAACAGAGAGACACACTACATACAAACTACTGCAGGCAACCCATGCAACAAATTATGGAGCTAATAAAAATTGCACTAAACCGCAAACTAGGAACCGGACAAAAAGAAAACAGCACACCCAGGACAAATGGGCCATCAATCACTCTCACATCCTCATTGGTTTCACTGTCCATCTGGATCTGATTTGATCCACTCACTGGAGCAATATTATTGCATCTCTCGTAATCTAATAACAAAATCAGGATCCAATCCAAGATCTCAACCCTAATTCCACGGAATTAGACCAGCCCGTTTCTGAGTCGTTTGTGAGGAGGGGGCCCATCGCCGGCGCCACAGTCACTGTCGTAATCGTCCACGCTGCCACCGCTGTCCTCTTCATAGCCGTCTTCGTCTTCGTCAGCATCTGTGTCCTCATCGGACGACAGCGGCACCAGCCAACACGTGCCGTGCAGGTGCCCGTTCAGGCACACGAAGTACTCCAGCGCCCCGTCGCTCGATCCCAGCCGCCGCGCGGCGCTTCTCCTCGGGATCAGCCTCGCCGCTGTCATGCTCCACACTCGTGCGCCGCAGTACGGGCACCACGTCGCCGCCTCCAGCTTCACCTGCCGCCTGATCAAGCACTCACGCGTCCTCGACTTCATAAATCCCCGAAATACCCCTCGATATATCCCCACCAGGTCCTGCCTGTCCCCCGTCGGGTGCTCGCAGGGGTCGCTCACGTATAACACGTCTCCTCTGCACTTCTTCGCCAGGAAGCTCCGGCCGGAAGTCTTCGAGAACCTGGAGGACCTGACGAAGTGGCCCGACGGCGGCTGATTCAGCCTGAAGTGGCGAGTCGACTGGCAGCCGCCGCAGAAGAACAGCAGTTTGGCCAGCGCGTGCCAACCACCGATTATCCTGCTGTTCGACTCGCCTTCTGTTAGGGTGCGCATCATGCGCGGCGCGTGGTACGCGCAGAGCTCCCGCCACAGGAGGCGCTTCGCCAACGCGCGGAGCTTGTGGTTGACCGACGCCACCTGGCAGAGCGCGTGGATGTCCCATTTCAGGGACTCGAAGACACAAACCAGAACTCGCTCGTCGAGAATCCCCGAGTCGAGTGCCGACTCGGGGAGCCTCGGTTTCCGACTCGCACCGTCACTCATTCTTCCCCATCGCAGCGTTGCAGAAGGGCTAAGACTGATTTATACGAGGTTTCGCAGGAGAGGACGCGTGGCAGGCGGAGACGGGTGATTAAAAATGATATAGACACGCGGTGCGTCCTGAATGGATGAAGACCACGTAGCGAAGCGCGGTTGGTGGAATGGGTAATTGCCGGATTGGGGGGCGGGGCGTCGGCGTTTTGATGCCGGGAATATCTACGCCGTGGCTCGAAATATCTGAGGGGATTATGTGTCGCGATTCGGATATGCGTGGCTAAATATCTGGATTTATTATATATTTTTTGGGTAGCTTCTAATTGTGGGAAGACTAGAAGAGAGACGGGGGAGACGTGTCAAGCTGGACTTGTCGTGACTAATACACGGAAAATTGGATTTTTATGGAGTTGTCAGTTAGTGGGAGAGAGAGGGTAAGGGTTTTTAATTCTAAAATGGGACATGGAGGGGCAGAAATTATTTATCTGTTGGGCACACGTAGATTCCCAGTATCCACTAAACCGTGTGATAAAAGTATGGTGTCGTTGGATTTGGGAGTGGTCTGGTGGGGGCAACCTCTTTTTCTGTTTTATTTATTTGGAAACTTTAATAATGGGGCACTAGGTTCAAGCATTTTGCTATAACCTTTTTGTTTGTCTTTACACGTAACTGCCCATGCCATGATTGAGATGGGATTCTAGTTTGGTGCTTGGGATTTTGAGAATGGTAGCCAAACTAGAATCCCATCTCAATCCAAGAGAATACCGTCAATGTCTATGCAAAAGAAAATTTAAAATAATAATCTTCAATGGTAGCCCCCAAGTTTGTCACCATTCTTTTATCCCTAATGTTTATTTCGTCTATAAGCATTTGCATTTTACTTCAAATTTTTAGCAAAAAAATATTGTTGCATCATACTTTAAATTGATTTTGGGGCTTATCACTTCACATAATAGCAAAAATAAATAACTGAAACAGAAAAAAAAAAAAAAAAAGTAAAGGCAATCAAATATAAATGACCATCATAGGTCATATGCTCATAACCAGTTTTCAATCCCTAGTCCTTCAACCTATAATCGCCATTATAAGAAGTCTTGATCCTTACCTTTCTATATAAAGAGATGAAACATAAGAGTTATTGTGAAAGATTAACAGTTTAAGGGCAATCAACAATTTTATCATTTTAAGGGCAATTAATATTTTAATTGTAGTATAGTAAAACAAAATGCTGCGAGAGACAAAAAGGGAAATGTATTTCTATTCCACACTGAAAAATTTCCACGCCAAATTAGACAACCAATAACAAAAGCCTAAAGATGAACCTTAGAACCTAATAATAAATCAGCATAACGCATGAGTTATTGCAAGAAATTAAGTCCCAATGCAATATAAAATGAAATTTGATCGAGTCCAGAAGTAAAACGAAGCTTGTCCTTAAAGATTTGATTGCTTCCAAGTATGAATTTGCAAATTTCCAAAGCTCGTCATTTCTTCCTTGTCTTGGGAAAAAAAATCTCACAACTTAGAATACCGTGCAATGAGAGGTAAAACACAAAGGACAGCTTTACTGTAGAAAAAAGTGATAAACCCACACCCAACAAATTGCATCACTGCATAACGTGCCACTTGAGAGTACTCCTTTCAGCATGTTGAAGAATTAGTAAGATGCTAGACACCTTATAAAAGGTCAACTATTCCAGCCCCTACTTTACCAAATTAAAAATGTTTTTTTTTTTCAAAACGGCAATTGGCCAGGCCATGATAAAACTTGAAAAATAGAGCAACATACAACTTAGATTTTTGTATCCTAATGTGACAACAAATAATCAACCCATTAGTGGGACTTGACTACCGAAGTAACCAAACATAACCAATATATCATTTGGGTTTAAAAATTTATTAAACACAATAACCAGCAGCTGAAACTCGTAAATAGCATATATTTAAAAAATATAGTTTTATAAAATAACCTACAAATATAACAAGTTGAACACAATAAGCAACATTACACCTTTAAAGAGAAGGGCGGAGTCAACCCAACTTCTATTCCACTTTTCTTTCAATCCGAACCCGTAATTTCTCAGCCCAGTGGGTGAACCTTTAAAAGAGAGAGATGACAATTATAAGGTATTTGATCTTAAGGAGCACATGCATTGCATCTTAACACAATCTCCAATCCGCTATAATAATGCAAATATTTAAAATCAATGTATTACATATAGAAATGGTTGAATTTTGATTGACAGCAATGAAGACAAATCGAATTTTGCACCCAAATTTTTCTAGAAGCAAAGCAACTATCTTGCCAGTCCCGGTATCAACATCAGTGAACCCTTGAAAAAGTAACACTAAAATTTAACAAAAAATACAAGGAAGGACGATAAACTTGCTTATTTATTTATATTTATCTTTTTCTTATTTACTGATTAGAAGAAGTCATTTCAAATCTATAAGGTGCCGGCATGATTCAAGAAAGATAAAATATTTTGAAAGAATGGAATCTATAAAATGGAAATTCGATTTAAATTCTTACCGCGCTTTGCCATTCTCAAAATCCCCATTATTATCATTCAGTCTCTAGGCATCGCCCCAGTTCCTCGCTGCGTCTAAAGACGCCCAGAAAATTGAAGGCCTTAATGTGACCAAAATAGTTTCTACGAGGACTTCCCACATTCTTAAATAGTACAGATAGATTGTATATATAACGATTAAAAATATTGCACCGTTTAAAGCATGAGTGTTTAATATCTTATCCAACTCAAAGTCTACTTTCCAATTTTTTAGGTTGAACTCGTCATGTGACTTAAATTTGAACTTGAGTTTAACACTTTAATCTAAATTTAAAGAACTGTTGGATTGAAATTACTAGTTGAACTCGATTTGATTGCATTGCTAATTTAAATCACAATTTTCCTCTCAAGTTTAGGATTGACAATTTTGATATGAGTGGAGGTCACAACTTAAATCTAATATAAAATTAAACTATTTGGGTTGAGAACATTAGGTTTAGATTAAAATTAGGAGGGAGTTAATAAATCAAGAAAGTGAATGGGTCGTGTTCGGGCTACATAACTTATTCAGGAGGCCTGTTTCTTAGATTGACTCGTCGAAAGATTCAATTATCAACTCTAAACTATAATTTTCAACACAATTCAAATTTAAGACGAAATTAATGAGGTGAATTAAGTCTTTGCATGTTTTGTGCGAAATTGGGTAGGAGCCGTGAGCTCATTATATAAATAGGTCTAAGTTTGAGAGTTATTGATTTGTCTAAAATATTCATATCTTAATTCATCCACCAACCCTAGACACGTCTCTAATGTGATAGTCTTGTTTCTCCATTACTTGATCAATGTAGAAAAAAAAAAGGTGGAATATTGGATTTCAATTATTGTTATGCCCTCATACGATATAATGCCTCCATGAATTTTATACACTACTTAAGAGCACTATAGTTATGCATTTGAAAATTTACCTAAATTACTCTAATCTTTTTAAAGTTGTGCTCTCCCAACAAATGTAAAATATGGTCGTTTCCCATGTAAGAAATATCAAGCTTAACATCAAGTGGAAAACAATGTAAAATCAAAATTCTTCAAGTTGTAAAGGTTTATTAAGAAATGAAGAATGCCTAGAGAGGATAAATACTACATTTGTTTGGATAAATACTATGTTTGATTGTAAGATTTCGATTCTTTAAAATTTTTGATTTATTTAAATGTATGTATAAAATGTATGATAATGATTAGATAATGTAACAATGTATAAAGATAATAATTAATTTTTTAATATACATATATGAACATGTAATTTCTGAGGGTTCAAATCAAAATTAGGTTAGACCAGTAAACCCCAAAAGATAAACAGGTCAATTTCGAGTTAACCACGAATCCGCGAAACTACGAATATATTTTAAATAATTTAATAAATATAAAAAATTAATTAAATAAAATTAAATAGTAAAATTGTAAAAATTTAATATTTAAAATATGAAGCCTTAATTTTAATTAAATAGAAAATATTTTTTTTGTTCTCAAATTGATAAGTTAAATTTAAATAATTCACGAAATTAACAAGTCGAGTTTGAATCATATTTTCTAATCAGTGAAAATAATCGAGTCAAATTCAAATCAACTCTAATTCGCCAACCTAGCAACCCCTGGTGCTAATTATTATCTAAGAGAATGAACTAAGCTTTAATTACTAAAATATGAATTTTTCTCAAATTGTATGGCTATGTTTGTTTTCTTGTTCTGAACTATTTATTACAATTTAAAAATTTTACTATATAATTTTTGATTTATTTAAATGTATGTATAAAATGTATGATAATGATTATATAATGTAACAATGTATAAAGATAATAATTAATTTTTTAATATACATATATGAACATGTAATTTCTGAGGGTTCAAATCAAAATTAGATTAGACCAGTAAACCCCAAAAGATAAACAGGTTAATTTCGAGTTAACCACGGATCTGTGAAATTACGAATATATTTTAAATAAATTAATAAATATTTATATAAATATAAAAAATTAATTAAATAAAATTAAATTGTAAAATTGTAAAAATTTAATATTTAAAATATGAAGCCTTAATTTTAATTAAATAGAAAATATTTTTTTTTGTTCTCAAATTGATAAGTTAAATTTAAATAATTCACGAAATTAACAAGTCGAGTTTGAATCATATTTTCTGATCAGTGAAAATAATCGAGTCAAATTCAAATCAACTCTAATTCGTCAACTCTAATTCGCCAACCTAGCAACCCCTGGTGCTAATTATTATCTAAGAGAATGAACTAAGCTTTAATTACTAAAATATGAATTTTTCTCAAATTGTATGGCTATGTTTGTTTTCTTGTTCTGAACTATTTATTACAATTTAAAAATTTTACTATATAACTTTTTCTCAAATTCAAAAATTTTTCCACTCTTACCTTAACTAATTATTTTTTCAATTATTATACTTATTTATAGTTAATCAATATTTACTATTATAATTTTTCTACTCACATTTATTTTTTATTACCTTATAAATAAATTATATTTTTTCACATAATCTAATCATTATTACATATTATATATATACACTATATTATTATTTCAATAAAAATGTTATATTGCATAACGGAATTTACACAATTACAGTAATATTAAATACTTTTATTCTCTCTACTATTTTCTTAAATTTTTCATCTAATTTACAATTTACATTTATATGTTCTCTTAATTTTATCAATTTTAAATTATTTTAATCCTTCATTATTTTTTATTTTCAACAATTTATCCCAATGTAAAACCACATTTTTTATTTTAATTTTTAATTTCTTCTTTTAACTTTTTATTTGTTTTTTTTCTCTCTCAAGTTTATCTTTTTTTTAAAAAAAATTCTCCTGATCATTTTGTATTTTGTCACTTTAGATATTCTTTTTACTTTTTAATATTAAATAATTTTATTTTTATTAACTAAAATACAACATTTATAATTTATAAATAAATTCACACAAATATACAGTGCGCAAATTTTACCAATTTAAATAATTTTCACAGCTATTCAAACCTTACTAACCAAAGATAAATTCTCCTTGACTCAGATCACCAAAATTTTCGTATGGATCTCAATAAAAACCCAACCAAACATACCCTACAATTCAAACCGGTTCCTCCCAACTGTCCGACGAAATACACTGAGAGGCTGTAATTGCTTTGGAAACTGTGCTTTCTCAAATTTGGACCCGTCTTCTCCAATCTTCGAAAAATTCTGAGAGAAATTTTGGGTTAACCACACACTATCACTTCTGCAAAATGTCGTCCATTCACATGTACCGAATTACAGTTTACTCTCAAGAATTTATAGTCTTCCAATCTCGCAAATTCAATGTCGAGAAGTGGACGTTCCATCCCATCGCAACTTGATGCTCTGATCCCACGGAATCCCAAAATCCTTTGGATCGTTCCTTTTCTCTGACATCTCTTCTTCTCGATCACGTATTCGTTACCTTTAATTTTGTCAGTATTTCTGGAACGGTAATTGTTTTGTCAGCTGCAACAGAGGGAGGCAGAAAATGGGCGCTTCTTCGTCAGTCCTCGAGAAATCAATCCACGACTTCACTGTCAAGGTTACCTTTTTTTAAAATTTTTATCTTCCTTTTGCGATATGCATGTATTTACGCGAATGGTGTATCCATCGATTCTGTGGCTTTCATGGATGGTTTTGAGCAGGACAGTAAGGGTAAAGACATGAGCCTGAGTTCCTACAAGGGGAAGGTCTTGCTTGTTGTGAACGTTGCATCCAAATGGTGCGCTCGCTTTGTCTCGTTCAAATTTGTTTTTCTTTCTTTCTTTTTTTATTCTCTTTAAAGTGAAAAGAAAAATAATAGAAAAAGAAAAAAAATGAAAGAAATTCTGGTTGAAAAGAAAAGAAAATTTAAAGAAAAAAGAAATCAAATTAAATAAAAATTTAAAGTTGAATTTGTTTTTAATAATTTGAGTAAATAATAAAGAAATAAGTAAAAGAAATAGAATTGGTGACATTTTTAGAAAAAGAATAAAAATGAAAATAATTTTCTTGTCATTTTTGTGCGAAAAATGAATTTTTCTTTGTTAAATTATAAATTTTCTCTAGTTTTCTTTTCTACATCTTTTCTTTTCCATGTGATTTCTTTCTTAAACGAACAACCGAAATCATCTTTGTTTAATATTTTATTTTCTCTTCTTTTCTAAATTCTAAAAACCATACGTAGCGTTAGTCTAATTTTCTGTTCATTTGGGTGGGTTTGATTATCTGGTTGATTGGCTGAGACAGTGGATTCGCAAACACAAATTACACCCAATTGACTGAGCTTTACTCTCGGTACAAGGATAGAGGTGAGTCAGTACTGCCCTTCTTTTCACGTTGTTTGCTGTTGTGGTTTATGCTTGTATAATTTAGAAGGTTGTTGAATGGTCTAATTGTTTGTATCCCTGTGTATTTTTTTCCTCAAATTTTTAGAGCTTTTTCGGCAATGAAATCGTGATTCTGTGTTTGTATGTCAGGTTTTGTGATATTGGCATTCCCATGCAATCAGTTCTTGCATCGAGAGCCAGGATCAAGCCATGAAGCTGCACAATTTGCCTGCACAAGATTCAGGGCTGAGTATCCCATCTTTCAAAAGGTAATCGGTTGCATTTGGTTAATTCACCACTATGTTGAAGAAAGTATTTAGCAGTGGACATGTTGATGTTGATTGATGATGCTTCAAATGTTATATTACCGTGCCTTGCTTCTGTTTTTTAGCTAATGGGAAGTATATTCTCATTACATATTGTAGTTTATGCTTGCAATTAGTTTTGGGTATATTATCCCGGGAAATAAACGAGCAGATGCTTAATGCAACCATCTTATCTCGTGATGACAGAATGATAATGGAAGAAATGCTTAGGGAAATAGACGTTGAACAGTTAAAAAAATAAAAAAAACGCAATAAGCAGAACGCATAATGCATGAAATCAATTAGAAATTAAAGAGGAACCATGTAGATGGAGTGACAAATTCACATTACGTATTTTCAGAGCTGATAAAGGAGTGAGAGTTATCGTGTCAATGGATGGTATATAGAGTTCAAGCATGAGGCAACTATGTGCTGTCTTCAAGTAGTGGTCTCCCACATAAGAAACTGTTTGATGGATTTTCTTTTTAAATAAATCACAAGTCCGTTCTAGAGCTGCTTGGCAAACTGGCTCGAGTGACTAGCTAGAAAGTTAATGGCTAAAATGTGGAACTGAACTACTTATTTTTATAGAGAAAAAGTTATTAAAAAATTCAAAACCATATTAGACACGTCTGTTATTACGGCTGGCTTTTGGTGGTGTGAATGCATGTTCCGAGACGTACTTAAGTTTTAGGATGAGACTTGCAGAAGGTGCTGATTGGAGAAGTGAAAGTCAAGACTACTGGGACAAGGGGAATTATAGAGGAATTATTGTTTAGATTGGACCAAAGATTGTTCTCCGTGTTGACGTATTGGTTGTCATTAAATATCAGTCATGACAACTATAGATTGAACCTTCTCTATCTAATACTGGATTCTTGTATATGCTATTAGGTTTTTGGTTGTTCCTTATAACTTTGGAGCCGTTCATTGTTTAAACCATAATAATCGTTTCTGTAAGGTGAAAGTGAATGGAGCAGACGCAGCGCCTGTTTACAAATTCCTTAAATCAAGTAAAGGGGGATTTTTGGGGTCTGGCATCAAATGGAACTTTACTAAGTTTCTAGTTGACAAGGATGGACATGTAATCAAACGCTATGGATCAACTACCTCTCCAATGGCTCTTGAGGTTCCTGTCTCTCAGCCTTTTCTGTTTAGTTGTCTATCTTGCTTTGCCATTGGGTTTCAACCAGGTTTGTGTATGTGAACTACTATAATGAACACTTCCCATCTTCTATTTCAGGGTGATATCAAGAATGCTTTGGGAGAGAATTGAAGGGTTTATCTACGCTGAGCTTAGATTTTAACAAGAAACCTAGAGGCATTTGAGGCCTGGATAGGAGGATGTTCGGTGTAAGCTCTTGGATGTGCTAAACTCCAATGTGTATTCCTTCTCACCATAGTGTTTCTGTTGTTGTAACGAGGTTGCATGTTGTTTTGGTTCAAACTTCATTGTATTTCAAAACATATTATTGATTACTCTGATATAAACTTGATATTATCGGGGAATTTGACAGTTGACAGATAAGGTGCTTCATATAAGGTGCTTCATTTCGATGCAACACATCGACTCCATCAAGCATATGGAAATGGTCCCTTCATTATTGAGTTTAAGAAACAAGGGCCCATCAGCCCATGCAAACGTGCCCAACTTGACCTATGATGTGCACGTCAGATGGGCCACAATTTAGGCCCATGTCGAGTTTCACATAATTAATCATGCGTGAAATTTTTTTTGAATAAGGATGGTGCTACAAGTATCAGCATATCATACAAAAATTTCAGCAGCAACAATTCTCTCGTCTTCAAACAATAAATAACGCATTTTTTTTTTTGGGTCAGAATACCTATCTTGAGGCAGGTATAATAGTTGTACAATACTGCAATGTGGCCCTTGACAAGTAGAATTCAATGACAAGTCTCGGGCTAATACAGCAATAATTATAGGGTAAGTGCATTGCGGGAATCTAACGTAGATGAAGTCTGAATTCGTACAACTTAGCAAGGACACTCGTGTTTCAACCAATAATTACACCATTATTTAGCAGGGCATCCACATCACAGTATTAAACTAGGAGTTGCATTAAAATGGCTCATAGTGGAAAGCAAGATGAAAAAGAACTGCCATGCCCTATTCAATACTTACAAGTAAACTCTATTTTGAAGAGATCTACAATCCCCAGGATGGTCGACCTTGTGGCGTATATTTTACTTCAGCCTCTGGCAACTAGTCCGTAGTCGGTCCTTTCTTACCTTGGCCTGCCTGCCAAAATTTCATGAAACTCCCATCAACATTTCAAAACAAGAGCTCTATTCGAGTCTCCAAAACAGAGGGGATTACTGCATCAGCATTTTTAGCATATGAATAGTCCGCAAATATTTCCTCTACCCCAGTAGAGGATACTAGTGATAGGTGATTCTATGGAAACTTTTCATGCCCCATCTTAGACAATGCACAGATTTCATGGACGAGGCAAGCAACTGCTGCAATAAAGATCAGAAAAGGACAATAGCAGGATGTTGGCATGCTTACTGATGATGGTTTTTGACTAAACCTGCGACTTGAAGGTGCTCGAGCAACATATGAAGCAGCAGCAGCGACGCGTATCCTGCAATAATTATTATATGATTAACTGTTACAGATGCCTATTAAGACTTAGGCAGTTGCTAGCAAAATATCATCAGGAAAAGCAGAGGACTTTTGGCACCTTTTATGTACATCAACATACACATCCGTCTCATCAACAATTTCCTCCTGCATCAAAGAAGTCAGTCCTTCACAAACGTGGGAGACTGAGCAATAAAGTTTATTCTTGTTACAAGAGGGGCTACTTTAGAACAGGAAATACAAGAGTGCGTGAACGCTTATAAGTCCGAAGAGTAATGGGTTGCAAACGAAAATTGCAGAAGACTGATAGACAACAAAGATTACTTGCAGAAGTTCTTCGAATACATCTTCCAAGGTGATTACGCCCACAACTTCTTCATCTTCAACGTCCAATGATTCATGGTTCTGACTATTTGTCGTGAGACCACTTTGTTGAGACTTATCCACATTGGTTGCAACATTATTTGGTTGCTCATCATGCTTGTTCAGCAATGTGATTGTCAATTCAGAACTGCTGTTGGTAAATTTTTTCTGTCCATCTCTCCCAGGAACATTAAGAGAATTAACCTTTCTCTCCTTCTGTCTGACCTTTGCTACAGCTGCCATGTGACTGCTTCCTTTCTGAAACTCTTTGAGGATATCATACAAAGGCATGTCCGCTGGTACCCTATGAGGGATTCAATTCATGAGGTCAAAAGCGGCCTCAGTTAAAGAGAATAACTCAAACACATGAACATACCTTGGCATTCTGCGGATGGAAACAGCACTAACAGGAGTCTCTGTTTCCGCCCGTACGGTGAGAAGACTTTTCACCTATTCAACGAGAGCACAAGATAATTTGGTAGAATAAAGACACTGATCTGCGGTATAAGATAATTTTGATACATGTTTTATATTTTAGGAACTTTACACAGACCAGTAGAAGTCCAATAATGTTCTTCGGGTTTCCTGAATAAACAGGAACGCGACTATGACCCCGTGCAAGGATCTTTCCAATAGCTTCCCTGCACAATAATGTTCTTTATACAAGGTTGTTTTTGTATCTCAATTTTATCTCCCCATGCATGGAAGGGCGCTAATAAAAGAGTAAAAATCAAGAATGTAATAATTAAAATGCACAGTAACTAGTCCTATGGAAGTGAATAATTTCTTAGGTATATCCACGTATTTTGAACCCCTGTGATGATTGCTCCACAAACTTGATGCTTCCTCCTCCCTTGAATAACTGATTTCTACTAGAAGCTCTCCAATTTTTAATGCCAAATGTAATAGCACAGAAGAACGAATTTTGGCAAGAAAATACTTCGTAACATCAAACTCACCAATCCAATTTTGAACTGACATCAAGGGAGAAAATTGATTCAATGGGTGTCATGGCCTCCTCTGCAGTCTGCATGGGTTTGAAACTACCTCAGGTAATCTTTACAGTTTTAAGATAAAACACAAGGATAACAATTTCATGGGTAAATTTATGTCTTGCAGACTGTGTTGAAACATAAAAAAGGCTGGTTATAATACTTAATTCCTAACAATTAGCTTGCAACAGCACAAAAACTCAACAACTGGTCAAATGCGATAGTTAAAAACTACCAAAGTAAATTGTCAGAAAGAGAAAATGCAACAACAGAATTTCACCAAAAAAAAAAAAAGGAAAAAAACCTGGCCTTCTTCACCTGAACCTACCTTCTCGGTCAAATCCAATGCTCCACTAATAATAGTTGTTTCATCATGAGTAAGTTCACCACCTTTGCCCTCCTATGATAACATTAAAGAGATAAATATATATATATATATATATATTAAATAATGAAAAATAGACTTTTAGCTAGTAAACAAATGCTCCAGTGAAAAATTATAAGTCATACAGCATAGTACCTCCTGGCTGTGGATAGAAACAAGTGCTTTCAGTTGCTGTCGCCTAAACAAAGCATTGTTGTGTCCCAGGACAGCATCCAGAATCTGCGCATAAAAATAGAGGTTAAAAATCAAATCAAGTGAAGTTGCAGCAAAGTACAATCAATAAACTTCCAGCATCCACTAACTTGGAGAAACAACTTTCCAACAAAACCTGGTCTCAACAAGAAGGAATCATGCCCGATATTCTAAAAAGAGTTAACACTTTCACCATTAACGATTACTGCACCTTGTGTTTAACAGCTTAGTTACTTTCAAATTCCATGAGTGAATATTTAGAGACATAGAGAGCATTCCTCTTTCACTTATGTAAATTTTACCTTGCCAATAGGGTAGGCAACAGGATAGCAAATTATCATCAAAGCACGCACAAGCCACACGCAACTCGCACCCACAGCCAGCCCATGTCTAGAGCATACAGCTTGTGGAATGATCTATTCAATCATTAAATAAAACAAGGCATTAGTTTCTGTCCTCGCCAATTAATTTCTCAACTTGTAGGAAGGACCACCTAAATGTACCTCACCAAAAGCTAAAACAAAAGTCACGGAGAGAATAACAGCTACTGCAGGATGGAATAGTTTATCCAGATATATGGGAAGAGCCTGCACTTAATTTTGCGATGAAGCTATTAGAACTTATTGGAGAACCTCACTTATATACATCACTTTCCTCTAAAAAATTGGGAAGAAGGAACAGAAGTATCAAAAACCTACCTCCATTGCAGCAGCGTTGCAGAGAAGGAGAGTCACAAGAAGTTGGTGCTGCTTTTGTACAACCGGCACAATCATTGCTGAAACAAAATTCTAATTAGACAGTCAGACTCAAATTTCACTAAAAGACGAAAGATCTAAAATTTCCATCAACAACAAGAAAGAAGGTGCGTGTCTGTGGCGATGGAGGGGAGGCGCCACTCGTTTATATCTCTTCCCAAAAGCTAGGGTTACTCGATAATACCGGCTTGCTTCTTTTCGGCGGAGGTGCCACTCCGCTGGAGGATTTCAAGTTCGACGAGCCCGAGGGACATCAAACCCAAGGTGAGGCCCGACATGACTCCGGCGAAGAGTACAAGGAAGCAGCAAACGCCGGCGTAGACAAACCACCACGGATTCCCAAATTCGATGTCTTGAGAGTCCAAGTAAAAAGCCCTGCTTAAAATTCCGGCCACGGCCACCGCGTTCAACGATAATCCCATAATCGGAAAACCCTAGCATGCAATATATGCAGTTTCACACACACCAGAGCAATTTCATCGTAGCAGAAACCCTTGCACTGACACTGAACTCAACATACACACATATGAAGTGGATGCCTGAGTATATTCGTGTATTGTGCTACAACTTCCCTGTATTAATTAAACGTAGTTGGTAGTTCCTCACGCACGGTGTCAAGCGATCGGTGACGTAAGTTGATAGACGAGAAAGCGACAAAAGAGTGACCGTGAGTGGTGGGGACTGCATAGAGAAAAGTGTTGGTATCAGGGGTTTGCGGTGGGGTACTTAGCTTGACTTGGACGTGGAAGCGGACGACGGTTTTGGCGGAGGTGATCAACGGTGGGGCATCGCCGCCTCGGGGATTCGCTGGTTCTGTGCAGAGTCGGGCGTTGTGGGTACCTGTAATTCGGGTCGGGTTTCAGTGGAGTGATTTTCCTTTTCTGCCCCCGGCGGAGTATGTTATGGATTTGATGTGACGTTTCAAGTGGCTGTTGAGAAAGATTTAACGTACTTGTAATTAAATATATTAATTGAGAGTTAATGTACTACTTGACCATTCAGATATTGAAGGCTTTGGGCTCTGTTTGGAACCAACCTCATTTGCCCTTACTTTCATCCAATTCGAATTTTTATCAATCAAAGATCTTATATTTCAAAATTTTTATTTAAATATAAATTAAATTTTCTTCCTCTCATATGTATATATAAATAATTAATTATTTTTAAAATATTTTATATATTCATAATTAAATAAATATTTATATAAATTGGTGCATTTATATATATTCTATAAGTTTATATAGTATTATATTATCAATTATTATTACATGTTATATATCTAAAAAAATATTTAAATTCAAACAATTTTAAATTTTTAAACAGATCGAATTTTACTGCCAAACATACCCCCATGCGTTTCAATTTTCAATATTTCCAACCTCCAAATCAACAACCAAACATGCTGTGTCTTGTTGACTTTGTTTAGATCAGTAATTCTGACACGGTCTACCTTATTTTAATAATCATTTAGTTTAATTTATTTATCCAAATCTTTTTTTATATTAATGCATATAAATATTATTTTAAAAAAATAAAAAGAGAAAATGAAAAATAACAAACCAATAACTTTACTATTATTACGTTTAAAAATAATACACACACAGTATTATTTAACATAACTTAGTCATATTTTAAATTCTTAATAATATAATATGAATTTAGTTAAAGAAGGACATATATGTAAATTTATTTAATACAAGTAATTTTAAATATTTAATAACTAATAAATTATAAAATTATTATATTTTAATTAATAAATATAAAATTATTTAATTTCAAAAAAATTATAAAGAATATTCGAAACAATAAAGTAAAGAATAGTAAAAGAATTTGAAAAAAAAGAAAATTTGAGAGAAGACTCGAATAAAATAGTTAAAAGAAAAATAAAAAAATATGTAATTTTATATTTTAAAAATTATTTAAAATAAAAAATGATTATATATCAAAAGAATTTTAGAAAGATAAAATTTGTAAGAAGTTGTAAATATAAATTGTAAGTCACATAGAAAAATAAACGAAAACGATATAATGTATACAAACACTTAGCCTAAGGATCATTGCGTCAATTTGCTTGATGAAACCCAAGTATCTTTA
The DNA here is from genome assembly GCA_019155195.1 of Avicennia marina. Lineage (NCBI taxonomy): Eukaryota > Viridiplantae > Streptophyta > Magnoliopsida > Lamiales > Acanthaceae > Avicennia > Avicennia marina. The sequence goes on from CM032783.1 coordinate 451,661, forward strand.
TTAAAATTATAATATAGCATAGATATAATATTAGTAAATTTTGCACATTTGAGCCCAAAGCGAGTTATTGACCCTGCCCAGGGTGGCTAAAGGGGTGGATCCTTTTGCCAAACCGCGATAGCTCTTGGAATTCTAATCGGGGAGGGTGCCAGAAAGCACGATCTCGGAGACCGGCCCGAATTATTCGCGGTCGCCAGTGCAAATTTGTCCGTCAGGATCAGACCGGTGCCGCCTTTCCCATTAACCGGGTTCTCTGGGAAACACGAACCCGTCCCGTTGGCGCAACCCGGACCGGGCTTACGGTAACAGGCGCCACTGGCGCTGGTGTCGACGTCTCTGCCGAGGGAAGGAAGAATTGTAAGGGACGTTGTGGTAAGAGAAGGACTTGTATTGACGAGCGCAGTCGCGCCAGCGGAGGAAGAAGCGGAGTTCCAAGTCTAACTTTGAGGGCTGTAATAAAGTTTCGAGGTAAAGTAACATCGTGCACAGGTTGGTGGATTCATCTTTCTTGATGGGGCTGAAAAGGGTTGCCTGTGAAATTACTTGACTGGAAAATTGCAGAAGAATGAAACTGAGAAAAAGATTCTTTATATATATGTATATATTGTTACAGCACTAAAATTTTAAGGGCACTTTTTAGATGCCATAAATAGCTCATTTATGCATATATGGAAAGAATGGGAATCTCATGCATGTGCTGAGCAAGAAGACAGACAGAAAAGGTAACAATCCGTTTGAAACTCCATTTTTCTGGGGATGGCTGGCTTTGAGTTCATATATGTTATTGTATGAATGGGAATACTTTATTGCAACTGGAAATAATGAAGTGATTTCTTGTAAGTCGTGTATCAAATTGCAATTGCAGGTGCTCAGTTTTTATATTTTATAGATATCATGCATATTTGTAATTGTGTGTTTGCATACATCTGTTCCCACTTCCAAACTATGATACGAGCATGGAGAGTGGAGACGGTGGAGGGGACTGGGGAAGGGAATAGATAATGATGATGGGAAGCGATGACGAGGACACATTGCTCTACAGCAAAAAAGTTTTTGTTTGTTTTAAAATTTAAAACACAAAAAAAAATTATAATTATTATATTTTTTAAAATTTCATTTCATTCTCTTCAGTCTTCATGGTTATATTTGTTTCCTTTTTCAACACTATTTATAAACATTTAAAAATCTTATAAACCAAATATATTACTATACAATTTTTTTTGTTTCAGATTCAAATTCAATTTTTTCTTTTTCTTATTTATTATAATTAACTAATAATTTTTCAATTATTATACTTATTTAGAATCAAATCAATACATATTCTTATAATTTACCTACTCATATGCATTTTTTATTATACTGTAAATTTATATACAATCAAATCATTCAATTATTATTACATATTAAATATATATTAAAATAATTTTCCTACCCATTCAAAATTTACAAATTAAACATAATTTTTATTTCTACTCAAATCACCAAAAATTTGTTCCCCCATCCTAATTGGTAAACCAAGATAGCCTATATTTTGCAAAAAATTTTGAGAAAAACTCATTAAAAAATACATACCGAAAAAGACGTTGCCAGCTCAGGAAGTCATGAGGAAATTTAAGCATGGAAACATTTTCTCTATACTATATTATTAAAGTTTTGAATCTCTTTTAGTTATACCAAGTAAAATTACACACACACATACACACACACACACACATATCCCTTTTCAACTTAATTTACATTATGTTTATATTTATTCTATTAAGAGTTTAATTTTAACATGAATACATTAAGTAAATTTTAACATAATTGTTTTTATTTTATATTATATCAAGTGTGTGCCAAAATTTCTAGAATAAATGATGGTGTTAGAATAATTAGGATGAGAAGCCGGACAACATTGGACTATGAATTGGATGAAATACTCAAATTCTTTTATTACTCCTGAACTGTACTCGTTCTCTTTCCCATTCTTCATGCGCAGAGTCATCATACACAAGTCACAACCAGCTATGTCAAATGCCAACAAGAACTACGATTATCCAGACCAGCTTTACAAGCGCCACTTAGCCAAGCTTCCCACACTTATGGGGGGCCCGTGGCCCAAGACATCGTGGCCCATTCTTGGGCCACGATGTGGCCTGTGTACGACCGGTGAGGCCCGGCCCGCAAAGCTGGCAACTGTAATAGCATTCCGAGTGAAAGTGGAGTAAAATAGAGATTAATTTGACCATGGGAAATAGCTCAGTCACTAAGACAGAACTATTTTTGAGTTACCCGACAACAACTCGTGTTACGAGGTACTCAGCAAAAACAATTTTCCTTACGCTTGAGCCCACTCTCGCAATCTTTTCCTACTAAATTGATGTGGCTAATGTTGAAGAAATGATTCAAAATTTATGCACGGCTGATTTTTTGTTGTTCAAGAGACTTTATTTGCTGATTTTTTTGAGGCATGTAGGAAGATTATTTAGAGCATGTGTGAATAAGATATGTGATTATTAGAAGGACCATATTTCTAGAGAATATGTTGGTGATTAAATGCTTTAAATTCTTGATGTTGGTTGCTTTTTTTGTTTGTTCTCTCACCCCTGTATAAACTCATTGTAACGAAGATTATTTTATCAAGTAATAAAAAGTCCTATCGAATTGTTTATACTGGTCTCTTGTCAACTTTTTTTTCTCTCCCCCTTTCATCGACATTTGTGGTAGCCAAAGTAACTAGGTTTCAATCCAAGGTTGAAGAAAGCTATGGCAAACAATGGAACCAACATAGCAATGCAACCCCTTAATTCCAATCTTCAAAGGTGAAAATGTCACCTTTGTAGTCTAAGAATGAAGATGTTGTTCAAGTCTTAAGAACTATAAAACTTCGTAAAAAATGGGTGTGAAGAATCAAATCCAACATCGATTGAACCTAATCAACGGTTGCGAGAAAATTGGAGAAAAGTTGCAAGTGTCTTACTACTCATTTAATCAATAATGGATGATGATATATTTTTTTGAATTTCAAAAAAAACCACTTTTAAACAGAGAATATTTAGCAATAATAGGGTAATTAATGTGAAACTACGAACTCTTCATTGTGAATTTAAGACTCTAATTATGAAAGACAAAGAATCTATACAAGAATTCTTGTCTAGGATGTTTAGAATTGTTAATCAAATAAAGGCTTATGTTGAAATTATGAGTAACAAAACTATTGTGAGTAAGGTGTTAAGAAATTTAACCTCAAAATTTGATCATATTATTGCGACAATTGAAAATACTAAGGACTTGTCTACTTATACCTCTGATAAAATGATAAGTTTGTTGTTAGCTCATGAAGTTAGATTTGGTAGATCCCATGAGAAGTCCTATGAAAATGTTTTTCAGGTGAATGGGAAGTCCTTTGAAGAAAAGATAGTAAATTCAAAAAATCGTAGCATAGGCATAAGTGGATTTTGTGGACGAGGTCAATGGCAGAGATAGAGGCCAATTTAGTAAACGACACTAGCACAAAAATCCAATCCAGTGCAAATATTGTCAACAAATAGGGATATAAAAAAGCTGATTGTTGGACAAGACAAAGGAAAAGACAGAAGCAAGTAAATTTTGTAGAAAATGTTGAGGATGAAAGTAAGTTATCTGTAGCCCAATCACCAATTCAAGATGTTATCATTAACAAAGATTTATGGTTTTTTGATGGTGGATGCTCCACCCACGTGTCAGAAACTAAGTCATTATTCAAAGAGCTTGATGAATCAATAAAAGTAAAGTTAGATTTGAAGATGACAAACAAATGAAATTAAAGGAAAACGTACAGTTGTCGCTAAAATTATGCAAGGTGATATTAAACTTCTCTGTGATGTGCAATTTAGATCGAGTTTAGCTCACAATTTATTAAGCGTTGGATAGTTGATGACTAATAGATATTCTATTATGTTTGATGACAATTTTTATGTTATTCATGATAAAACATTTGATCAAACTATAGCAACTAATGTTTTTCAACCCAAACTAGATTGGCTGGTGAGATCGGTTCAATCAAGAATCAGTCAAACTTCCAGTTTGGGTTGTATGTTTTAATCGGTGGTGCAAGAAGATTTGTTTACAAAACATTTTATTTATGGAGGAGTAGAGTGAACGAATAAGAAAGTAAAAGAAGTAGACCACAAATGAGGTCTAAAAAGCTGCTTCCTTAAGTTGTTTGCTATTAATTTATTGTCACTTTTTCTTTCCAAAGAAAATATTAAATATAAAACTATCATGCTATAGTATGAACATCACATTTTCCCTTCTAATTATTACATATTTAATTGTAACATAACGATGTGCATTTTTTAATTGCTTCCCTTGGTTATAGAATTTGATATTATTTTTCTTATTTATTATTTAATTAATTCAAATACATCAAAACATGTGCACGTGCGCATGCACACACACACACACACACATATTATATTTCAGATTAATATATAAATACTTGTATATTATAGTCTAGGTCGATTGATTTTTTAAAATTGATTGAATTAGTGACTTAGCAAATTAATTGGCTTGATCATTGATCTACTTTTAAAACATTAATAACAGCTATTCATATGACACAAAATAAGATGTTTCCTTTCAATTTCTCAAATATTGTGAACAAAGCCTTCGTTATCAGCAGAAATAACAAGGCTAATTTGTGGTATTTACGATATAGGCATTTGAATGTGAATGACTTGGAACTTTTGGGTTAAAAAGAAATGGTAACTAGCTTGCAAAAATTATTGAAGTTGATTTTGTTAAAGGTGCGTTTATGGGAAATAGAATCGAGAGTCTTTTCATGTTGGAAAATTATAGAGAGCTTCTAATTGTCTTGAATTTGTACATGCTGATTTGTGTGGGCCTATGAAAACTGAATCACTTAGTGGAAGCCGTTATTTTTTGTTATTTACAAAGGACTACAGTTGTATGAATCGGGTTAATTTCTTGAAATTCTGTTGAAATTCAAATCTAAAACTCTTGAAAATTTCAAGTAATTTAAAGCACTAGTAAATAAGCAAAGTGGGAGTGGTATAAAAAGGCTTTGAATAGATTGTGTTGATGAATTTTTATCTAATAAATTCACTAATTTTTGTGATGAGAATGGGATTCGTAGAGAACTTATAGCACCATAGACACCAGAACAGAATGGTGTTACAAAAAGAAAAAATTGAACAGTAGTAGAAATGGCCAAAAGTTTGTTGAAAGCAAAAAAGCTTCCAAATCAATTTTGAGGAGAAGCAGTTTGTGATAGCAGTGTACCTCTTAAATATCTTATCAACAAAGGCAATTTTAAATAGAATGCCTAGTAAAGTATGGATTTGTAAGAAGTTTCGGGTAAGCCACTTAAAAGTTTTTAGTTGTATAGCACATGTTTTGATTAATTCTTGATCTAAGCTTGAAGAAAAATTTGGAAAATGCATTTTTTTATTGGCTATAGTTTTCAATCCAAAGCATGTCATTTATATAATCCAGTAAGTTGCAAAGTGATAATTGGCATGGATGTTGTGTTCAATGAAGATGGTAATTTTAAGTGGAATTTTGAAAAAAAATACTTAAAAAATCCAATTCCAACATATTTTGAAGTCAGACAACCAATAAATTCAAGCCAGCTATCACTTGCAAGCTCATTTGGTGATAACAACACTTCAAGTTCCTCCAGTTCAAATTCTCTAGCATCAAGTTCAGATGTAATAGTGAAACGCCACCAAGAAACTTTAAATCATTCAATAAATCATGCAATTTTGCTTTACTAATAACTGACTCAACTTCTTTTGAAGAAGCTACAAACATCCCTAAGTGGTAAGATGCTATGATCGAGGAGATGTAAACAATTAAAAGAAATTCAACATAGGAGTTGGTTGAAGTCCTACATGATAAGAATGTTGTAGAATTCAAATGGGTGTTTTGTACAAAGTATAGTACTAATGGAAGCATCTAAAAGCACAAAGCTTGACTTGTAGCAAAGGAATATTCACAACAGTAAAGTATAAATTTTGAAAAAACTTTTTCTCCTATTATTCAATTTGAAACAATGAGAATTGTTTTGGTATTAGCTGTTTAGTTATAATTAACTGCGTATCAAGTTGATATAAACTCTGCTTTTTTGAATGGTGATTTAGAAGATAAGGTCTATATTTCACAATCCCTAAGTTTTGTTGTCATAGGCTGTGAAAATAAAGTTTACAAGATAAAAAAGGCTCTCTATAGGTTCAAGCAAGCACCGCGATCCTAGTATATCAAGGATGATTCTTTCTTTCAAGATAACAGATTCACAAAAAGTGAGAATGAACCAACTATTTATTTGAAGAAGCAAGGTAATGGAGATTTTTTGGTGGATTGCCTCTGCGTGGATGACATGATTTATATGGGTTCTTCAAAATCTTTAATTGATAATTTTAAGTCATGTATGTTAAGAAAGTTTGAAATGACAGATTTAGGTTTGTTATAATATTTTCTGAGACTTGAGGTAATGTAAGGTAATGATGAAATTTTTGTAAGTCAAAGAAAATATGCAATAGACCATCTAAAGAAATTTAACAAGACAAATTATGAGGTGACGACAACACCAGTGAATATTAATGAGAAGCTACAGTGTAAGGACGTAATAGAGAGTCAATCTAACGCTATTCAAAAGCTTAGTTGGTGGTTTAGATTATCTAACGCATACGAGACTTGACATTGCTTTTTCTATCAGTGTTGTGTTCAAATTTACGCATAGTCATACAAAAACAACATTTTGAAGCAGCAAAAAGGATTCTTTGTTATGTTGAAGGACTACAAACTTTGGTATTTGGTATTGAAAGTGCCAAATTTCAAATTAATTGGCTTTACTGATAGTAACCGGATAGGATGCTTATATGTTCCCTTTGGGCTCAACTCAGTGCCATATCAGATTTGCTCATGCAGACTTTTACTGCAGATTATGGTTTTCATATTGAAAAAATATAATGTCTTGATCACTTTGTTTGAGTTCCAAGTGATGTTCATCTTGTCTTGGAATTGAAAGATGGTTAAAGCTGATTCAATGGATACGTGAACAGTGATTATATTGAGTGTATGAAAATCTTTACACTGAAAGAGAACAAAGGTATGATCTTAAATTACTTCCAAATTTGATTGAATAAATAAATGCTTTGGTGACGAAGGATTCCAATTCTAGAATATGATCATTGCAAAATCATAATAAACCAGGCATATACTACGGATCAATTAATCAATTATTTCTGTGGTCTATTATTGGATCTGCTGAGGTTTGGCTCACTCTAATTAATGTTGGGAAAACCATAAGCTTTAAACAGCTCATCAATCTCTTCATAACATCCCCAACCCTAAGTGAAATTGAATTTTTCTTCTACTAACAGTTTAATTTGATTTATCCACGTGCATATTAAATTAGTCCTCTGTCTCTCTCTCTCCACGCACACAGTTATCTATTCTTGGAACCAACGCTACAATTCAACAGAATGTAATGAACAGTACTTAATTCTTGTCGACGGTACCATTAGTGTGACCTTGACAATCTTAAGAGATTTGTCCGCGCATCACTCACAAAGTGCGTTGCAGCCCACTGTATTATTTTCATCCCAGGAAGTTGTCCATTTACGTGGGCAAGTCCGTTGACTGTTGTCGTCATATCAATTACACAAAAACGTGCAGGTTTGCTTATAAATAAGTATTTTTTATTTTAAAAATTATGTAAAATTAAAAAAAATATATTATAATTAAGTATATGATTTTAGGTGTCAGAATTTTGAAAACAAACATAATCATAGTAAACAACAAAAACATGTTATTTTTATGTTATTAATTCGTGTTAAAATTAATGGTAATCCAGTGTGGTCTACTTCAAAATCCAACATTAAGAAATCAAATGGCTTCTAGAACGCAAGATCCCTTACGCAAATGTCCAGTCTTAATTTGTGGGATGATAGCTTTACACACGTGCGACCTTTTCCGGATTGGATATGGATAGAACTTTGTTCTGGTCTACTTCCCGTGGCGTCATTAAATTCTTGTCTCCTCTCTTGCATTGGGCAACTTTTTGATCTTTCTTATTGTCATATTATGACTAAACAATAATAAATAATTGTACCGTTATTTGACCCGAAACCGTGGACAATGTCCGCACATCATAACAATATGATTAGATAGATTTATCAGATTGCTTGGATGGCTGCCCAAAAATCGAATCTGGTGACCATTTGTGAAGTAGTCCGTTATCCTTGTCTTCGTTACGATTTGTTTTCAAATTTTACAATTAAAAAATAAATATTTAATTATTATATTTTTTTAATTTTATTTTTTTATTTTTTTATTTTTATACAATTTATAAAATAAAAATATATACTAAAATCTGAAAAAAACATAGACAAGATCATTAAGAATTCATACCTTAAAAATGAAAAGTACTCCTTCTATCATTAGTATTATCATCATTATTTTTCTTACTCTCAAAACATTTGTGCTGTTAAGCAAGCCTTCCCCCCAATTGAAATGAGTTTCTATTCTTGTCATTTGTATTTTATAGATTTTATATAAGTATAAATTTTCTGTCCCTTAGCTTATTTTTGTCCTGTGTCTTCCAAACTTCATTCTGCATCATGTAGTAATTAATTGAAAAAATCAAATCATGTAATTAACTTAAAAATAAATAAATAAACACAAGTAGTGCAAATACTACTAACATTAGGTGTGAATTTATTTATAAATTATAATATTTTAATTAATAAAAATAAAATTATTTAATATTAGAAAGTATAAAGAATAGTTAAAAATAAATAAAGAAATATCAAAAGATTTTAAAACAAAAAAGAGAAATTTTGACAGAATACATTAATAAAAAAGTTTAAAAAAAAGAAAATCAACATTAAAATAAAAAATTATATAATTTTTTATTGTGTAAAAATACTTAAAATTAAAAAAATAATGAAAGATCAAAAGAATTTAAAAATAATAATATTTAAGAGAACATATAAATATAAATTACAAATTGTATGATAAAAATAAAGAAAATAATAAAATAAATAAATACAATATGAAGATAATTTTGTAAATTTACACTATCCAACTGAAAATCACCGTTGGAACAACAATACAGTATACATACGTGACATATACACACACTTGCCATGATTACGAATTTGAACAGACAGACAAAGAAGAAATCGGCAAACAAAGGATGTGGGATGGTTTCTCATGTCCTCAACACTCAAATATATCCGTATCCAATTTGAGCTTAATATTTCATTCATTTGTTAGTGTAAAAAAAATCACTCAAATTTAACTTTTTAAAACCGCACCACACATCTCATCCCAATAATCAAGTTGGTAGAAAGGCATGTTTGTTTTCAAATTATGGTAAAAAAAAAAATTTAATTATTACAATTTTTATTTTTACATAATTATTGAGTCAAAAATACTTCAAATCACACCTTAAAATTTGAAAACCAACAAAGCCATTTCGGTCAAAGTCCAAATTCTGAACCTACGCATGTCTGAAACAAATGAATTAACAATTCGACATTTGCGCGATATAGACTGTAATACCGACGGTATAAATAGAAAGCGTGCATCATTAACACTGAAACAATACCTTCACACCAGCAAGCATCAATGGCGCCCTCTCTTCAACTGTTCCTGTCTTATCTTCTCTTCCTCGTTTCAATTTCTCACGCCCAGCGCTCCTTTCGCCCCGATGCTCTTGTCCTCCCTGTAAGGAAAGACGCCGCCACCCAGCAATACGTCACCGTAATCAACCAGAGAACGCCTCTCGTGCCCGTCAGGCTCGTCGTCCACCTCGGAGGCCAGTTCCTGTGGGTCGACTGCGACAACAACTACGTTTCTTCCACCTACCGCCCCGTCCGCTGCGGCTCCGCCCAGTGCTCCCTGGCGGGATCCTCTTCCTGCGGGGATTGCTTCAACGAGCCAAGACCTGGCTGCAATAACAACACCTGCGGGGTCTTTCCGGACAACCCTTTCATTCACACGGCCACAAGCGGGGAGCTTGCCGAGGATGTGGTTTCCGTTAGATCAACCGACGGGTCCAATCCAGGCCCGGCGGTCAGGGTCCCTCGGTTCATATTCTCTTGTGCGCCGACGTCTCTCCTCCAGGGACTGGCCAGCGGGGTGACAGGCATGGCGGGCCTTGGCCGAGCTCGAATTGGAATCCCTTCGCTGTTCGCCGCCGCCTTCAGCTTCAGCAGGAAGTTCGCCGTTTGCCTGTCGTCGTCGACTTCAGCCGACGGAGTCGTATTATTCGGCGATGACCCGTACAATTTCCTCCCAAACGTCGTCGTTTCGACGTCGTCGCTAAGATTCACTCCGTTATACATAAACCCCGTCAGCACGGCATCGGCTTTCTCCCAGGGCGAGCCTTCCACCGAATACTTCATCCGCATAAACTCCATCAGGATCGACGACAATCCTGTCGCGATAAACACCTCACTGCTCACCATCGACAGCCAGGGAAACGGCGGGACGAAGATCAGCACGGTCAACGCTTACACTCTCATGGAGACTTCCATTTACAGAGCGTTCACCTCAGCTTACGTTCGAGCGGCCGCCAGCAGGAACATCACAAGGGTCACCGGAGTCGCGCCTTTCGACGTCTGTTTCAGCAGCGACGGCGTTGGAGGCACCAGGGTGGGGGCCGCGGTGCCCAACATCTACCTGGTTTTGCAGGGACAGAACGCCGTGTGGACGATCACGGGGTCGAACTCCATGGTTCAGGTTAACGACAAAGTTCTGTGCCTAGGGTTTTTGGATGGCGGATCGAACCCGGGGACTTCGATCGTGATCGGAGGATTCCAGTATGAGGACAATCTGCTGCAGTTTGATTTGGCTGCTTCCAGGTTAGGGTTCAGCTCCACGCTGTTGGGCAGCCGGACTACGTGTGCCAACTTCAACTTCACATCCGTTGCCTAAGGAATCCAACTTACCCAGCGTTTTATATACAGACATCTGATTATCACTTTCATGTTGTAATGATTTACTTTTAATAATCCGCTGCTTCTTTGGCTGCTGTGCAATTGTTTACAGCTTAAGTCTTTGAATAAATGTGATCTTGTTTATTCCTATTATCCTCCTGGGCATGTTTACTTCAAGTGATTTGTGTGATTTTATTTCTTCCTATTATCCCAATAGGCATATTTACTTTAAATGATTAGTTTGTATAAATTATTTTATTAAATACAATCACACGTTAAAGTCTTTGATAAAAAGGTAAGTTCAATATAAAACAATTAAAAAAATTGATAATTAACTTATGAAATAATCTTAATGGACCTTAATTTTATCCTTAAAAGTGAACATGACCATGATATATCTAAATTAGGGTGTTAATGAGTCAGTGCAAGTAGCAGATAATTACTAGCACTTCAATTTTCATAAAACGCAAATTCAATGTAGTGTTTGGGTTAAGTCGTAAAATTGGGTTTAAATTCAACTTGAAGACTGATTAGATTCAAAAATATATTAACACACCCAATCCAAACATAGTGACAGATGTGTTAATTGGGCTTATGGACCCATCTTGAACCAAGCCCAAACAAAGCATATAAATGAATCTTTTGAAATTATGTAGAATTATTCTATTTTATTAAGCTCTAAATACGTTGAGATTTAAATCAAGTTTAGTCTCTGTGCTTGGCAAATTGGGTGGATTAAGGAAACGCTGAGGGAGTTGGCGGCCCAGTTGGCCCGCAAACGAGGCCCAAATCTGTCACTCGTGGCAAACGATACGACGTCGTCAAAATTTACCATAGTCGCTACTGACTAGCGCTCTTAAACCCTCTCCTTCGACAGCGACTGGCCTCTGCTTTTTCTTGTTTACGGAAAACCCTAGCTTCGTCGCCTTTCCACTGCGACAATGAAGCTCGTCAGGTTTGCTTTTCTTGTCTTCCTTGTGTTTCTTGCGTTATTATTTTTTATTCTACTGTTTTGTGCGGCTAATCCATTTTTCGGTTTCTTCTTTTTTTTTTTGGCGTTTTATTTAAGCAGGTTTTTGATGAAATTGAACAATGAGACTGTATCTATCGAGCTGAAGAATGGCACCGTGGTTCACGGAACCATTACAGGTTCTTCTCTTCGTCCGTTCATCTATAGTTCTTTGCCGTGGATTTCTCGTTATGTTTTATTTTGTACTTCAATTTAGATTTCTGAGTTCACGGTTATTTGGTTGCTAATGAATGTTTTGTGAACAAAAGATGGCTGTGTGATTGGTACATTTGGAGCAGGAACAGAGCTTACGAAGGCTGTGTGTGCCCTGTAAATTTGGATAGTTATGCATCTACAAATGTGTAAACTTTGCTTCTGGGAATCATAGAGCTCTCTTGGTTACACCATCTGTTTTCATGTTCCTAATTTTTCATAGTTATCAAGAGAAATGCTTTTTTGGAATTATTTCCGTATTATCATTGAGAAAAACATTTTGACAACACGAGGCGGAGAACAACTGCAAGAAAAGGTCGGGGGGGGGGGTGCAGGGTTCAGAGTGATGCTAGCTTTTCACTAATCTTGCCAATAGATAAATTGCAAGATTCCGCTTGTTCAATCGTAATCTGGGCTGTGGCCTATGTGCCTAGCTTCACCATTCTATCCAAGTACTGGATTCATGTGCATTTTCTTACTTGCACCTCTCCATTTATTCAACCCAATGTCAAGAATCATAAAAGAGTCTTGGTTCATGAAAAGCACAAAGCACCACCAGATTTAGCTCTCTCGTGGCCAAAAAAGAACTAGAAGCAGAGTTTGTGCAGCACTTTTCTTGATTTTTCTTTCTGCTAATAATTTCAATTCCACCTTGATATATGGTCTGTGTAATATGATTACCTGAGATGCTATTATTGGATTTCTGTTGGTTGTGTCAATGACAATTTATTGGAGAAGAAGAGTTGGTTGTTTTTTGTGTTTTGGTTCTTATTTGATTCATGTATTTTGGATGCTTGTTTGAAAGCAATAACTAGGAAACAACTTGTTGATACCAGGTGGCAAAAATTTGGTTGCTATTTCAGTGTGGGTAGCTTATACCATATGAGTTGTGGTGTGGGACACGTTCAAAAAAGGAAAATTGCAAAACTTATATGTTCATGACCAAATTGAGACCTGATATACTGCAATTCACTTTCTCTTGAAGTTAAAAATTAGGATAGAATTTTGTTTTGATCAAAACTGACTATGCTAATCTAAATACAAAGCAGGGCCCTAGTTTCACTTTAAAACTTTAATTGCTCTAAATGCAATATTGCTGTAAAAGGATTTCGTGAGCAAACAATGACTGATATGTATGTTTCCCAGTTGCCATTTTCTATCACTGATTTCTGTAACTGGCCATCTGGACTGCAATTTCTGACCTGCTTCTTTGTATTGTGCAGGTGTTGATATCAGCATGAACACACATCTTAAAACTGTAAAGCTTACTTTGAAGGGAAAAAATCCAGTGACGATGGACCACCTGAGTGTGAGGGGTAACAATATTCGCTATTACATCTTGCCTGACAGCTTAAATCTTGAGACACTGCTGGTGGAAGAGACACCGAAGGTGAAGCCCAAGAAGCCAACTGCTGGTAAAATAATGATTGCACTCAGCTTTCTTTGCAGTTTTAAATGGTGTACCTCCATTTGTATCTGATGTCTTGTCGTGTGACGATACAGGGAAGCCTTTGGGGCGTGGTCGGGGACGGGGTCGTGGTCGTGGACGTGGTCGAGGGCGTTAGTTTTCACTCCAATCAAATTACTTTTTGTAATGTTTGGTTCTGTAAACATGCGTACGGAGATATCATATGTTTGCCTAGCTGGACCTGAATATGAGATCTGGGTAACATCTCTCTTGAAGTAAAAGATGTTTGCTTTGTAACTTCGTCAATGCCGTCTCTTTCTTATGCATCTGGCTTTGTGGATTCTGATATAAATGCTGTACCCGTAATGCCCTCTGATTTATGCACGTGAGAAACATCCTTTTGAGACTTGAAACAGTTCTTTACATTCAAAATTGTGTATCACTTGTTGAAGGTTGAAAACGAGAATAGTGGATGAGAAAGAAATAACGTGAATTGCCATCCAAGTTGTTCTCTTTCTCTCTAACAATAAGAAGAGAATGAACGTAAATTGCCTCAGATGAGTTAATCAAAAACTCGCATTCACATTTTCAATTGTGATGTCCCAGCCCATTTTTCTTTTTCCGTTTCATTTTTTCAAAAGATGTGAAAGCCACTGAAATCATATTATTACTCATCGTTGAGTTATGATGCATTCTACATTTATTAATAATGCAACTCAACCTATTTTCTCCACATAAACCATACTGATGTCATAGATGACTGAAAATATAAAAACATCTCCGCAAGGCTGTTACCATGCCTCACTTGGATTTGATCAAGAAATTCATTTTCTTCAGGTTATTACCATGCCTCTACCTGTTCTTGCTGCTGCCTTTTCGGTCTCTGCATTATATCTTGCCTCCTTTTGCTGTATCACATAATTGTCAGTGGTTTACACGGACAACCAACGCAGTGACATAGAATTAATTTGTAGTTTTAGTGAGTGATTGGCACTTACAAGACAGGATTTAGATCCATTTGTTAGCCCTTTTGGTGGCCATGTGTATCGATGGGAAGAATTGGGGTTTGCTTGTCCTTTCAAATACTGCTGACCATTTGCACTACACTACAGCAGTACCAAATTCCTGCATAGAAAAACTAGATCTATTTTTTCCATATCATTTCATTTAACTTATGAATTTCCTGTTTTGTTCTTCCTAGAACTCTCAATAATATCATTCTAATCCGCATACATCCTCAACATAGATGCTACAGCATTTGTTGGTACACACATTACATCACTAACTTCAAACCAGTTAGCAGAAAATGGATAACCCTGGTAAACCTTCTGTCCCGTTGATCATGTCGCTAGTAATTGGTAATTCCTCTGCAAGACAACTTGATTTTGAATGATGATGATGATCTAGTCATTTGGTTGTCTTTTTCTCACCCGCAATTTCCACAGGACATGAGGACTTATGACAACCCATAACGGCGCAATGTTTTGGTTAGAGTTGGCATTACGTTGTACGCTTGGTAGGATCTTCGCAGTTCAATAATTGAGCCCACCTGGAGACACCAGCATAAACATTTTTACATTACAGGATTGTGCAGACAATAATTAGGCCTAAAGGGCTGCTTTGAAATGCTAGAGACGTTTGAAAACAAATGAACTTACTATGATTAGGATTGATGTGAATCCTACGGAAAAACCCTCGTTTATGCGGCGTAAATAATGGTCCAGAATAGTTGATGTAGTCGCCAAAAAGCTAAGCAACACACCCCCTGCACAGGAATTGAGTTACAAAACTGAAATGAACATAGATAAGAACAAGTCAATTGCAGATCATCATAGAGTAAAAGCGCCATACCCCAAAAACGCGTTGAGGCTTGGATCTTCGTCAAATACTCAATGGTTGCTTTTCCCGGTTTTATATTTGGAATTCTCACCCCCATCTTGTTCAAGTAATCAGCAATTTCCTTCGGCATATTGGCCTGGTTAACAATACATCAAGGTATTACAAGTGAGGCTGCTTTCACCCAGCAAAGGACCACAATCAGCCACAAAAATGGAACTTAACCACATATCTAGAATGGCTTTCATGCAAAAAGCAGAACACCTCAATATGCACAGCAGACAACGCTGACCGAAAGGGGTTATGATAAAGAAATCTAGCGTCAACTACTTGACTTGCTTAAACAAATCAGCGCCGCTTAGTTTCCAATTACTTGTTATGATCAATTTGGTATGCTTAGCAGATAGAAAGTTCATTATATTATGTCACGTTCAAATATCAAATATAAGATGAAACACATCGCATTCAAATGCTGAACGTGACATCAACAAAATGGCACAGCACTTGAAAGAGATGAATAAACCAATATGTAGCATCTACAGTGGAAGAGAACAAATAAAATACCTGTCTGCGGCAAATTTTAGAGACTCTAAACATATAATACCAAGAAAAAGTATTCACTATGTATATGAAAGTTGAAATTACTTACGATGTCAAATATGTTAAACAGGAATACGAAAAACGCATAAATTGAATAGTAAACCCATGGCTCTGCGCCACAAGTTGTGTCTGGATTCAGGACATCTCTCAAATGCTCCCAAAAGCGCGAGCCCGAAAGACTGAGAAAAATAAATATATTAGGTTAAAGCTGCAAGCTCATACTGATACATTCCAGTCAACAATATTATGCCATAACATTATGGTGGCCAATAGGTAAAACAATAAATGAGTGGCATTTAAAACGCACACAAGGGAAAAAGTATGCTAGTAAAGAAACTGGTCCAACTCCAGGCATTCACACAAATGATGCACAAGAAAATCGCCCTCATACCAAGGAGAGAATAAATAAAGATTCAGGCAAATGTTTTCGAATTGATTTCACTCACTGGTATGGAATATATGAGAAGAAACAGTAAAATGACAGAAGCCAGTACCTCGCAACAATGCCTGGAAAGCCTAAGAGATATGATGTAGTGAGTACAGGTTGCATTCCGGAAGGATTTATGTTAAATGGAATATAAGGCTCCACCTCTGTTAGAGGAGAATCTTCTCTGGTTCAAAGCAAGAAAATACAATGAATGACCAAACATTTTTGGGAACCAAATATGGAATTGAAAACACAACCTCTGTTATTGCATTGAGAAGATTAGTGGTTTCATAAAACAAACTGAGTATTGTCCTAAGAATTTCAATATGGACTACAACCCATGCACAAATGAAGTCCAAAGTCATGAAGTGATATATTTTACTCAAATCATATTTTCCATGTCATCTCATCTCACATTTTCATCCCTACCCTCTAACGGCGGCTGTTCAAGCAATAGGTGCAACTAGAAGCAAAAATAATAACTAGAATTCACCTGGCAGCAGAGGCAAGTTTGAAACCATAATATTGCAACTTGATCTTCCTGCAACCCTCAGTTAAAATGACTGCCCACACAGTCACCACAATGAAAACACCTAATACAGCAAGAACATAAGGCCACCAGCTCACAGAACTCTCTGCAATTGGGTAGAAACCCCAAAAAAATGGAATATGCTGTTAATAATCTGGAAAATATGGCTTGTTTAATTTAGATATGTTAGGTCATAATAAAACTAGCTCAGATAAAGAACAACTTCTAGATGTAAACTTACACACCATCTTAAGGGCATCAAAATTTTAGAAATTAACCGTTAGGGAAGTTAAAAAATATTTAAACTTTATATCTTATGTATAAATTCTGCAACTCATTGAGGATGGTATATCTTGGTAATCTTTCTGTGATGCAGAAAAAGCATACTCTTTCTAAGATGTCGAAAGCCCCAAGTGTAATTGCCTATGATGCCAACAGTCTTAGCCATAATTTTAAGATCTTCCATCTACCTTTTCATTTCTTTCCTGAACTACATAAGATAATATATATGTTTCAAGATTCTCACTAGGCACCAGCATCTTCCCATCTATGTCCAGAATATATATTTCATACTCTCATTTCTCAAAAAATTTGTGATATGCACAGTTGTCTGACAGTATTTACCAAATAAAAAGAAAGCAAAATCAAAAAGTTAAGTGAGTGCACTTGAAAGTTGGAGTGATTTGGTTTCCCCTGCTCACCTGAGAGCTGAGTTAACATCTTGTACAATGTATCTGTGTAGCCAGACAAAATGCTGACACAGATAATTAAAGATGATCCTTGACCTGGACATGTAAAACAGGATGGAGATTAGATAAATATTCAGCAAATATGATGACCAACAAAAATCATAAATAATAGACAATATTGAAGGTATGTCCAGTTCTAATAGATTCTAAGACAATTGTAACAATAACCACAAGTAGAGAAGTGATTGGCCTATTGAACGTCAAGATAATATAATGAACTAACAGCGTGGGCAATACTTTGGATACTTTTCCTTTCTCTCTTTTAAGTGAAAAGTATAGGAACAATTACATGCTAATTCTTTCAACTATGCAAAGTTTTAGAATTGCAAATCAGAATTATCAGAAAGGCAAGACAAGACAGAAACAGCAACACAGACAAGCGCCCCCATTGCAAGATCAATGAAGATAGCACAGAGAAGTACCAAAACCGGACTCTGATATTTCGTCACAAATCCAAGTCATTGTCATTGCACCACACACCAGAAACAAAGTTGTGACCATCACATGTTTTACCCTGCATGGCACATACAACATACCAAAAGCAATTTAGTTATCGGCAATCAAAGGAAGAGCTATCATTTGGAACTCAAATTCCTCCTTCGAGAAAAGGAAAAGAGTACAGTTTTAAGGGAACACAAGAGTTTGATAAAGGAAAAGCCTATCTTAGGATCGAAACATGGAGTGCTAAACTAGTACTGGCATAGACCAATCACAGCTAGTTGTAAGTCAGCATCTCATCACAATGCAACATAATATGGCACACGTCCTCTATGAACTTTTCATAGAAACACCGCTAAGTAATGCAAATTTAATATCTCCTCAGATTTTCTCCAGTATGGGTGTTGCCATATACCAAATAATTTTAGTTGGAATTGGACATCATAAATCAAGCCTTACACATCATGATTCAGTTTGAACTTTTAGCAGATCTACACATAAACTGCCAATTTTCAGATAATTGTCTTCAGAACCAACTTGCATGGCACACACATACTAAAGATTTTAAGAACTATGGATAAAAGTTTGGCCAAAACCCAATAATTTCACATTAACAAAGGTACAGTGAAACATATATGTGCACAACGGCTAACCACTTCAATAAATAATTTAAGAGTAATGCACATCAATCAGTGAAGAAAATAAAATACTGTTTGACTTCTTCTCACATTTCCTAAAAAGATGGGGAATGGAATTAGAAAACACCAGTTACGAAGAAAGCCAAAACTATGGAAGAGAAGAGGCTGTGGAAAAGAGGGAGAAAATTATTCGAATGCGGATGACTAATGATAATGCCTAAAGGACTGCAGAATGCACAGAACAACATATATAAGGTGGCTTGCATCAATTTTGGAGGTAAACAGATCCAGATGAGTTCTCTTTACTGCTTCATATTTTACAAACTTAGTTACTCAACTCATAACTCGAGGGCTGAGCTTCAAATATGAAATAAACATTGCCACGGTTACCTGTGACTGGCGGCATAAATAGAATAGGGAAGAGAATAAAAAGAAAGAATTAGAGCCTCCACCACTGCAAAGCCAAGAGAGATCCACCATCTGACAGAGTTTAGAGATGCATGAATACTAGATCATTCCATATGCAACCATAAAATGATTCTGTAATCAAAAAGACATTTCACAAGGACTTGTCTCACTGCTTGAGATGAATAACTAGACACACATATAACTCTTAATCTTCTCATGACCATCTAAGCCTTCTTTCCGCAGCTTCACTAAGGAAGGAACAACAAGACACAACACCTGGACAAGAGCATAAGGTAATTATGATAGCATACAAGACTGTATCATTAAAAAGCAGCGATAGCAGCATGACACTTCGAGGTTACAACTTACAAGAAAATCAATTTAAGTCCTTTCTAAGGGGCTCATTTCGTATTGCATACATACTTAAAAACTGTTTTAAACTAAGTCCTTCCACTCAATTTTTAGGTCAACCTGTTCCTTCAAATTTACCATGAACATCAGTTCTGCCATTTCTTGTATCTGCTGGGCATGCACTTCATTAAATGCCATGTCTAAATTGATTCAATTTGGGAAGACAAGTTAATTGATGGCAAATATGAATCACCTAATCCAATTACTGATTTCATTTTTGAAGTCATGGGGAATTCCTTCACTGAATTGAACAAATGCTAGTTTCATTGTCAGATTGAGTGTCTATTCAGAGTTTTCTACAGTAATGGAATCAGGATCAGCCACAATCTATACAAAGGCGGGAAAAAATTATTTCCCCACCAAAGAGAAAACAGATTGGGATCTAGTAAAACATGCAAATTCTAAAAATGTCCGTTCCACTGCCAAATTACAATATTATTTTATATTCATTCCACAAACTCAAAGCACAAGTGTAAGTTGAATTCAATTATTACTTAAAACACAGTCTCAAAGCTATTAAACCTGCATAAGGATTGATGCTGCTATTTGAGGACTGATCCCCAGCTGAAAAAGAGAAAACTTGAGCCGTGGTGTCAAATCACCAAGGTCATCTGCAAATACAGAATTATCCAAATACATAGGAATAAATATATGGAGACTGAATGACCAGTAATTAACTAAAGCAAGCCAAGTAATTAACTAATCAAGGAGACAAAACAAAATTCACCAGTTTTGTTCATCGAAAAAATAATTATATAAGAAACACGTCCACTATTGGAATAGCAGGCCTAATTGTTTATGAACATATTGTATTTGAAAAAAAGACATAAAAAATATATATGCTTTCGGATAGAACAAAACACCATAATGCAATTCAAGTTGGAGAATACGTCATTTGCATGCAAAATTATGCAGGGAAGAATATCCACATGTGCATAGTCTATCTTTTTAATCGACCCAAAGGCCAAGATAACTTGAAGGAACTTGAATGAAAACAAGAACTAATTCACTAGCTAGTCCTCTACTAACCAAGATTCAAATCAACCTAAAATTGATGAAAATTCACTCACCAACAGATCCGGAGACAAAGCTGAGATAATTTTCTGGTATCAACCTTCTATCTAATCCCGGTAAGAGAATGAAGTAGCCAAGGCGGCTCATTACTATCAACACAGCAGTCACAAACAACCTCCTCCTTATCTCACTCTTGAAAAAGGATTCTGCGGCATTGTTAATGATCGAACCAAGCCGTACGAAGTTCAAAAACTTATTCCTGAATGCCTCAGGCTTTGGCTCCAAAATTTCAGAACTTTCAACATTATTCAAATTCAAACTACTTTCCTGATTCCTCGATGACTCTGTAAACTGCTCAAAATTTATGGATTCTGTTGATGCAGCCCGAACATATATTGAATTCCTAGAAAAACAACCGGACGACGAAATCCCTTTCTTTTCTTTGAAGAACACTTGTTTTCTTGATAAAGAAAATGGCCTACTAGTTGATTCTGACTGCACTGTGTTAAAACAAGCACGAGTTCTTGACAACCTTAAATGATGAAATTGAGAATTGCGCTGAATATTTCCACCTGAAAATCAGAAAAACAGCAAGAAACCACTAATATCAAATTACTGAGGTTTATCTGAACGAAATATTTTTATTGATAACATGAAAAACATAAGGTCAAAAAAAATCTATCCTTAAACAAAAAGGCGAAAATTCAGGAGCTGTTGATGCTCTAGGAGTATAGAACTGCAGAGAACTTGATTTCCAGCCAGCGTAATTGAAGACAGTACTAAAGCATTGAAAATTTATTAACATGAAAACAATACGTTCCGATTTTTTTCCAATAGACAAGAGAGAAGTACGGCACATAAAAATAAATAAGTATCCAAAAAGAAAACATATTCTCACACTCGAAGAAGTAAAAATGGTTTATGGAGACAGAAACGAACCTTGAACGCGGAAATGGGGGTGAGGCTTGAGAAGAGTGGCTTCCATGGAAGCGATGCCGTGAACCTGCAACCGTTTGAGAGAAACTGGCTCCTTATCTGGTCGAAGTATTTGAGTGCTGTCGGTCTATGGGGTCCGAATTACACTTTGGGCGTGCACAGTCTTCGGTTCATATATGTAACTACGGGAAAATTCTGAAATTGCAACGAAGAAATGTTCATTGGTGATAAGTGGTTTTCGTGATGGGCTTAGCCCAAACTTGTTGGACATCTGGCCCAACACCCTGATATTGGCTGCTCCTTCCTCTATGAGGCCTGTGGCAGGCTACATCTTGAGTTCTTAAGAAGGGAGTGCTTCGGCTTCAATGTTTGATTAACCAAATCTATATGGGACAGCCACTGTTTGGGCCTCCAAAGCTCTTGTAATTTTTTTTGTCTGCTTGTAAGGGTCAACTGGGCCTCCAAAGCTCTTGGGCAACACAAGGTTTTCAAAATCGACCCAAACCGACCGATTCTCTGGTTCGGTCTGTCATTATTTGAGACGATGTGAACTATTCAAACTCGATCGAAACTGGATTAAACCTATTAAACCAATAAAAAAAATTGGTTTTACTATTGTTTATTGATAAAAATTTTAAAAAATAGAAGTTAAAATTTTTAATTAATATACATAAATAAAATATTTTTATATCTCTTATAATTTCATTTTTACCTCCAAAATAATTTATTATATATAAAATTTTCACTAAATATTGTTTTTATTTGAACTTATTTTATAATTTTTATCTATATATTTTTCTAATGTATTTTGAAATTAAAAATCTCTAGTTATTGTGTTTTTTTATTTTCCAAAACTCATTTTTTAATATTTATTTTTTGTTTTGAATTTAATTCAATTTCTTTTATATTATTGTAATATTTTTATTTTTATGGGATTATTAATTTTTTGTTATACGTGAAACTTATCATTTGATATATTAATACATAGACATGAATTACTTTTATAATATCATTTTAATACTATTATATATGTCTAAATATTATATATAATTTAAAACAATCAATTTTTAGAAACAGTTGAATTCATTGGACTAATGATTAAGTAAGTCAATTAGCTCTTTAATTCGATGACCCATTTATTTTTCAAAGGTACACCCCTACAATTCACTATTTATAAAATTGTAAATTGATTATATTATTAGATGATGAATTAAATGATTTGATTCAATTGATTGAACCATCTAACAACAATCAAATAATGATATTAGTATTTTGCACAATCGTTACACACGCAATTTAAAAAAATATTTTGTAAATAAAATTACTTCAATAGAATATATTTATATTAAATAGTGTAATTCAATTATATTTTTTTATTAAAATTTTAAATCAAAGTCGAGAAAACATTTGACAAACTATTTTTAAAAGTAAAAATAAAATAAATTATATAAAAACAGAGATGAAGAAAAGTCAAATAGAGGTTACAAACTAAATGAAGAAAAAACTGAAATTACATTAGAAGAGAAATAAATAAAGGCTTTAATATATATATATATATATATATATATATAGGTAGAGATTGTGAGTAGTTAAAATTGAATTTATTAGAAAGAAATTTTAGAAAATTTGTTAAATACTTGAATGTAGTAGTTAGTCTTAGCATTTTACTTCAAATTAGCCAGTTTAACTAGTTTGTTCTTTACTGCCATTTCCTCTGTTACCATTTTATTTAAAACTTTTTTCGTTTAATTACAATAAAATTTTAGTTAATGTTTTTTATATGGCTTCTTTTAATTCTTATAACTTTGAAATAACATTTTTAAGCATTAATTTACAATCAAATTTTTACTTTTTTCTGACACACACACACATTGAGATTCTTCAATTTGTGTGTGTGTGTGATATGTACACATATATGATTTTATGAAAATTAATTTTTAAAATAAATTTAATTCAATAAATTATTAACAAAAAGAATGATAAGGCTCAGTGCAATAATTAATGACTCAACAACTCAATAAAAAATTATCATAAAACTAAAACAGAAGTTCAATTGAAATTAAAGTCAAAAAAACAGGAAAAAAGCACTAAATAAATAAATGAACGCCGCAACCATATAAGAAATATGCCAGAAATTAGAGTGAAGTACAAAATGAACAACTATGATTTTTTCACCAAATTTTGGCATAAGAATTTGTACAATTTGGATTATTGGTTTACCAGGAAATTATCAAACAAATAAATGCGTGTGTGTGTAATATATATAAATTCCAATATATCCAAAAACAAAGCACCGTGATTACTATGACTAGGTTATGTACATGTTAAAAATGTTAATTTCCATTACGGGTTATGTCCATTATTGCATAGAGATCTCTTGTGAGGCTCAATTCCTGTCAAGATATCAAATTAAATAAATGGAATTTCATCATTAGCTCATCAAATTATGTATTACACATGTATAGCCTAGAATTGTAATTTATATACAATATCATAATGGCGTGATCATGAAACTTGGAAGCTAGGGCAGTATTGAAGATTTTGTATTGGATCCCCTCATAATTGCCCTTCCTTTGTCGTCTGTAGCAGTGAACAAAGGGTAGGAAGCCAGCCAATAAATGCAGTGGAAAAAGAAGATCGCAACTTGGATTCGTCACATGCACCTAAATATTCACTGTATCTTCACTGGGATTTCTTAGGGGTATCGTAGCCCAATCAGCCTGCTGCATGCAGGCATCAAAGGCATGCCTGCATGCATGCATGGAGGGGATACGATGCGAGGCCCACAAATTTAGATATGCTGGCTTAGGGGTAGTTATGTCAATTTGATTAGATTCCCCTTCAAG
The DNA here is from genome assembly GCA_019155195.1 of Avicennia marina. NCBI lineage: Eukaryota > Viridiplantae > Streptophyta > Magnoliopsida > Lamiales > Acanthaceae > Avicennia > Avicennia marina. Next base: position 476,054 of record CM032783.1, read on the forward strand.
TTCGACATGCTGTTGCCTGATTCTTTCAATTTGGTTGAATTCCATTTTGAAATACAATAAATTATTAATCTTCTCAATTTAAGTGGTCTTTACTTTCAAGACTAAGTGTTTGTTACTCATAAATAATTATCTTAATTTAGTTTAAATTTATCTTTAAATCTAACAAATCGTTACTTACTGATATTTCGCTCAAATTAATTGGTCATCGTTACATTCAATTCCAACAAATTGTTGTTCATAAATAACTTTTTTAATTTGGTTGAACTCTATATTCAAGTCCAACGAGTTGTTGTTGTTGATACTTCTCTCAATTTAATTGATCTTTATATCAACTCTAAACTTAACTGGTTGTTGTTCACGAATAGTTTTCTCAATTTGATTGTACTCCATTTTCCAATACGACAAGTCGTTACCGTTGATAAATTGTTGCTCATGGATGATTCCTTCTTGGCATGACGCCAGATATCTACTTGATCAAACGCTTACATTACATGTACTTCCTCAAAAATTATAATCATGTTCATTACATGAAGAGTTTTCTAGGAGGCAACGAATTGAGATTAAATATGTAAGAAATTTAAAGTGAAGGAGGGAGCCAAAGTGACAGACACACAAGGAAGAACAATGTCAACTTTGTTGCAGGCTGTGTTGGTTTCAAATAATTAGAAGAGGACAATCCCGTGGATTCTCCCAGATCATAGACTAGATTTCCAAAATCCAAATGCTTGTTAGAATGTGGGTCTTCCCCTTCTCGTGATATCCTAAACCGATACCTTGTCAGTAGTTTTTCCACCAAGCATGCTGCTGAAACAAGTGATTGAAATGATTTTTTATTTTTATTTTTATTTTGATCGTTATCAACCCTGATGTATCCCATTAATTCTATGTTTTTTTTTTCCGGAAATATCCAAGAGCACAAAAGAGGTTTCTTTGGGATATGTTTGTTTCACATATTTCAATTTTCTTTCTCCCCGTCAAATTTTACTTAATTATACACACTATTAAATAAAATTTTTATTTAAATTTAAATTCAAAAATTTTTTCTTATAAATATATATATAACTGACGATTTAAGATTCAATTATTACGTCTATTTAAAATTTAATTATTAAATCTATTTAAAATCAAATCAATACATATATATGTACAAATATACGCTTATAGGTATAAATACAAAAATTCAAATAAATTAAAATTTTCATCTCATAAAATTTTACAACTAAACATAATTTTCATCTCAACAAAAACTTTCAACAAGCATCATCCCCAACAAAAACATAGTCTTGAGAATATGATCTCTATGTATATAGTATTGACTCGACTAAATATAGTATTGCATAAAAAATACTTATCACCGAGGACTAATAGCACCCAAATGACATTTCGCCTTCAATATATAATTATGCTGCGAATGACCTTATTAATTACCCCATATAATTTCTCTCATTTTAAAAGTACACAGTCAAGCTTGTGGCAATAAAAGAACCTTTTCTTCTTCAAGTGATGATGACAACAATCCACGTACCAAATGGAAAAATGGATTAGATTGATGACACTAGGAGTGAAATCAAGTCGAGTCGAATTCGAGTAGTAATTTACTCGAATTCGACTCAAGTTAATTTTTGATGAGCTCAACTCGAATTCGAACAAAATTTTACAATTCAAACTCGAATTCGTTAGGCTTGGAGCTCGAGCCAAGCTCAAATTCAAGTTCAAGTTGAGTGTACTACAGAGTATAATTATTTTTGAAAAAAAAAAAAAGAATTGAGCTCGACTTGATTACTATATCGAGTCGAGTTTTAATCGAGTTATTCGACCGAGTCAAGTTGAGCTACTTGATTAACTAACACTCCTAGAGACAAATATATGGTTGTTATCCCCAAACATTGCGAAGATGCAACTTTCGTTTTTTCTCTTGTGGAGAGCAAGGCAGTGGCACACGTAGGATAAAAGGAGGGAGAGGACGTTCGAGGCTGAGCACCACCACCACCACAAAGAAGTGGTGGGGCTTCCACTCGTCACGGTGGCGATGAAGCTGACTGCCCACCTTCTCTATCGAGCACCCGGTTCTTGAATCTTGCCAACTAGTCTGCATCTAACTCTACAACCTTACAAGTCACAACAACATTAAGTACACATGGTATTTCTGGATAATGAGGTGGTAATTAATTAAATTACTTAACTCAAACTCACTTTGATTCGAATGTATTTTTGTGTGTTCTAGAGATCAAGCTCGTGATTCAAATTGGAGCTTTTGTTCTAATCTACAAAATTGAGTTAAGAGAAATTTCGAGTAGTTATTTAATTTAGATTATTATTTGAAATTGACTCGTTAACAGCTTTAAAGGTCACCCCACTGAGCCATAGTAAGATCAAGCACATACTGCATTTACATCAAGTGATTTCAAACAATGACATGTCATCATCTTAAACTAATTACGTTTTGTCAATTCAAGAATGATTTGTTATACATATACACATATACAAATGCACTCCATTCACACACTCAATGATTTGACTTTCAAGATTTTCAAACGATGTGGGGCCTTGCAAAATTTAGACCCTGAATTTTGCTACATTATTCGAGATACATACCATTTTGCGTACCGTTGAGGGGGAGCTTTTTGGGTGCACAAGATCATGAACATGTTATTAGTTCCCCTATAGGGTGCCAATGGCATATGCTGTCCACAAGGACAAAGGCCTATTCTCCTTAGTAATGTTGTGAGAGATGGCAAAGAATACAGGACCATAACAAATTATTGATGACACTTGTGTATATATGTACACTCTATAATTAAGCAAACAAAAGTATACAACTGTCTTTATTATATGTTTTTTTAACTTTTAGTACTTTTAATTCTCCCATTGTCTTAACTTGTTATTTTTATTAGTATTTTCTCTTCAATTTTTTCCTTTTTTCAAATTCTTTATTTTATTATTTTAATTTTTTTTATACTTTTAATTTAAATAAGTTTATTTTTATTATTTAAAAAATAATTTATAAATAAATTTAGAGTGGTTTTGTAGCATCTTGTTGTCAACTTTTTCGGAGTAACGAGGTTTTATTTATGTCCATGCATGGCTACGTGGACGACGCATTTTATTCCAAGTTGCATGGCTAACAGTACACAACCCTAAACATAAGAAAAGAAAAAAAATAAAAATAAGAACAACTTTTGGTGCAGGGCTTGTCAGTGATTCCACAAAAGGAAACCGTATTAGATCCAATCAAATTTGACTGTATTATTTCGGCAATTCATAGTAAGTAATCACCTATAAAGAATTGCGTGCCTGTGAGGTAACTTTTAATATATATATATATATATATAGTTTATTCGATTTTTTTTTTTGTTTAAAGTGTATCTCATCATTTCTTATCATATAAACTCAATTTTTAGCACTTCAAAGTTTTAAGTTCACTCTAATTTATAAAATATGACTAATTTCAAATTGAACTGCAAATACGTAATTAATATTCAAGATTCCAATAATTGATAATTGATTTTCAAACAGAAGTCCAAACATCTCTAATTAAGCTGTGACAATCAAACACTCCAACTTCAAGATTAATAAATAAACAAGCTAGAAATATTTATACTTGAATCCAGTCAACCACAATAGTCAACCCTTGGGAGAACCCAGTCAACGCGAGCTCTGAGCTATGGCGGAACCAGGGTTTTCACGACATGGCCACGTAAATAGGGAAACTCGGCAACCTCTCGCCACCGCTCCATCTCCATTAACGCACCTGCCGCCGGACCATTCCCCTCGCCCTGCTCTGCCACCGGCTTTTCCTCCATCTTCCTTAGGATTTTCTCCCTTCAGGCATCCATTAGAATCAGCTTCATTCCCGCTTTCATGTCCACAATCATCCCTGAGAAACGAAAGCCTGACCCGCCCGTTTCCGCGCTCGGCCCTAAAACAAGCTCTGCAAGAGGAAAACCTGGAGGCCCTGATCACGAGTCGGCCGTTTTTGCGATGAGTCTCCACGTCAAGACAGTGACTGCCTCTGATGGAAGTCAGCGAGGGTGGCGGCAGCGGAACCTCCCCGCCGCGTCTACTTCGCTTGCTGAACTCTAAGGTTTTTGGATGCTCGGTTCTGCTAGAGCCCTGTCTCTGAGGCGTAACACACAAAAGTTCATCCATATATGGAATCATGCGGGTTCCGTTCTCGCTTCCTAAGCTCTCAGTGCACATTTCCAGGCTTCTCGTGGTCAGTGCGAACGTGGATCTCCCGGATAGTGGGTGCACGTAAACATGCTCCGAATCACAGGCAAGCTTGCGTGAAGTGTTTGTGAGAGTTTGAATGAAATTCCAGCCATTGCTGGATTGTTCCTCGTTTGGGTGGCTGTCAGTGTTTTCTTCAATGCGTAGACAGTTTCTCTGGTTTTCTGGACAGGACAAGGGTGAGTCTGGTTTGGGGGAAACCAGTGGCACACGTGTTTGGAGTATAAGAGGCTCCAAAGAGGATTCCAGTCCATGGAATTCACTTGAATTGGAGGACATATTCTGTCTGTTGAGATTTGAAGATGTTGGACACGGCAAAAAACACAGCAAATGGGAAGGATTACAAACAGGGGACAGTGGCACTTCCAAACAGGCCCTAACAATGGACTAATGCATATGACTAACTACTGAGGGGGATGAGAAGGGTATGTGTAGTGGCAAAGAGGGTGAAAGAGGAGAAGGGTTTTGACCCAAGATTGTGGAGATGTGGTTGCTTCTGGAAGTGGACAAAGATTGAGGAATGAATGAGAGGAAGAGGGTATGTTGGGGTGAATTTATAGGCGCAAAAAGTGCTGTTGCATCGAATCTTAAAAGGTTATGTTTTTTTTAGTTTTTTGGTATAATTTTGTTGAGAATTGTATAAAAGTAAGGGAGTGATGAAAATAAAATTAAAAAAGTACAATAATTGTTGGGCGTGTGTTGTTTGAAAACAAAATAGTCTTCGCTCAGCTGCACAAAACAAAGAGGCACAGGGAAGAAGAAAATTAGGCCCCAGATTGTTGTCTCAGATTCGACTGCGGTGGCTGGTTTTTGAAGCTATGCTCAGCAAAAATGACATTGATTGACATTTCACATATCTCAACGTGGTTGGATCTGATTGGTTGGTGTTGGGAGTACTTGAATTGAACTGAGGGAGGACCAACATTTTGGGAGCCTATTTTCAACCCAAAAATGTGCCAACAGAGTGTCCTGAGCGAAGGATGTACCTACTGACAGGTTCTTGAGCCAAAATCCGATGGCAATTTACTTAACGGATTGAGTTTCCAAAAGGGGGTCTTGAAGGGGCATTTCCTCTTTGATTTGGTTTTAGGTTTTCAGATATTATAAACTTGTTCCCATGGATTTGGTAATAAAGTTGGGTGAATCTCTAAATATGTGGTTAAGGGTGTTTAAGGCCTAACAAATTTAGAAGACTTGGATTATGATTTAAATAGTTTTAACTTGTGTGTGTGTGTGTGTGGAATATATAAAAATTCTAATAATTATTAAATGATATGTTAAATATATAAAAATGAATATTAGTGTTGAAAAGGTTAATAAAGAATGAAGATAGTTGTCAAAAGTTTGTTGGAGGCCCTGGTGGAGGAGAAATGCCAGCTAGGATCAGGAGTTGGAATTTTGTCATGGAAAAAGTTGCAAAACTAACATTATGTTTGGTTTTAGGAATTTAAAAAATAAAAGAAAAAAAATATTTTTGATTGATTGATTAAAAAAATCTTGTAAAAAAGAAAATTGTAGGTTAAGAAAAGAAAATTTATTTTCCTCACAAAAATTAAAGGAAAACTCTTTTAACTCTCATTCCTCCTATAAAAATTTCATTAATTCTATTTTTTACTTATTTCTTCATTATTTTGCTCAAATTATAAAAAAATCACTTTTAAGTTTTTTGTTGATATTATTTCTTTTTTTTTTTTTTACTGAAATCCTTTTAACCCGACACCATATGAAACTTCGAATTTTTTTCATTTTCTTTTTCTTCTTTCATCATTTTTATTCCCACTCTAAATTCTTAAAACCAAGCATTCTCTAAAACTCAACCTTTAATTTTGCAATTTATGGAAAAAACATTCCATTACAAAAGGGCAGAAAGCTCTTGAAAATCTCTACCTGATTGCCCATTTTTGGAGGCAATTGAGAATGCTTCGTGTTTCTAATATACATGATTTTGAATGTGGCTTCAATTTTTTATTTTTATTTTATGTGAAACAGAACTTAGGTGAAACTTTGATTTCTTGTATCTAAGAAGCTTATGACAATTTTTATCCCACCATGTATCTTTTACAGTATGTGGAGATGAAGGATGCTGTGGAAGCTTCAAAGGAACTGATACAGTCTGAGGAGGCTACATACAAGTTTGTCGCCGCAGGCGGTTCAAAACAGTATCCCGCCGGCGGCGGCTGCTCCTCCGGTGCTGCCGGTGGTCCTAAGGAAAAGAAGAAGAATTGCAAGAAGAGAAAGGCCAAGCCTTGATAATGCTGTCACAAAAAGTTCTGTTGAGCTACGAAGAACTCGTTTGTTTTGTTCCTTTTCTTGATGAGTTGAATACTCTACATTTTAAGAGTGACACAATGATACAACCTTACACTAATGTTTGGCTCAAGGATTTTTGTAAGAAAAAGAAAAGAAAATAATTTTAGTTATTTGATTGATAAAGAAAATGGTAAGGAAAAGAAAAGTTAATGGAAAATGTAAGCTATGTAAAAAGAAAATTATTCTTTTCAAAATAGTGAAAAAAATGAGAAAAAAAATTATTTTAATTATCTCTTCTTCTTTAAAAAACATCATTATTTTTATTTTTCTCATTCATCCTCAAATTATTTCTCTTAAATAACTGAGGCAGCCTTGGTGGTGGTTGTGACTTGTGACCTTGCAAATCATAAAAATGAATGAAGGCCCCAGCCATTGATTTATGCAACTCGGGAAGAAATAGCCAAAAAAAACCCAAATGAGGATGTGGCTGCTGGGATTCGAGCCCAGGTCTCCACGGCCACAACGTGGAATTCTTACCACTAAACTACAGCCACTTTGTTGGCAAGAAAATCTACATTGCATTAATACAGTCATCTGATCTGCCTTCGATTCTTTGTTATCATACAACGTAGAATCGAATGAATATAGAAACAGCATTATTTATTCATTCATTCATATGTTTGTTTATTGTTAAATAAATAAATCTTCCCATGATTGAATCACTTTATTGCATGGAAGTTGACCTCCCATTTAACATAAAAACCGAGCACTTGTGACGAATAAACGACCTAACGTAACACATAATATGTTACGCGTAGCATGAAGATAAGGATAATATGAGGATGATTGCATTCTCAAGAGATGAAAAATAAAACAAAAGAAAATGAAACCATATGGAAGGACGGGACTGTTATTTTTTATTTCTTATATTATTTTTTGGGAGGAAGGTATTGTTATTTGCATTAAAACAGGAATACCAGCTTCATCTATATACATATATACTTTTTTTCTTGTATCGGCATAACATAAATGGCTTTATATTCATGTAATCTTCTGTTTCTTTTCTCTAACCTTTTGTCTAGGTCCATCTATCCCTACGGATGTATAATTGACACGTCTATTATTTCTCTACGCACTTCAACTATATAAATGCATAACCACCATGTGTTGAAAGAAATTAAAATACAAGAGTGGAAATAGAACAGAGGAGTTGACGTGGATTTCATGTCGTAAATTTTTTTTAAGATGTCTCTATTGATGAATTTCAAACTACGAAAGAGAATTGGTCAAAAAAAGATGATTCCATTTGCTGTCCTCAATCCATCTCTAGAAGACAAAAGGCTCTAACCTCAAGAGGCTAAAATAGATGTGAATTATTTTGAGCATCTTGCAGGAACAAATGCCATTAGTATGTTAACCAATGAATTCTCACCCTCTGTTGTATGAGCACTTAGTTGACGAGTTGAGGATCATTATCTCCCTGTTTGGTGCTGTCTGCCCATTCCGTGTTGCTGAATTTTCTCAGCACTTATTCTTGCATTGGTGCATTGATTTGTTCAATATCCAAGCACTATTGACTTCAAATTCCTTGTCATTGTTAATGGGCATTAGTTTAAAATGAAGATATATTCTTGCATCCTCCAGGTGTAGGCATGTCAGTGGAATTATAAAACAATATCCAAATTCAAATTTATATCCAATATAATATATAATATCAAACTCAGTACCCATATCCAATGAATTTAAAACTAAAAGTCCAAGTCTTAACCTATCTATTAATATTCATGAGTATTTGTATCCGATATTTACTCATTAATACACAGAGTTATTTTTTAATAATTTGTTATTAATTTTCTTAAAAATTCATTTTACAAAAATAATCATACATATTTAAACAAAAACTTCATGATCTTTTTTAAGCAAACATGCTTAAATATATTTCTTATGTTAAATATTAATGAGAAAATTTAAAAATATAATAAAATTTTATAATAAAGATGACTTCATTGAAATAATATTTGATAATTCACACTAATTACTATGAATATTATATTATGAGTATTTATGAATATGAGTATTTATGAATATGAGTATTATGTTATACGTATTCATAAATATGAGCATTTAAGAATATTTTATATTACTGGTATTTGTGGGTATAGATATAGATGGGGTAAATCCTACCAATTGACAGGTCTATCCAAGAGATTAGTTAAAAAGGTAACAATCTGCTAAGCACCTTACTATTTTCAAGTTCATCGCTGCGATTATTTAGAAGGGATTGCGTAGTCACCGTTTAGCATGAACGGTGCAGCAATACTACAAGACCCAGCAACTAAACCACCACAAGTTCCCCTCATCATTTTGGTGAGCATAAATGTACAATAAAACATAAAACTGCATCCTAGTTTTCAACCCTTTACATATGGAAAAATAACAAAGCAGTCATGTTTAATATACCACGGCACACATTAACCTGCATTCCGATCCTACTTCATGCCTGCAGTTCCACAAAAAAGCCTGCTGCATCCAGGAGGACTGCCAAATTTATCCACTACACAAGACATGGCCCCTGATGCATCATAAATCACCATATGGAACATTTCATGCCAAGACCGTTGCAAGTCAGGATAAGGCTCTTGTAACGACTGAGGTAGTCCTGCATTCCATGAAGTAATTAATGAGATATGGAGACCCTAATGGGCCGCGTGAATTCAAGTGGATTAATAAGGCATGGATGCTAAAAAGCTTCAAAGCAAACTAGACTCTCACCATGATGTCAGTGTCATTTGAATATGGCATCCCTTTCTTATCATACTCATGCCGTTTTAGAGGATCACTTAACACTGTTCAAAAGAATTGAGGCACCCACTGTAAGTCAACTTTTGGAACATCTACAACGCATTAGCATCCAACCAACATATAAACAGCTATGTAAGCAACCTGGTTTGCTGAACAAGTTCGCTGACACAGAAAAAATGGACTGGACCTTCCAACAGTAGCTGGCTTCACAACTAGACAATCCACCATATATACTAAAACAAATCTTCTTTCCACCTCTTAGCAAGTTAATTTTCTTGAAATAGGCTTCTCTTCATAATTATGTAAATTTAAACCTTCTTTTTATGAGAACATTCCTTCCACATGGTTCAAGCTTCCTAGTAGTTAAGATATTGTTGGACAAAAACAAAGTGACAACCTCAAAAACTTAAACTCATCTACACACCAAAAAATGTTTTGCCCACAATTACGTAAATCATTATTAAATCTTTTAGTTGTCTGTGCCTTCAATTCAAAAAGTTATTACGCTTTCACCATCTTCATGTCTGTGCCTTATCATGTCTTCACTCTGCTATCGAAAAAAATTTATGTCACACATCTATTTTGGGTTAAATTAGTTATATTAAGACTTCCTGGGAGAACATGTTCTGGTGAACTACAATCTCTGAGAGATACATTCTAAAGTCCAATGACCAATGTACTTTTTATTCCCCACCAGGAACAATAAGCCAACGGACTCCAATATGTTAAAGTATACTTGTGTACAACTCATACAGAAAAGGAACAGATCATTACACACTAAATCTGAAAATATTTCCTTCCAATTAATTATAAATATAAAGAAAGGCTTTTGAAGGCATCAAATTAACATCTTTCAGATCAGGGTTGTAAAAAGCTAAGAAAATAATCCGGGAGTTCCATTTTTGTCTTGATCAGAAGTATAAAGGTGGTAAAGCTGCCAACGGGACTAACACTAGCTTTCATACCAAGGATTAGAAATGCCAAAAAAATCAATTAGCTAATCATTTAGCCTAGAACTCATCAACGCAGCTTTAATGGAATTAAGACTTTCACACCGAGGTTCAGAAGTGCCAGAAAAATCAAACTAGTCCTTTAGCCTAGTGTTCATCAACGCATAGTATCTGAATGTCCCAGGGTATCAATGAAACATCAAGCATTTGTGCCACTACAGGATTATCCTATTGAAGCATCTAATAAGTTTAATAAAAATAAAAAAACCACAATAATACTTGAATTTTCGAGGCGGCAACTCCCATGAAGGCAGGAAACAATTAGGGCAAACACAGTTAGTGATTAAAATATAAACAGTGGATTAAACGAATGATGCGTAGTGTAGAATTGAAGAGAGGCTCAAGTACCTTGATAAGCTTCGTTTATTTCTTGAAATTTTGAAGTGGCCGTGTCGTCGCCCTTTTGCTTATCCGGGTGGCATTTCTGAGGTGGGAAAGAGGGGGCAAATAGGATAAGAGGAGAAAAAAAATCAAAACCGAAATTAACGATACCTCACGAAAACCAGGAACAACAAACATAGTGAAATTCATGTACCAAAGCAAGACGGATATAATTGGAACGAATAACTTCTTCAGAGGCATCATAATCCACCTCAAGTATCTTATAGTAATCCTACAAGCGTAAGCACCCAAAACAAAAATTACTATCAACAAAATCCGTAAATTTCAATATATAGAAGCAGAAGAAGAAAACAAAAAAAAAACAAATATGAGATAGACCTTGGGCTTTGAGGAAACGGAGAGGAAATCAAAATTGACATGAGAATCGTGGTCCGATTCTTCTTGGTCTTGGAAATCGTACCACTCATCCCACATCATTTTGCGAAGCGAAACAAGGAGGAGATGCTTTGGTACTGCGGTAATTCTTTTCCGCAGAGCAGCTGGAGAAAAATCGGTGAGAAATCGAGTTGAATCAAATTGAGATCTAGCGTTAATTGGAATAAGAGCAGAAAGGAAGGGAGAAAGGGACGAAGAGGGAGAGCGGCGAAGGCCTACAAACGCCTTTCCGTCTCCCTTTTTATATTCGATAGGGATTTTATGCATTCATGCGAGACAACGATGTTGAATTTCCCGATTAGATTGAGGTCATTAAAATTATTTTATAATATTAATTTAAATATAAAATTACGATTATTAGAAATATTTTATAGGATTGATTTATTAGATTTATTATACAAGAGTAATTATTTATTATTTTAATTATTTTATATCTAACTTACAAGTTTTAATCTATCATAAATAATACTTGATAAAATAATTTATCTAATTTAATGATTTTCAAGTAACTCGCGTTGCCAGATTGGCTGCAACAGTAAGGATTTGTTTGGAAGGTGACTTTGCTGGATGATGGATATTAGCAACTAAGATTTTGTTTCGAGATGGAAAATTGTGTATTATAGCCTGAATGTATAGAAATAATGTCAAATAATTTTTTAAAAAAGATTAATATATTTAGAGTGTTTATTTTGATGGATTGAAGAGTAATGAAAATAAACCACTGACAATAAAATATTTAGATCAATGGGTGGGCACCTCATTGAACAAGAATTTGATCTTGCAAATTTAGTTATAACACAGAAACAATTCTTATATTCAATAAAAAAATAATTATTGCAAGTTCTATCAGACTAAGATTCAATCTATTTTGCCCGTATTGAAGTCTTAACAAATTAAATTGGAGTATCAACTTGAAGTTGATAATTACTTAATTTAACTCAATTTAATTTAGTATAATTCAAATTCAAATTGAGACAAGCAACGAAGTTAAATTTAAAAAAAATGTTAAAGTTAACTCAATAAATTACACAAAATAAAAAAATAAACTTGATCCGAATAAATTTAGTTATTAACAACACCCCACATAAACCAATTCTTATTTATGTCTTAAGGAAGATCCCTAGAGCGTTGTCAGGGCTGATCAAGACTCAAGACAGGAATCAAAAGACTACATTGTGAAATTACATCTTTCTCCGTATTACAGTTACAGCTCAGGATGTATTCTACATACAGAGACTTGAATAACCTCATCTCAGGAAGCCACACCCATGCAAGCTGCCTGGTCGTATTACAGTTACAGCTCAGGATGTATTCTACATACAGACACTTGAATAACCTCATCTTAGGAAGCCACATCCATGCAAGCTGCTTGTCCATGGTCACCGCTGCACTCAACACCTCCAAGACTATAACCATTACATTTTTTAAATTTTCTTTCTTTTTTTTACATTTATCTAATTTACTAAAAAAAAAAAAATACACCTAAAACACTAGTCCAAAAATAAAAACAAACATAGTCATACCTACTCAATGAGCATCTCCTCAAAAGTACAATGCCATGCAATAGGATATGTTCATCAGCTTTGCCTAACGGGTTCACCCCATCACAAGTGGCTAAATGCTCACAAATGTTGAACAACCAGCTCGTGGTACATTTCGGACTGCTTTGGAGGCCTCTCCAGGGCTATCCAACCAAATTTTCCTTTACGGAAATCTGACAAGATGCGGAACGCTGCTTGGTGAGTGTTTCCGTTGAACAGCTGATCAGCAAGCTTGTTAACGAATCTGCAATTTGATAAATTTGGAAGTGAACATGATGTTAATCAGCAAGGGCATTCTGCAGAGAGTAGGCCATGTAGGGATTGCAAAAATTGTTTGAAATAAAATTGATTTCATAATGTGGATCACTAATTGGCCTAGACTCCGCTTCCAAAAGTGAACATTAACATCACCGGATAGCACAACAGAGCTTACATTTTGCCAATCTGACCATCTGTCCCAATCTTGTAGCGGTTGTGAAGAGCATTATAACCTGTTTCAAACAACAAATGAGATGGGCAGATGAATCAAGATAATGTCTGGTTTCTAGTTCGACATTTTTTTAAAAAAAAAACACCCCCTCCCTTCCTGGTTTTACACTTCTTTTCACATTATTACTCTAGTAGAGATTCGCTTAAATCAAAGATCCCAGAAAGTCCTGATGATCCCATTTGGTGGAAGCAATCTACATGTTAAGGCTGCAAGAGCCTGAGTTGCAATTAGTGGCATTTGTACGCAGCCAGATATTCAAGATTGTCTCTATTTGCAGTTTTATTAATAGCTCATTCTAGAAAATAAGCACACAACATACCCACTGAAGGAATCCGTGCCAACATCTGCACCAGGACGGCTGCAACTTCAGATATATCATAAGATCTTTCCCCAATGTCATCGCATATGGCAAGCTTAATAGCAGCTGACTGATCATTGATCCTCATTGGAATTATACCAGGAGAATCCAGCAATTCTAAGCCTTTCCCAAAGCGAACCCACCTTTGGTAGGCATAAAGAAACGTTAGAAATTACAGATAGGTAATATTAGCCAAAAATCAACATCATAGATAGAACAGGGTTCTTAATTTTGAACTAACAGTATTCGGCACCAAAAAAATACAAAAAACACACATTTTTGTTTGTAACATGATTACAGTTATCATATTTGCGGTCATAATAAAAAGCCAAATGAAACCTAATCCCAAGAATTACCACATTGCCACAACAGAGTTTTCAAACTTCAGATTAACTTATGTATGTATGCATGTTCAGATTTTCTTCCAGGGAGTACTTTATGTATTTGAAAATAACAAGAATAGATCATACTTTAGTTCTCTCGTGACACCTGGTCTTGGAGCTGCAGGACACATTCGACGCTTAAGCAATCGATTTATCAGAGATGATTTACCAACATTAGGATAGCCAACTATTCCAGCACGAACCTGTAAAAAGATGCATGAATCCCTCATACAGATAACTGATAACACATCTGGGTTGGTCATGTGAAAAGTTGGAACATCAACCGAACCAAAAAGTTGACGATTCATACAAGAATTTTATATAACAAAGTGGAAAGGAGTTTAATTAGGAATATCCACTAGTTGCAGGACATAATGATTGACCCAGGCAAGACTTCTGAAAAACAAGAATAGGCATGAATTCACATCATCCATGTCATAAAGGATAGATATTGACAATAACTGAAGGAATGTCAGCTGACTACAGAACATTTATGGTTACAGCAGGTGAAAATAATTTCATGCAAAACTGTTGAAAATGGTCAAAGAAACAGAACAACTAGAGTGAGATTTTCAAAACTCATATTAGAATTAGCAAGGTGCATATACTTGGACAAAAACAACCACAACAAACTCACAGGACGTGGAAGTAGTCCTTTGGCTCTACGCTTGATGTTTACCCCAACAGCTAATGCCTTCGCTAATCTACAAAGCTTCATGGTACCCTATCATTTTCAAACAATAGTTATAATTAAATTACCATACTGATCCAGTGATACAGCCAACAAATTTACTAACACAGAGCTAGTTCAAATACCATTCCAAGCTGACCATTTGAGAAGACTACTTTTGTCCCCTGCCTGGCGTAGTAATTAGCCCAAGCATTTCGATCATCTGTAGATATCATGTCTTCTCGATTCAAAACAATAATCCTCTTTCTATTGCCCAACCATGAATCCATCTGTGGGCCATAACCAAATTAAATGCCATACCAAAAAACTATAGCATTAAAGCTAGCAGGTGCCCAAATGCCATACTGTGGAGAACACAAGGAAATCTTTCATTTAACCAAAATTGAAATCAATGAATCTTCAGGTGGCAGATCTCTCTTTTTTTTTTTTTTTTTAAATCCTGTTGGAGCCAACAGGCATCTGACATTGAAATGCAAGGTTTAAAAGAATAATCCTCTTTCCATTGACCAAGAACGACTCCATCCATCTGTTCATCAAAGTTTAACCAGAAAGAACACCAGGCCATAAAGCTGCATTAAAGTTATCAGGTGCCCTAATTCCATGATGTGGAGAACACAAAAAAAAACTTTCTTTCAACCAATTGAAATAATTCTGCAGGTTTAAAGTTAACTATTTTTTCCCAAATCTTTTAAAGCCTAATTTTCATCAATTTTTGGCAAGACAGAAATAGTCATCCCACATACTTGCTAAAATTTCGAAAATGATAAAAGCTTTTAATTATTTGTTCATATATTAATTTAGTGGCAACCAAGCATCTTCATTCTTTTATTTTTTTCTCTTCCATATTCCTAAGTATTACCTAGCCTGCACTTCATTCATATGCAAAACAAACATGGAATGAACTGGAGTTGAAGAGGCACAAGGTTTCCTCAAAGCGTTTCATTATCCAGTCAAATAGATGGATTAGTTGCGAAGATGTCGACTAGAAGCTCATAGCATTTCATATATTAGATCCCAAGACACACCCGCACACAAAAATAAATAAAATACAATATTTAAACCTGTGGATGGCTAGTCGACATTGGTATCCTAGCATCCCGAACTTCTATCACAACATCCATCAATTTGAGCTGGTCCTTGAGTTCCTTTTCAGTTTTGGCAATGTGACCAGGATACCACTGTGAAAGTATCAAGAGTAAGAATACAATTGTTCCGAAAGATTGGTAGCGAAATCCAGACCTTATTACCACCTGAATGGGCCGTAATGCTTTTGTCCAGTGACAAAGATCAGCTTCAAATTCCACCCAATCAAATTCTTCAGGGTCAATATCCAAGGTGCTACTGGGTTTTGAGCCCTCCATTCCCCTCCATCCCAATTTTTCCGTACCAACAATCTGCAAGGTATTTTGCTGTGAAATGATATTCACTCCAACAACAAAGAGAAAAGACTGCATATGAACATGAATTGATAAAGGTGAAAATTTTCACGCGCCCACAATCTACTAAAACTGGTCTCGCAACAGAAACTACGCTTTACTTTTAAGCATTGGCAGGGTAAATTTTAATTCAATCAAAGCTTAGGCATTTCATTGGCACTAATTCATGTTTCATAGAACAAAAACCATATGCCACTAATTCAACATATTCCCCCAACTCCAAAATGTAGGGCGGAGTCGAACAAAAATGTCTGGTGAAAAAATTAGGAATTTAACATGGCTAAACTACTTAGTCGCAACCATAATAGTCTCGAGATGTTCTCCAAAATAGCGTTAAAATACAGAGCTTCTAAAACCAAAGGTAAGTATTTTTTCATTTCAAAAAAAGAAGAGAGGAAAAACGAAAATTCGAATTCAAGTAACTAAATAATTGCGGTAATGCAGAATGAAGATAGAATTTTACAGATTAATTGCAGCCAATCCATAGGCAGTGGGTTAATAGATTAGTACAGGCGCAAGAGCACGCAGAAAGTAGCTAACGACCAAAAAGAAATATGTAGGCCGTCCAATGCCTTGCCTGGATGGTTGGTGAAGGGGTGGAAGGATGAGCAGTTGACAGAGTGGCGGAAGGCGAACGGTTACCACGACAGTGGAGTAAATTTCCGGTAAAACCGACGGCTGGGTGATTAATCCACAAGGCAGAGAGCCGAGCTGCCATCGCTAGTTCCCTCCGGAAGGCACGCGCAGAAAGGATGTCTATAGGGGAAAAGATGATGATTAAAATGAAAACCGGTTGGTTATTTTGCCATTTCCATACCAACTATTGTGTGAAAAGAAGCACGCGTGTTTAGCTTATAATTGCTTGAAGAGAGTCGAGTATCTGGAGGGCGGTTTCCTTACAAATCGCGCAGCTTTCGAAGCACGACTTTGATTCTGTAGTAAAGCAAGATTACAATATATTTTTGTTTTTGAGAAAAATGATTTTAAAAGGCGGATAGTGGTACTCAATCTAGCCTAACATATGCATTAATATTTGAAATTTAATTAGTACATGCATTCAAAATTAAATTATTACTTTACTTACAATCACATAATCCAACCAACCATAGTATAGGATCATACATGGCTCATGCTTATCCACAAACGCAAGTTCCAAATAAAATGCAGAAAATTACGGCTACGATTAAAATGAAGGGTGAAAAATATAAATTTTTAATGTAAAAATTTAAAAATAATATAAAAACAAGAGAATGTTTAGAATGTATGGCTACATTTATTTTTAAATTTTAAAATTAAAAACATATATTTAATGATTACATTTTTAAAATTTTTTTATTATTATTTTTACATGAATACCAAAAACACATATTTCAATTTAAAAACAAACTAGGCCTATGCTCCGGTAGGATGAAAAATTTAGTGAGGAAGACGGCAATTTTCAGCAGCAAGATACTTAATTGCAACATTGTCACGTAATCGGCTACTAAGACGTCGTGGAGTAATGAATCGCCTTTATTTAACTAGTAGTTGAAGTCCACAACCTATAATCTTGCGAGTTCGAGTCTTAAGAGGCCTCTTCTTTACATCAACTCATGGGACAAGCACCATTTAGACGAACATGTTGCCTTAATATCGGCTCGGAATCTAAAGAATTACAGGTAAAACAGCCAGATATAACTGTTCCGAGAAACACTGGTTTCTCATCATTAATCAACATAAAATACTGAAGGTTTCAGAAGCAGCCACAACAAGCCCACCAAATTAATCTATCACAACTGTCTGCAACACATTGTGTGTGCATTAAGGGAGGGATTACAGCAGTTTCAAGACCAAGACAACAAATGGGACTCCTCTGTTCAATTACTCAAGAGAAACTAGCCAATTTTATGTACATTCTCTTGGGTCGTTAATTAGTCAAAGATCAGTATCAAAACTGCTGCCCAGCCTCCTACCGTCTTACTTCAGCATGGACGGGTCTGGTCAGCACTCTCACAAAGTAATTTCGGGTCTCTGGTAAAATACGTTGAATCAACTGAGGATACCTGCATCAAGAGTGCCCAAAGAGGTCACCACCACCAACCCACACAGCAACAAAGAATGAGAGGCCAAGAGTGAGATTCAAACATACCATGGCATGACGCATAACTTGTCAAACTTGTCCAGGATGAAAAGAATGCAGGCATGTCTCAAGGATAAAGCATTGAATGCCTCCGACAACTCAAACATGAGAGACACGTTTTCTACCGATATGTCCTTCAGAATATTAGAACAAATTATCAGAAAAGAAATAAAATATGTTTACTTAGTAAAATTCATCTTTGCTCGCATCAACCAACCTGTGCAATGGCATATTCACACAGCCGCTTGAGACCCTCCAACAGATACTGATCAGCAGCCCTCAAAAGATCCTGAGCAATATCTAAGTTGACATCAACAGATCCAGTGTATATGTATCTGCAACCAAAACAAAGCAATATTCAGCATCTACTGATGCCATTAGAACTAATTTGTAACTTACAGTGGGAGGAAAGAGACAGATAAAACTCCAAGCATGTTTACCCCATCATCAACTCAAAAACATCCCATTTAATATTAGGAATCTCTATGTCTTTCGCGTCTCTCTCCTGCAATATGCAAAAAAAATTCAGAATTGATGGGTTTTCCCCAAAAGCACTTTTAATTGCTATGGATATATTTGTTTTCAGATTTTAATGTTTATTTTTAAGTTTTTTTATCTCGAAAATTATGAAAAATAAAAGATAAAAAGATAAAATTTTAAAAGTATAATAATTGAGTGTGCATTTTTGTGCTGCAAAATTTGAAGACATTCATAACCTAGGTAGTCAACAAGTATCATTCACAACATTACTGCTCGCTGACCCAAAGTCAAATATGGATTAGTGGCATCTCCAATAAAGAGAGCTAAATTAGGTGGCTTAATAATGCTATTTGGCACTGTCAATTCCAGATTAATTTCGCGTTTGTTCTTTAGAATCACTACATTATTTTCCTAAATAGTAAAGAAGTGGTGGTTATCTTTTCCTAGTGTTATGAAAAGAGACATTATCTTATATGTAGGCCATAAGGTGCTAAAGAGGCGGTAAAAAAAGAAGGGCATGGGCCTAAAATATATGCTATGCATATAGTATAAAAATGCCTCTTATTTTATAATGGAGTTGGAGACCAGGAAGAACAAGCCAAGCACAATTACAAATTAGAAAATGGACTCCAAAATACCCGGTAACCACCATCAAACATAGCCCGGAATGCATCAGAAGAAGCAAGCAAACAAATTCTGTGTGCATAGAAACGTTTCCCTGAAAAAAAAAAAGATATAGAATGATAAAAAAATTGGTTCGGGCGAGCATGTACATGAAACACATCAAGAAGCTTTGCTAAATTTTTACCTTCAACTAAAAATGTCACATCAGATAAGGTAGGATTATTTACATACTGGTCCCCCAGATATACCTGCAGCAGAATTGTAACAGTTATGCATCATGATCACAAGTAACTGTCACATTAGATGTATTCAAAGTACCAAAAAAGCAGCATCACATAGCATTAATACAAAGATGATAGCCAAGACTGTAACCAAAATGTAAGATAATCAACAGATATGAGCATTAAACACAATTACAAGAGCAAAATTTTCATGGGGAAATAGCATACCGAAGTCCTGAGATGATAAGAATATCAGGTAAGCAACAAATGGACTCAAGATTTGGTCCAACAAGGATTTTCTTCAAAAAGATCCAGTAACACTATGTTTGGTTTTTGGAATTTAGAAAAGAAAAGAGAAAATATTAAGCAAAATGATTTTGATTGTTTGGTTAAGAAGAAACATTCTATAGAAAAAAAAAACTAAAAAGAAATTATAGTTTTGAAGGAAAATTCACTTTCTTGGAAAAAAGGTGAATAAAATGGAAGAAAAACCATTTTAACTTTTATTCTTTCTCCAAAAATTTCACCAATTCTATTTCTCTTATTTATTTCTTAATTATTTTTTTCTCAAATTATAAAAAAATTCAATCTTTTATTTGATTTGATTTCTTTTTTCTTAATTTTTCCTTATTGAAATTCTTTCAATCAAACACTATATAAAATTTTAAATTTCTTTCATTATCTTTTCTTTTTTCTATTATATTCCTTTCCACTCTAAATTCCTAAAACAAAAAGTATTGTAAAAGAATATGGCTATGTTTGTTTTTCAATTTTGGCCACCAAAACCACACACTCAAATCATTACATTTTTTAAATTTTATCACTCTTATTTTTTCACAAATTTTGAAACAAAAGCACCCAAAAACGCATACCAAAATCAACATTTAAAAACAAACATAGCCTACAAATATCCATCCTGTTCAAATTACAGTTCTAGAGAAGATAAGGTAATAAGCTAAACTATGCAATCTCATGTAACAATAGAAAAACTCTTCCGGCAGGAAAATTTTAATTTTTAACATGTGCTTATACACACACTACCACTACGACACAGAAGCTTGAAACCAAATTTTTCCCTTTTTTTTCTTATGCCTGCAAAGACCATAAAGAACGAACTTTTCTTGTTTCAAACTTCAACTAAACCAAAAATATAGCCATCTGGGTCTGAGTTATTAACAAGATAGAAATAATTTTCCCCCTTTTATCTAGTCCAAGAAAATATTTGCTGGCATGCTTACTGAAATATGAAACACTTCGATGCAACCACATTGTAATTTAGTGAAGTCACTGGATTCATTGACTGAAAGCTACAGCCGCTACAACCAAAGACTGAAAATTGTTACCTGGGGTACAGGGGAAGGAGGAGCTGCATCCACAGGAGAAAGTGAGCTTGCTTTGTTAGCCAACCTGCATAAAGCCACAGAACTCTCTCTTTGGTGCTTTGAGTTGCTGGATTCTAGAAGCTCTAAAAGCAACACCAGCCCTGTAAGAATATTAGGTGTGTGAAGCAAGAAAAAATTAGCAATAATGGATGAGTACATTGCAGGTAGATCTGATGCTGAGCATAAAACCTTATTTGGCTAAGAGCATACCATTGTTGTCAATGAAAATGTTTCTTTGGTCATCTGGAGAACAAAGATGTGCAAGAGCCAAAGCCACGCGTCGTTGAACATTTTTTTCTCCCACGCGCATCATGTACAATAAATGGCTCAATACCTGCATCGTGAAATTGTCACAAGATTAAGAAACATTAAGATACGTAGAATTTCCTGTAATCTTTCTGAACTATGCTAATTTAGAATGATGCTGCTTTAATTATTTCACATCCAAGCTTCTATATCTAGAAACTCGATGTTATACAAGCTTCTATGTATAAAATAAAACATTTAAAAAATGCAGTGTTACTTTCACATTACAGAAAAGGGTAGCTCACCCGTCCATGAATCTTCTCTTCAAGTCTTTTTAGTGTCTTGGCTACACAATCCCTGGTTGGCTGCAAAAAGGGAAATGGGGAGTTATGTCACCTTCTTATATCAACATAAAACATCATATGATCCAACCAATAGTGCAGGATTCTGTAACAGAAGGGAAAAATTTGCATATATAACACACATAGGGGTGTGTGCGTGTGTGCAGAGGGAGAGTTTTCAGTTAAATATTGTACTTGGACAATAAATTCGCCATCTTGAAGTTTCTGAACACCCCCAACCCTAATAAGATCAGCAACATTATCCTAGAAGAAAGAAAAGGTATTGAAGAACAAGAAGATACAAGTAAGTAATCCCAAAAAACACCAAAATTATACATATGTAACTAAAATGTCGTAGTACCCCATTTTGCAATACCTCATTATCCGCAAGCCCATAAAGAGCAAATGCAGCATTGTGTTGCAGAGAACCATTTTTAGATTCAAGAAGCTTTAGTAAAGGCACTATTCCACCACAATGGGCAATACCAGCTTGATTATGGGTATCCTGGGGCATAAAACTTGTTTAAGCACTAAAATTTTGATATATACATATATATAAAGAGAGAGAGAGAAAAGAGAGGGGGACACATTAAAAATGAGAAATGTTGCCACTTACCTGTGCTAACCTTCCCAATGCAAAGGCCGACATTTCTCTTAATTGAGAATCTTGTGAATGGAGCATTTCTATAAGTGGAGGGACAGCACCTCTTTGAACAATATGCACCTGCAGAAGCATCAGACAAGGCTTCTTCAGGAATGCAATATTCGACAGACTGAAGATACGTCTTCCTTATATAATTTATAAATAGAACCCAGATTTCAGGTTCAATAAAAAAATCCTACCTTACAATCCGAATCTGTTGCAGCAAATTGCCCGAGAAGCAAAGCAGCTTCTCTTTGGCTCTCCGAACAGCAGGAACTGTCATTCATAGATATGAGATTAATACTTAATATAAGAAAGCAAAAACAGTCCAAATAATTTGACATTCAGGGAAAAAGTGATTCTGAATGTTAGATGAAAATAGAAAGGATAATAGCACAAAAAGTAAGGGCAACTTGTGAGTTGGATCCCTGGAAGGAATGTTCCTAATTATTCCTGCTATTTTTGGGGAAACAAGAACTCAAATTTCCCAGAAAATAGCCAAGAACGCACATTATAGGCATATTATTTCATATTTTACTTGAATGGGAGTAGAGAAGCAGCTCATCTGATGACATTAACCACATGAAACAAATCCTCTATGGCTAAGTAGTATCGCCCCTCCAAGGCACAAGATGAAATATTAAATAAGACCATCACCCTAATCTGACCCCCATAAAAAAGCCAAAAATTAGCACTGCAGGCCCCATCCCTAAATCAAAACAAGAATCCAGTCCAGATACACTTCATTTCCATCAACAAAAGCAGCTCTCATTATCGCAAGCTATAAATAGGAAAGTTAATTTGGTCCAGCAGCCTCTACCATTCATCAATGAAAGTAGACCTGTTTTGAATTCAGTCTTTACACAAAATACAAACACCTAGGTTATGTGAAATTAATTTCTTTCCTTTCAAAATTTTCAGACAAGTCAAATCCAAATCTAGATTAGCGTCTATAAAAACTCTTTGAAATGAAATTGCAGGATTTTTTTAATTACAGAGGATCAAATTCAAAGCTAAGTAAGTTCTCCTCCTTAGGAATAAATTCAATGTATAGAATCCATCGCAAGAGACTTGGCATGTTTTGAGCAAAAATAACATAAAAAGCAACAAGGACTGTCCAACATACTACCAGGATGGGAAAAGTGAAGAACTAAATTCAATTTCCAGGAATGACAGAAGACATGACAGCTTTCACATGGCTTAGGTTGGAGATGAACATTTTGACATGGAGAAATGCTTCATAAACAGGAGGAGAACATATCATAAAAAGGAGGCTATTATTTTAGCTCTGGCCAAAGCAGGGTGCTTTGGGGGTAAAAGGGGTGATAAGTGGCTCCTGCTCACAGTGGCCAGCGGCCAGCAGGACAACATAAAGTCTAGTCTTTGCTTTAATGCTTTTCTTGACCCAGAAAAAGAACATCTATCCATAAGTCCTCTCATCTTTAGATGGAAGTTGTACAGATCAAATGATAAGAGATAAAGCCCTTGCAAAAAGGTATCCAATTGAGAACATTAGAATTTGTGACACATAGAAGTAGGTAATTATACCTAAGTAATCGAATGACAGGTTGCAAGGCTCCAGCAGCAAGGACTTCCTTCTTGATGTTTGGAGATGAATGGACAAGATTACCAATAACACCAACCTGATCATTTGCACCATAAATGCTATGGGATTAAAGAAATTCAATGTCCAAATACAGCAAGACAAAATTCAAAATGAGTGCGAAGGCACTGAGGAAATATAAAAAACAAGTAATAGCAGCAAACCGCTTCATAGTGTATGGCAGCATCCTCAGATCGCAGCATAAGTATAAGTGTTGGTAGAGCGTTACATTCCACAATCTGAAAGCAGCAAGAATTGAGGGGGGGGGGGGGGGAGATGATTAGAGGAGCAAACAAAGATGGTTCATAAGTTACCAAAGCAGGGGAAAAACCTGATTTTTGTTCTCGTCATTTTTAAAAGCAAGAGTACGAAGGGCGCCGGCTGCCGCTCTCTGCACCTTTGGGTCAGCAAACTCAAGCAATTCAACAAGAGGGGGGACACCAACTTCAATCCTAGAAGTATTATATGAGAATTAGAAGGCAGGCATGAAGGGGTACATGTTTAATCACAAAGTACACAAGAATACAAACCTAACTCGGGTTTTAATGCTGCTATTTTCATGGGCAAGATTAGTTATCGCATCAGCTGCTCTCCTAATGACACCATTTACTGCCCGAGAGTTTGGATTGTCTCTGTGCCTCTTTAACAGATCCACGAGATGTGGCAGAGCTCCAGCATCAACAATGAGTTGTTGATGCTCTGGCTGTAAAACACAGGTGATTGTATATCAAACCATTATAACTGATGTGTACCAAGTAGATTACATAAGACCAATAACAAGGAACGATGACAAGAACTTTTGGTTGAGGATTATCATTTAGTAAATGATATCTTAAAAAAAAAATCATGATCAAGAAAAAAAAGACCATATTTTCTATTAATGCAAAACGATACGTAACAACTGTTTTCCGAAACTAGATTGGCTAAGTTCGAATTCTTAAGCATTTCAATTTCACTAAGAGCTTAATATTTTAGTAATTCATCAACAATTAACATCCGAAAATCCCAAACATACCTCAAGTTAGCTTAATTAGAACAGAAATAAAGAATCAATAAAGCATAAAAACCAAGAACACTTAAGTACTGCAATTACTTTAATGGCAAGAAGTCCAAGAGTGAAGGCGCATCCTTTCTCAACTTCATGCTCGTACGGCCTTGGACCACTTTCTCCCTCCCTCGGCGGTGGCGGAGCCTTAAGATGCTTTACCAGAACTGGAACCGCCGCACAGTCCACTAACACATTCACCATATCCTCTGCAACAACACATGCAAAATTGCCAAACAGATCGCATAACTCCAAGTCAAAATCCATCAAATGCATACTTAAAAACACTGACAAGCCATACAAAATCGAGTTTATTGAAAACTTTAACAGAAGACCACACATGCGCAACTATTCGCCACAGATCAGAAACCCTAAACTAAAAATCCAGCGCGTGTGTACTCGAGAAAACCGTTCCCAGGCAGAATACAACGAATTGGCAGTTTCCTTGTCTTTTGTTTTTCAATTACCGTTCTTGGAGAGTTCCGACAGGACGTGTATAGCGCGTTTCGCGGACGCACGATCTTGCTCGGAAAAGGAGAAAGTCGACTCGAGGATCTCGACTTGAGCGCGCACTTCGCGCACGAGATCTTGGTGCGAATCGGGAGGCGATTCGCCGCCGATCCTTGCGCGATCGTCTTCAAACTCCTCGTCAAATTTCCTCTTCAAGCTCCGCCGCGAAGAGGAAAAAGTAGACGCCGATTGCTCGCGGTGGCGCCGCCCAGGGTTCTGGCTCTGGTTCTCCATGAGAGAGAGAGAGAGAAAGAGAGGTGAAACGATATGACAGAGGGAGAAATAAATGCGGTGTAAATAGAATGGAGACCGTGAGGGGTATTTTGGGGAATTAAAAGCGCGTGCATTGTCGGAGGGATTTGAAAACGATTTTCCAGCAAAACCAAATTTATTCAAATGCTAATTTGAACATTTTTCTCCCGCGTTTCCCCAAACACTTCACAAAAACTAGTAATATATTTAATTTGCGAATTAAATTATAATAATAGTCACATTAGATGTTAGTCATTGTTAGTGTAGAAGAAATTTGGCATTCCATGACATGGCATTTTTCATTTCATGATTTGTGTATAATTAACTAATAATGCCTACTAAATTTTAGGGAAGTCATTTGAATGAAATGTAAATTATGAATTGTGGATTTAAAGCTCATTTGAGAATAATAATGGTTTTATCTTTTTATAAAAAATATATATACATTTCAACCATTATATTTTCAAATTTTATTCTTTCCTCATTTTTACATTTACACTATTTTATTAAAAATGCAATCTGTTTGGAAGCTAAAATACGCAGTGTTCAAATTGAGAGATTCATAAACCTGTTTCTCTTTGTTTGGAAGCTAAGAATATTCTAAAAATTTTGACAAAACAAACATTTAACAACATAAAAGTATTATTCACATTTAATTTAAAATTTCTTTCTATTGTATGTATATGTATAATTAAATGTTAGTAATTATATTTATTCACAATCAAATTAATATTTATATTAATTAAAATCACATACCCTATATGTGTGCAAATTTATATAAAGGTTTTGAAGTCATTGTATTTTAAATAACTAACATAAATTTATTTTAAAAGTCTAATTTTTTTCTAAATAAAAAAAATCAAAAGAACTTGAAAAAAGAGAAAATTTGAGAGAAGACACAAATAAAAATGATAAGTTAAAAGAAAATAATTGAAAAAAATAAAAGTAATTTTGTATTTTATCACCGTACAAACCTAAAAAACTTATTTTTAAAATAATCTAGCATAAACATAAGTTAAAAGTAGAAAAATAACAAAATAAAGAAAAGTAGGAATTTTGGAGAAATAGAAAATTTAATAGTAACAAAAGAATAAGAACAGCATAAACAACAAATGATAAAATAAAGTAAACTAATTTAAAATAAAGAGTGTTTGTATAATTTTACTTTGAACAGAAAAAAAAAACTTATTTTTTAAATAATACAGTATAAATACAAATCAAAAGAAGAAAAATAACAAAATAAAGAAATATAATCTTTTTGGAAAAAGATAAAATTTGATAATAAAATACAAATAAATTAATTAGTTAATGAAAAGATAAATAAAAATGATTAAAAAGTAAAATAATTTAAAACAAAGAATAGATAATTTGAACAAGCAAAAAATCTTATTGAAATAATAATGTTATGTAGACGTGTACATGGATACATTCACTAACATAAATTTTAAAAAAAAATTTTATATAATATCGTATCATTTGATAATTACTACATTATATGTGTAGATATTCAAATTTAAACAAGTTCAGATCTTTATTTCTAGCAAAATATTACAATTAAATATAATTTTTATACCTAATCAAATATTTATTAATTTTGCCCCATAAAAAATATTCAAACAAGCATTGTCTTCTAGTTTTGTAGACCTGTCAATACTGAGATTTTTTTTTCTTGTTTTGTTAACATTCACATTACACAATATGCCTTTTTTTAGGGGGGGTGAGGGACAAATCTATTTAAAATCTACAACAGCAAGGGAGAATAATTTTTCAAAATTACAATGCACTAGAACACCTTTATTATCATTTATTCTAACAATACTTAAGATTCATCAAACAATGTAATATATTATATCTGGTAAATTCTTAACCAAATGCGGAGTGCTTATTATCATTTATTCTAACAATATATAAGATTTATCGAACGATGTGATATATTACATCTGGTAAATTTTTAATCAAATGCGAGATGCCAGTAACGTGTATATATTGAACGAACCAAAATCTCGTTATATTTGTCTTTTTCATTAGAACTAACTCACACATATTCTACGAACAATCATAGTGTATATATTGAACGAACCAATATCTCGTTATATTTGTCTTTTTCATTAGAAATAACTCACACATATTCTACGAACAATAATAAACATGTCACCCTCTAAACTATGATAAGTCAAGATTATTTGTTCGGGTTGAAGTCTTATTGAACTCGTTAACTTGGCCTAGAGATGATTTTATTATATCCATACATACTCACAAATACTTAAATATATAATACAAAAAAAAATCCATATCAATAAATAACTATACAGCTTATACCAACACCTTTCCCTATTCAATTCAATATTAGGTTCAAATTCACCTTTTTTCATTTTTTTTTTCTTTTCGTTTGACTTATTTGATTTGTAATTTTTCGCAATATTCAAATTTGTCTTGTTTTGGCCCATATTTTCATGAAAATATATCCACGTCAGTACGTCGCGAATTATGTAGACTTCAAAGCCTAATTTTGTCTCTGAAAATTAAAGAGGCAAAGCGAAATAAATAAAATGAAAAATAAAAATAAAGACGTTTATAAAAATATAGATATAAAAAATAATTATCTTGCCTAAAAAAACATTTAGATTGTTGTTGCACTACATGTCTATTTTGAAAATGCATTTTTCAATAAATTTTATTAAAAAAATTTCCCATCCTATCTATTTTTTAAAATATATTTCTCATTCACATGCTAAATCTACAATGTGTAATTTTTCAAAATTACAAAGTTATTTCTCTATTTTTTAGTTTGATACAAACAATAGTCAATGTTTGTTTTTTGGTAATACTATATATATAAATATAAGATAGCAACATGTGTTTTAAGAGATACTAAAAATACTACGTGCCTCGTGATAGCTTATACAGATACATGTCTCTTAATTAAATCAAGATTGCCCAGACTGAATCTCGTTAAGCCCACACTTAATTCACAATTTTATTAAATTCAGTTTGAAAACTGAAACTCAATTTGATTTATACTTTGAAAAGCTTGATTAACATATAACCACGTAGACCAATTAGAGTTTCAAGCACCCAACTCAAGCGACAATGGTTAAGTTTGTTTGGATGCAAATTAGAGAAGTAAGTTAGTACAAAAATTCATAAATAATGTAAAATTACGATAATGAATTTGATAAAAGAAATTATTATATTGAGTGATGTATTTAGAAATATAAGCAACGATTAAACGAGAATGAAGATAAATTTGCATTCAAACATGCTCAAGAAGATTCAAGAAATTTGATAAGGAACAAGCAAACTTGTTATAGAGCTAATCACATTCCAATATTTTATAATAGATCAAATAATTTGTATATTTAATCAAACATCTCTCTGTCTAGCTCTCTCTCTCTCTCTAGCCACAGCAACTTCCCATCGCTTATAGGTTTGCAAAAACTTGAAGGGCATGTGTTGACTCCAAGAATGTATTTGTTTTGACTTTTTAATATTGTTTTGCGATGAATTTTTTTCTTAAAAAGTATATAAAAATAAAAAAAATATAAATATAAATATAAATTGTAGGTATATTTTTAAGGTGAACAAATAAAAATAGACACACTTTAAATATTTTATTATATAAATTTTGATCGAATTCAAATTTGACATATTTCATTTCATACATTTTATAAATAAATAAAAATTTTACAATTGTTATATATATTTACAATTAAATTAATATATATTTCTATAATTTTTAAATTTATATTAATTTTTTTATTACTTTATAAATTTAAACACTTCGAATAATTATTATATATTAAATATATATTTATATTCATAATTTTTATAACCACTTATATCGCCTAAATTTTCATCCCACCGCGATTAGGAAGCAGACATAGGAATTTGTACTATTTACAGTCTTGACACGGATAAACGTTGTCGTTATATTTTATGGGTTAATTGAATAAGAAGATGATTGTTACATGGCTGATTAGTATTAATGACAAGAAAGGGATACCAAATTTAGGTGAGCTGTCATCCCTATGACAATTAAACTTCTCTGTCCCCCCCGCCCCCCCCCCCCCCCCATTCTAGGTGACAAATCATTTATTTCATCCTGTAAGATTTCCCATATAATGGAGTAATAGATTGATGCACGTGAGTCCCATTATTACTAACAGGACATCCTAATTCAATTAGGTCACAGAAACTGAATATTTTGCAACATTTCATTCTATTAATTATTAAAATAAAATTTTTTGTCTTGTTCTATATCACTTTCATATTATTTCTAAATTTTTACACTAATTTTTGTTCCACCAAAATGTACATGCAAATATAATCCTACAAATTAAAAAGAGTTACATCTTATTATTTTTATCATAATTTTGTGACTCGTACCATTCAAGTCAATATACTTGATATATTAGATTCAAATTCATTTTTGAGTGTGTGAATAGTTTTTTCTTTTTAAAAAAACAAGTTGGCATTAGAATGATCCATGTTTGTTATTTGTTTTTATAAAGAACCAAACCCTGATTATATTCATAAGTTTATCAATCTTATCCCCAAGCTAATCACAGGGCTGACACCTGATTAACTAAAACAGATGAATGCCTGAGAAACCCTACTAAGCCCATATTATTGGGCCAACAGTTTTCAATCCAGAGTCCAATTTGGGCCCATGCGTCTTCAGAATTTGGGCTCTTAGTCGCTTGGCCCGTGCAACAAGAAAGATGGGCTTCGCAGTGTGCACTGTCGTCATAGTAAATGTAACCTGTAAAAATGGCAAGTTTTTGTGAGCGCGTGCAGTCATTTAAAAATTACAAATATAAAATGAAATTGTTGAAAATATAAAAACAAAAAATATGTAAAATAAAAGAATAAATGAAGATAAAAAAATTAGAAAAGTGAAAATAAAAAATACGAATAAAATAAAATTAAGAAAGATAGAAAGGAGTAACAGAAAAAAATATAAAATATAAAACAAAACAAGAGTAACTGTCTAATCTTATATTTTACAACTACAAGACTTATATCTGAGCAACAACAATAAAAATCAAGAAAAAAACAAAAACAATAGAAAGGACAATAATTGCTAGAATTGTAACTTGTGAGTGTGTTAAGAATTGGTGTCGGTGAGGAAGAAGGCTCTTAGAAGGCAACTGAAATGTGGGCTCTGGCGAGGGTCCGATCCCCACCGCGTTTGTTATGCACAAATTTGTGGTTATCTACATTTACCATCATCACCATAATTGTTACTAGTGAAATAAAATTATTATATTTTAATTATAAAAATAAAATTATTTAATATTAAAAATATAAGAATAGTTAAAATAATAAAATAAAGAAACATCAAGAGAATTAAAAGAAAAAAGAAGAAAATTTTTGAGGGAAAAGACAGCTACAGAAAGTTAAAAGAAAAAACAAAAATAAGAAAATTATGTGATTTTATGTTGTATAAAAATATTTAAAATAAAAAATGATGGAAAATAAAAAAATTTAAAAATAATAAAATTTGAGAAAACATATAAATATAAAGTATCCGTTGAATGAAAAAAGAAGAGAAAATGATAGAAATAATAAACATATTTAACATAAGGGTAGTCCTGTACATTTATTCTATGTTACTAAAAACTCTTATTGAAATAATAATATATAGTATAGATTATTATTGTTATTATTTTAATTAGGAGAGGAATATAGACATCTGAATGCCTTCTTTTCATTCTTTCGTTGAATTTTTTTTTTTAAATATAGTTTTATATGATACACACGACCTAGTAAAGTAAGATGGACATAATTTGCATTTGCAAGGGAAATAAATATTACAAAAATAAAGTGGAAAATTTTGGTTTCAAATGAACAAATTCAAATTTAACGAAGACCTTTTAAATTCTCAAAGAACGAGGGACAATGGTATTGATCAAGAAATCTCTCTTATTTGCCTTACATTAGATCAAAGAAAGATTTATACACACACCTATAAATTGGGTAGACTTTATTTATTAATAATCAAAATTTCAAACAATGAATTGGAGGTCATGACATTTGTAGCATTACGACGAATCCTATCGCTTCTTTTGAATGCAAATTACGACTGAAGAAAAATTAAAGCAAAAACTTAAAAACAGTGTAGGGAAAGGGATGCAAATGGTTATTTGATTGGGTTTAATGTTTGGAAGTGTGGATTTTGATGAAAAAATTAATGATAAAGTTACATAGTCTATGTATCTAACCCTCCTAATGAAAATCTATATTTGTTACTTGAAGACAATCTAGACATGCGTGAATTTGGACGAAAGGTGGAAGAAAGACTTTTCTCATCTTACAACAACATTCGTAATATAAATGTATATTTCTCCTCGAAGGTTTAACATGATTCCAGCTGTATGTTATTGTAATTCGCATTGATCTTGGTGGTCTTCCAAATTGTTAAAAATCAAGAAAATAAAATCTTGAGAACATTCGAGAAAATCTGTCTGTTCATTAAGATAGAACCCAAAAATTTACGTCTACGAAGCAACCTGCATGGAACACATGAATCCAAACACGAGATCCACTATTCTTTTCTCTGATTCTGCAACAATCTCGAAACAACACACGCACCCGATTATATAAATACTTTCATTGCTTATAGATACCACGAATTTAGACTATTGGAATCTATAACATTATTGAAATATAAATATTTGATATAAATTAGTGTGTTGGACATTACCATTAATTGATGTTTATATATTGTCAACTCATGCATTTTCTACGCGTCGGTTCTAAGGACTTAAGCTTCAAGAACAAATGAATTGGATACTTCTAATATTGACACGTGTCACATTATTTACAAAATAATTAATTAGTTCTTAACTGTCATTATCACTAAATATATCAAGATCTAAAACATTGAATGCGCACCGAAATGCGTGTAGTGTTCGTACATCCGAGGATGAACTATGATAGGTCCAATTGCAACATTATCCCATCTAAGACATAAAATATTCAATTTGGTAACGAATCAAATCAAGTCGAAATCTTGACTGGTATTTTTGTATAATATACACCAAGAGTCATAAATACAGTGGGCAGTGGGCACACAAGATTTAGTAATTGAGATGTTCACATCAAGGGAAAAAAAAATCTGGCAATGTCAATAATATTTAGAATATATGAGGCGGAAACACACATGAAAATACGTATTGGGTCGATAAGGATGATGGGAACAGGCACGAATGTCTGTGATTTATTTATTCAATTTTAGTAAGAGAGAAATAGTGATCGAATGAATTAAAATAAATTAAAAGTGAAGTAAATGAGGTGAATGAAAGGGATCGATGTGGACAAGTTCGCCCTTATTGCGTGGGATGGAGAGTGCATTAATTCAAGGAGACAAGATCTTATCATAATCTATGAGTGTATACACTCACACACACACACACACACACATGTTACATAATTTCAACGTATTATTTTTATTTTACATAATTTCAATGTAATATTTAAGAATTTAGAGAAGAGTTGCACGGTGCATGACTTGGGGAGAAGGCGAGACTGTTGGAAAGTGGTGCATAAATTTGGCAAGAATTTATTGTCATACTTACGTTAAAACTTGATGGGTTTTGAGTTTTACATGCATTCTCAAAATTGCAACACATGCACATTGGTTACTAACTTGTGTAATGTTGTTAATGAGTTGAATCTGAATAATAATTTGAGTTGGATAACTTGATTTAATTTTTTGAAGATCAGATTCATGTTTAAAATTGAATTAAACAGCAAAATCAAGCTCAAAAAATATTCAAAATTTTAATTTAAACTTGATTAGATGTAACAATATTTTGTTGACCGAATCAAATTCGAGAAGAATAGTTGGATTTATTAATACTCATTTGTGTATTTGTTGTGTGTAGCTTATGATTATGGCAAGTTGGTGGGCTTTACTCTCTTGCACTGGTAATTTTATAAAATTATGTAGGGTAGTTTATATATATAAAAGTAGCATTGTATTGTCGCCATACTTGAAGATAAGCCGCCGCCACTCTTAGGACATATGTGCCATCGCTGACGAATCGTCTGTGTTCTTTATTTTTTCCTTTCTTTTTTTCTGTGTGATTTATGTCAATTTAATTCATTTGTATTTGACAGTATTTCATACACTCTTCATACAATTTTATTAAGGCTAACTAGGAAATTCAATAAATGCTGCACACCAAAGTCTCGAACAGTCATTGGCGTTGGCAAAAAAAAAAAAGAAAAGTGTTGGATGGTCTTCTTCCCAAAGGGCACTCGAAATTTTAATTTGCAAAGTTGTTGTGAATGATTTAAATGTTAGGGGACCATTATTTCTCTTTTCTTGTTATTATTATTATTATTTTGGGTAAAAATAAGACCAAAAATGCAAATCTTTTTCCTTTTAGTAACGTTGTACTTTTTGTTTTGGGTGTATATTGCAGTATTTATTATGTGATAAGGAAACTTTGAAATTAAGAAAACAACGTGTTAGAATAATACACGCTTGGAATGGCAGTTCACCATTATTGTTGTTGTTGTTATTATATGAGAGGATCATTAAAATAATCTTTTATTTAAAAAAAGGGACCAATAATCCAATTCTTTTTCAGTAGCATATACATTTTTTTTGTGCATATTGCAATATTTATTATGTGGAAAGAAAAAAAAATCATAAATACAATTACAGTGTAAACATCTGTTATTAATTGCATATTGCGTGGGTTGGTAGCTTACATGATTATTAAAAAACAGATTATTTTAATGATACTTTCGTCCATACTCTAATCCAACGAGAAAAAAAAAAATTAAAAATGGTGAACGACCATTCCAAGCATGCATTATTCTAACACTTGTAATCCTCACGTAGTTTCGTTACTTGTTTTCCCATTAGGCAGGAAAAGGGTAGTGTAGTGTGTGTGTAATGGTGCATGCCTATTGTTTTGTGGATGATTAAATTATGCATTTTATAACACCATAAGATTCCTTTGTTTGGTGGATCATTGGCCATTATTGTGGAAGACATGCCAGATATTGAATATTAATCCAGTTAGTCATCTTAAACAAAGACAAAAGTGGGCTCAAATGCTTTGTTTGGTGGGAGTGGGAATGATTCTTGATAGAATTTACTTTGGTCTTAATCAAGTTGGTACCCCTTTTCTAGTCCCATCACAAAACAACACTTTGTTAACTTCTCAATTATATTGCAATCTTGGGTCACAAGCAACAATATTACTCTTCTTTTAATGTGCCAAAGTTGCGTGGTTAGTTCATATCAATGTTAAATGTGCTAGTGACTAAATGGACCACCATTATGTAATTCTCAAGTTGTCTTTACTTAGAAGACTGTTAGCTTTAGTTTAATGACATGGTGGTAACAATATGTGATGTCTTTTTGAGTCCCTTTATTGAAGGAATAAAATTAAAACCCTTTTTTCGGGAAAAAAAATGCATTGATAAGAAACCAACATAGAGAAACCCTCTTGTAATTAAAAGACAAACCCCACAACCAGCTATTTGATTAGGTCAAGTTTCAAATACTATTAAGAAAAAGGGAAGTGCAACTTACAAGCACTTGGACCTTTGCTAAGGGGAATCTAGCTTAGTTTCACCCTACCCCCCTACCCCCACGGCGCCCCCCTCCCCCCACCAAATTAAAGTCACCAATGATTCAATTATACATAGCTTAGGGCTTTGTTTAAATGCAAAGTATGCTGTAGAAAATTATGCACAGAAACTTAAAGAATAGTTTAAAAGTAAAGAAAAGAAAAACAAATAGTTATTTTGTTTAGTAGTACGAAATGATATATTTTTGGTGATGCAAATTTACATCCAAACGTGGCACAACCATTACCACGTTAATGTTACATAATTTTCATTATCTACATTTTACCATTCTTATATGTAAAAATATAT
Organism: Avicennia marina; assembly: GCA_019155195.1. Lineage (NCBI taxonomy): Eukaryota > Viridiplantae > Streptophyta > Magnoliopsida > Lamiales > Acanthaceae > Avicennia > Avicennia marina. The sequence goes on from CM032783.1 coordinate 511,391, forward strand.
AAGGCTATAATAAAAGATAATTCACGTACCTAATATGCTCATGCTTTTAAATTATAAGCCTCCATTTTTGTGATCCATAAGTGAAAAATGGATAAAAAGAAGTGAAAAATAGGATGAAAAGAATTAACATATCTAATAATTGTCATAGAGGAATAGCCCCAAAGTACAGTGATGAATGAGACTGAGTCACAAACTTGTGGGCTTCAGGTGGTTTTGAGCCATGAATTTCTTTTGTCATCTACGCATATATTCATATAATAATGAAACTAATAAATTTTGACACTATCCAACTAAGTATTACGTGTGCCCATTCAAGTGGTCTTTTTGAATCTGTCCTCACTTTTGTGAAATGTGAATTATGGATTTATCGATATTAGTTAAATATAGACATAGTTTTGATTTTTACTACTTTTTAGTGAGGGTAAAAGGACTGATAAAGACACCTTTTAGTGAGGTATCTTAAATATGTACCTAAATGTAAAAATGCGCATTTATAAAATCACCCTCAACTGTATTGCATTATTAAGAGTTTGTACTTATTTGGTTACATATGGTAAATTTACAATATTATTTTTAATTAATAAAATTATACCATTATCTTTTAATTAAATAGCTAAACACGTTCAAATATAATAACTAATATATCATTGTTTCTCTTAAATGTATGTTATTATGGAAATATGACCTTAGTTACTGTTGTGAAATCACACAACGATCATTAATTAATTTTTTTAATTTCACTATCATATCCTTTTTCTCTTTTCTTTTAAGTTATTATTATTATTTATTCTCTCAAATTTTATCTATTTTCAAATTCTTTTCATATTTGTTTTATCATTTTAAAATACTGTTTTTTTATTACATATTTTATTATTTAAAAGTCAATAATTTTATAATTTATAAATTAATTTACACACGTATAACGTGCCACTCTTACCAATTCATAATAAAAGTTGAATACAGAGACTGTATAAAAATATAAATTGAAAGCAAGGTTTTAATTTTTTTATACACACATATATGTGGTAGAATGATGGAGTTTGATCTGTAGTATGAGATTTCATTAAAAAGAATAAGGATTATTTTTGATTTTTTTTATTTTTTATTTTTTTGTATTGAGAGTCCACGATGGACAAATCAATTGACACAAATGGACTTAAATGTATAATGTCCTTTGAACTGAAACTGTAGGGGAACAGTAAACTTGCCTTAGACATTGATAACTGAGCGAACCCATTATATTCTGATGGGATGCAAGATGAAAATGTATTGTTTATGACATCTCTGGGTCACATGACATTAATGATCAAACAAATACAAATACCAGAATTTTTTTTATTTAAAAAAAAAATCAAACAAAGGACTATATATTTGTGTGGTTTAATTATAGAAAAAAGATTCAGCCCTTTTGGGGCTTTTCTTAACGTAGTGGCTACGGCGAAGTCACTTGCACTGTTATTCCAACCTACTCCACATATGTTAGGACGAATGAATCGATGAAACTTTGAGTATTGTGTCATGTAACATAATATTAAAAATTTAAATAAATTGATGATTGTGACAATCACGGGACATGCCACATGATAAAGTATCGATGCATTTACACAGTATTACCAGCATATACTTATCAAAATAGAATACCCTATTTATTCTGGCTCTCCAATTATTGTCATAACTAGTACTAATGGCAATTAACTCAAGGTAACGTAAATTAATCATAACAAGGAAAAAATATTCTAACTAACACAGATACATTTAAGCATCCTCCAATCATGAAACAACACGAATCCTAGGGTAAATCCGTAAAAGACACAGAACTCCCAACAACTCATGGGTCTGTGACTGTATATTTAATGCCAGGGAACAAACAGTGGACCTGTCCATGTTAGCCAACTTTGCTCAACCAGCGTAATCACTTGTGCGTGTCCTTACAACAACTCTACCCTATTTGGAAATTCAAAAGACAAGTGGTATATTGTTTCTATGAAATTAAAATGCATGTGTGAGGAAGCATTTTAATGCCCCTTTCTGTGCAAGAGCAAGCCACCTCTGTAGTTTAGTTTGAAAGGGAGAGTGCAATAAACTCATTCATATGGAAGTGTGTAATAGAGTTGAATCCAACTTGAGCAAGCTATTTGTGTAGCATTCGAACTCAACTCAAAATATTTTTTTGATGGACTCGAGTTCGAATTGAGTTATCGATATCAAATTCAAATAAAAACTATCGAACTTGAATTCAAGCTTAATAGGTTTGAGTAAACATGTACGGAATTCGAGTTTAGTGTATTTTAGAACAAAATTTGTTTGTTATAGAATTCGAACCTCTAATATTTAAAAAATGAAACTACTATTAGAATAAAATAAAAATGAATAAAATTAAAAAAATATATTCTGGTCAAGTTCAAGTCTATCCACAACTTTGCTCGAGCTTGATTTGCTTTGCAAGTTGAGTCAAAGTGTTTGTATTGGTAAAAAGTGCTTATAAATCTTTAAAATAAAATATTTGAAACATAAATTCTTTAAAAATAAATTAATTATTTACAACTTATTTTGAAACATCATGTAAAATACTTTATTTTGAATTTGTTCACTTTATTTGATAGGGTTAGAATTCTAAAGATTATTTTAAAAAATTAATCAATCCTAAGACAATTTAATGCCTTGTTCATTTATATGGATTAAAGTATATAAAAACTTACCAATGAGCATCTTAAGTAGGCCAACATACTTAAATTATTTTATTATACTTGTGAGATTTGATTATTTATCCAATATTTTGGTAAATTAATTTCAGGTTTAAGTTGTCACCACAAGTCTTAATCATTTAAAGCGAATATTTGATTAGCTCAAATTAATTAATTTATCAAACATAATCTTTTTAACAAACATTTTATCTATTAAAAATGACATAAATATCATTAAATTATATTTTACTAACGATGTTTTCTTTGTTTTAATCATTATTGTACAAAAAATTATGATAAGTTACAATTATAAATATCAATAAAAATTTATAATTAACTTATTTTTAAAATAAAATCTAAAAATTTATAGTCCCTAAAAATATCTTATAAAAGACTTGATTTTGTGAGCCACAAAAAAAAAAATAGCCAAAGTACATAATCTACGTAAGACCTAGTGAATGAGATCTAAAACAGTGACCATTAATAAATTAATTACCAGGTCATCGAAAATCTAATTACTTACACATGCATGCAGTCGCTGGCACTAATTTTTTTTTTTTCCCAAACAATTATATATTGGCAACTGCTTAAAGTTCAGAACAGGGACAGTTAAAAAGAGTAAAAAACTATCTGACGTGAGCCTAAGTAAAAATTGATTAAAAGAAAAAGACACACAAAAAGGAAAAGGGAACAAATGAAACTAACGGCCGTTTACAAGAGGACTAACGGCCGTTTCCTTGCAAGGACTCGGCGGCTGGCTACTTCTTCCTGTCACAACTAGCCGTTGCACAAATCCTCCGATCCTCTCCCCGTTTGTCTGCTCCAGCAACCGCTTCCCGCCAAACGGCAGAGACTCCACTCCCCTCTCCGCCAACACCTCCTCCGTCTTTTCCACCACGCCGTTGACCTGCGAAGTGATGCCGTTGAGCCACAATCAACCGCAATCAACAATGAGTGATTTCATATATTTTTTTCAGTATGTTGAAGTTACCTGAATTCTGACGTAAGCGTCGGGATTGCAGCAGAAGGCGTTCCCGAGCATTTGGTCGATAGTTTCGGAGACGCCGTCGAGGACAACGCCGACGACTGCCGCCGTCGAGCAGTCGCCGCTGCGGCCGAGCTTCATGCTCGACGGACTGCTCAACGGTCCGTTCCCAATCGACAGAACCAGAAGGTCGTGGACGCCGGTTATCGACGGAAAGTCCCGCTTGTTGTGCAGAACGTGCGTGACAGCGGCTGCGGTGGGGTTGTTCATCACAAGTCCGCCGTCCACTGCCAAACAGGAGGTCTTTCCGTCCCGGGAGGTTAGCTGAAACGGCCTGAACATAGACGGCGTCGCTGACGTGGCGCGAACGACTTTCCAGAGCTCGAAGTCGAAGCTCGGCGACTCGGACGCGTCGGCTCGAGAGAAAACAAACGGCGCCAAGCTGTTCAAGTCAAAGCACGGCACGAGGAGAGGCTTACACGTGTCCCTTAGAGTCAATACCTTGCCGTCGTCTCTCGCGAACGCCGCCTTCAACACCGCGTCCATGCTCCGGCCTGAGAACCTCATCCGGCGGCGCAAAACGCCGACGTTTTTGGCTTTGAACAGCTCTGTCTGATTTTCATTTAAGAAATTAACAGCATCTCTCGCGGAGAAGAGCGGTCGCCCCGAGCCGTCGTCGGCGACGAGCATCGTGGCGAGGAGAGCGCCGATCCCAGTGCCGACAACAATATCGAAAAAATCAGCAACTCGAGCGTTGGAATCGCCGGTTTTCGTTTGGATCTGGTCCTCGACATGAACCAAGGCAGCTCCGGCCACAATGCCGGTGGTTCCTCCGCCGTCAATGCTGAGAACACGCGTCTTCTTCCCTTCGCAGTGGTACAGCCACTTCTGCTCCAGCTTGGAGAAAATCTCCAATGTCACCTTGCTCAACTCCATCACTTTCTCGCAGGCTGCACACAGCACAATTACAATACAAATGCAGCAAGAAGCTAAAGCGGGGCCAAAATCTTTTAGGCGAAAAGGACGGCGATACGATGAATCGGGAAAAGGGTTGCTCTAGAGATCAGAGATTCAGAGTACACAAGAGGACTAGGAGTAGGGGCACTATAGTTAGGGGACGATTACTGAGAGAAAATCCGTGAAAAAGCAAAAGGTCACGCTATATCGCTGAAGCACTTTAATGGCGTGGGAATGGAGGGTCTCTCTCACAAAGCAGCACACAGAGTGAGAGTGTACCGTGTAGCTGTGCCTTCTCTGTGCAGTGGGGTGTGGGTGAAGAAGATTAATGGGAGGAGGGGAGGTTACGTGGGGCGTGCATATATATACACACACACAAGAGGGTGCGCTCGTGTTTAATGGGGATTCTCTGATTTATGCTGCTACTCGCACTGCAGTATTATGTGTATTTTTTTGGAACTGTCTTTTAGGCTATGTTTGGGGAGAGTTTTTTTTTTTGTTGGAAATAATGTATGGTATTAATTATATTAAGTGAATAATATGTTTGGAAATAATATTTTGATTAGATGAATAGTATGAACTATTTGAATATATATATATATAATATAATAATAATTGAATGTTGTGATAATATATAGAGATAATGATTATGCGTTTTGAATGTGTAAGTAAAAAAATATGTGAGTATGTGTGTAATATATACAAGTGTTAATTTAATTATTAATAAGTATAATAACTAAAAAATAATTAGTTATATATATATAAAAGATAAAAATTGAATTTGAATTTGAATGAATATTTTGTTGAATAATTATATATTTGGTAGTGTAAAATGTGAAATGATGATTTCGAATTGAAAATTAATACTTGACTTTCAATCTCTTTACACCTTATCACACTTCCAAACATATTAATCACCAAAATTTTCATTCAAATTTAAATTCAAATTTCTTTTATATTATTTTTAATTATTACACTTATTTACAATTAAATTAATATCTATACATATTATATATACTCACATTTATATTTTTTTATACCTTATAAACTAATCGTTATCTTTATATTCTATCATATTATCAAATTATTCTTATATATTTTATTCATATATTTAAATAAATTAATATTTATAATCCCACGCACTAATCCTGTATAATTCTTACCGAAACAATATTTCCAACTAAAACCGCACTCGCTGGCCTTTTGTTTTGCTGTTGTTCAATTAATTACAAACTATCTGCTACGGGGAGGTACAGCGTTGCTTTTCTGGGTATGCACGTGGGAGGGTCGCACTTAGGGGGTATTTTTGAGCTTTCAAGTAAGATACTAATCAAATCGTATTACTAATTAGCATAACTTGGATCGTACTACTCATAAACACTCTCAAAACCAATGGAGTTCTGAATTCATTAATGAAAGATTGAGTGTTGAGAGGTATTTAGATCAACAGTTGATTTGAAACCAGTCTATTTATTTTTCGATTCTAAGTCCTGTTCAATTTTGAGTTGAAATTGTGAAAGTTTAATAAGAAACCATTAACTTTCAATTAAACTCAAGCTGTGTTTATAAATCATGTCAAAAAACTATAATTTAAAGTTTTGTTCACTTTTAATGATCAAATTAAATAAATTATTTTATTAAACTTTCTTTATGATGAATAAAAATTCTCAACACCATATGAAATAATTAAATTAAAAGATAGTTAATCTCATAGATTGAATGTCATTATATAATCTTCTAAAATAATTTTAATAAATTTTAATCTTATTATTAAAAGTAAATATATTCTAAAAGTAACAATCAAATTCAATGACAAGTTAACAAGCTTGGTAAAGAGAGTTTTAAGTGTAATTTTTTGAGCATTTTTAGCATTTGAACATGTGTTTTTAAACACATTTTTTCAAAAAATGTATAAAAAAAAATGATAAAACTTAAAAAATATAAGAATTATAGGTATGTTTTAGAAGTAAAACGAGGTAAACAAACACAGGCAAGTACTTTGTACAGACAACCAGCCCAAACTCAATTAAACCCATTAATTTTTGGAATCCTTCAAATCCAATTTAATTTTAACTCAAATCACACAAATATTCAACTCAAACTTGTTAATTTTGAAATAGTGTTTCGTTAAAAATGGCTACTCCTACCTTATGGAGAGAATATAATTATTTTCTTTACCTTTTTAAAATTGCAATACATGTATGTTCAACCATTTAACGATGGCAAACGCAATAAAAATAATATTGAATCATTCACAAACATGAATCTAAGACTACAGCCAGATGAGAGAATCATTACTCATTAGCATAAGCATCCATGCAAAGTTCAAGCAGAGTTAAATTAGCTGAGACATCGCAGACTCATTTTCTACACCTTCTATCTATCTGTTCACTTGTCCTTTTGAATGACTCGGGCTTTCACAGTTTGGTAAAGCCACCCACTGACTTGTCACATTCTTAACCAATTTCAACGCTCGTGATGGGAACACGTAAGACATCTCCCATGAACGCCGGCGTTGGAATTTCAATTTCTTATAATGATTATCTAATCTCCCCTGTCTGAAGCAGAATCATCATAAAAGCCACAGAAAAATTGCAAGAACTGAATATTTGCTGCACCTTGACCTCATGGAATTCTGTCTCATTTATATGTATTCTTTTGCTACACGTGGCAGTAACATAAACACGCATCCACCTTATATGTTTGGAATTTAACTTTCGGCTCCAACACTGATCCTCAAATTTTACATTATTAAATATATTATTCAATAATATTTTTATTTAAATTCAAATTCATATTTTCTTTATATCACAAACACACACACAAATGTATAACTATCTAATTATTTTTTAATTATTATACTTATTTATAATCAAATTAATATTCATATATATCACATATATACTTATATTTATTTTTATTTTTACTTTATAACATAAATATTATCCTTTAAAACCATCACATCGTTTAATCATTATTATATATTTTGCATATATTTAAATAAATTATATTATTTATTTTATTAGACATTTTTTCCAAACATACTAATTATCTCAACATAACTACTCCTAATCATATCTAATAGAAACTCCACTCCCAAACATAGCCATAGTGATAGAGGCAGAGAGAAGAAACAAAATAGGGTTTGATGTACATTTTAGTAATCATCTTTTAAGCATGCCCTACAATCAGCATACAGATAAATGTCATAGGAACAAAATACCCTATGGCTATGTCTGTTTTTATTTTTTTATGCGTGTATTTTTAAGTATATATTTTTTAAAAAATTGTATAAAAATAAAAAAAATAAAAATAAAAATATAAAAATATAATAATTGTAATATATGTTTTTTTGGGATAAAAAGTTAGAAAACAAACATAGCCTACGATATCTGCGTCTACTCTACTCATTAAGCATGCCCACAACACATGGATAGGTTACAATCATTAAGGTCCAAAACAATTATCCATCACACACTAAATCTTTATCACTTGAAATGCCCACATCAGAAGTAGTCAGAGGCCATCTAAATATGTAGATGGACAGATTACAATCATCACTACGGTCCAAAACAATTATCTATCACACCCCAACTTCTTATTTTTTATTTCCATAAAAAATAGAAAACTTCAAGGTTATGTTTATAAATTTTAAAGGTAGAAAGTTTGGTATGAAAATTTAAGAACATATATAAATATAAAAAAGAAAGAGATAAAAAAAAAATGTTATTTTGATAGTTGATATATTTAAAAGAATTAATTTTATAAGCTACAAATTTGCAACCAAACATAGCCTAAACGAATCCAAGAATTGATTTTCTTTCCCTAAAAAACATATTTATTGCACGACCTTTGCAAAGGCTTATCGTAGTAGAAGGTGTGGACAAGTCAATGTTGACAAATAAGCCTAACCTTAATTGTGTAGCCTCGGTTTTGGAAATGCTTAACAGGCAAAACTGCTGAAAGCAAGCTACTGTTTTTAAACTCACAGAAGTCCTGGTGACGGCAGGGTGCTGAAACTTACATTTATTTTTAAATTTTAGTATGTATTTTAATATATTTTTATTTTAAAAATTATATAAAAATAAAAAATAATATAATTGAGTGTTTTTAACCTTCAAAATTTGATACCCAAATCCTGGAGGACCACTGTGTACACAGGCCAGGGTCAGAGCAGCAATGGGTTCCCTATCTCTGCAGAGTTCTGCCTCTCATTTCTGGAAGTGGAAAAAAAAAAACCCAAATGTCAGGGATCTCCACGTCCGAGTATCAATATTCACGGAATATGAAAACAGAAAATCACATCAACTAACTGGTTGCACAATAATTTAACAAATCAAAGATTTGTCATTTTCCTACGGTACTCAAGAAGTTGGAGGTTTAGCCTGGTTGGCATGCTTTCCATATCTTCTGCCGACCTCAGCATCAGATAATGTATCCCACACCAGTAGTAAATAATTAACAAAATGAAATAGTTCAAGAAGAAAAAATAATTATGAGGCCAGTACTTCGGACATGAAAGCTCCATATTTTAGACGGATGAAGAGCAAGGCGGAAAAACATCTCACCCACATGCAACTTTCCTTTGGAGCCATCCAATTGCTAGAAAGGCGAGCAACCAGGAAAACGATAAAAAGTAACATACAGCTTTTGGATTTCTTGAAGCAATGCATGATGGCTGCTTTGAGGTCCCAGAGTTTCACCTGCGGTGAAGGGGAAAAGGACAACAAAAAAAGCCATTTCAACTTGTTGAGAAAATACGTGAGGTAGAGGCCAATACTACTGAAAGAAAGCAAAGAGACAGGAGAATACTATCTTATCCATTGAACCAGTAGCAAGAAGCTGCAACAATTTTATAGTCCCAAAGTTAGTTTAGAAATATTATACACGTTTATAAAGGAAAGGATGAAAAACTAGATACAAACATTTGGTACTTTACTATCATAAGCAATTGCGCAAACTGCTTGTCATGTGCATGGAGAGTGAAACTTGGCTTAGCCTGAGGGAATAAGTCAGAGCTAGCAGTACGGATATCAAAACCAGCAACCATGCCATTTTCAGGGCTGACCTGAGAAGACAATAAAAGTAGCACCAGTTGATTAATACCTCTCACTTGATCAAACAAAAATTTTGTGCATTAAAAAACTTCCACTTGGGAAAAGAGCTTTTCCATTCAACAGTAAATTTTTTAAATTGAGGCAAGCTTGTGGACTGACCACAAACGAATGATCCGTGAGAATAAAACTCATTTCACAGACAATTACATGCCTCAAGATGGATGGCATTATCCTCATTTGGGCACAAACTAGGACTGCATCCTCTGGTTTTCAGAGTCGTCATCCTGAAAGTGTTAACTAAGTCACCAACAGATGGTAAATGCTTAAAAGACAAAAGGAAAAAGAAGAGAAATGTAACAAAAATTACATGGAAATTTGCATTGAAGCCAAATCATGAGGTAACATGCATCTTGATCCTTCAAATAAGGGTCCATGTCGTTATTTGGATAATATAAGTTGCCACCTGATTTTCATAAAAAAAAAAAAAAAAACTCATGCAATATTAATAGAAGTGTGTCACATAAAAGGAATTATAACAAACTAACACGAAAAACCTTGAGGATTTGCAAGAATGGCCAAACAAGGAAAACTTTTACTGATAGGTCAAATTTCTGTTTGACAATGACAAGATAGTGACTGGTAAAATATACCATCCTCCTCTTCATCATAATTATCCATGTCCAATTCCTTCAACGCGTCCGTTAAGCTGTCAGTTTCTGGTTTTGAACCCTTGGAATTTCTGCCAAGAGCATCAGCAACAGATAATGCACGAGCAAGTTCATCATCTTGCTTGCATGCATCGATGTTCATATTTCAGCATCTTCCTCATTTTCACTCTCTTCACTGCAAAGATTGCAATTTACTCCCTTATAACTCTTGAAACAAAAGAACTAACACAATCCAGTTTCATATTGCTTGACCATTTTATCTGACTCAGCCTTTCCCATTCCTGTTTGCAAAAATACAAGCCATAGAAGTGTTAAACCATTATTGTTTGGCATTTGGAAGAGAAGGGTACCATGGCTATAAACATATGGGGTGGTCAATACAGCGCTACACGCACAATGTTGTTAACAGAAGTGGAGGCAAGCTCCCAGGACCCTGTTCACCAATATGGAACCCCCTTTCAGTGCTAAAGCAAATTTAAAATTAGTAAATAGCACATGGAAATGGCCTGCCGGGTCTCAAGCAAATCACTCCACGCAGAAGAAGGATAAAGAATAGGGCAACTAAAGCCCAACCGATTTTCCGAAAAAAAAAAACACTCTTCAGGATATCTTCAATTTCTACTTTCGAAGGAGAATCAGCTGCAACAGGCACTGATTTTGATGCCCCTTGGAAACCCAAGAAATCTACCTGTCAATAGTAATAGAACTGATAATTTCTATACAGTAATCTTCTTCAATTATAGTAAGGCATGGTAAAACAAAATCCAAACAGGCCGTACTGCCTTGACTCCCAACAGAGTTTACTATAGGAAGAACACGGATTGAACACATTCATCCATTTTGCAAGCATCGGTTATCCGCGTAAGACTGAAACATCTAGCAAAGCGCAAATACAAATTCCAAATGAAATTTTATATAAAAATGAGCGAATTGAAGAGTAGAATTGCAGGACTCCAAAATTGAAAATGTTTGCAATCACAAAAAAAATCCGGTTGATTCGTAAACAAACCTTTCTTAGCCGCTATATGGACCAGAACTGGAACAGACGACGTTCCAATACAGATTGAACTGCAGATTTTCGGTCTGGAACGGCAGATAAACCTATCCGACTTGACGCTGTGCAGCGGTTTCGCGGTAAAAATTTCACGTTGAGATTATTTAATAATTGAAAATGATATTAATATTTAGTGTGTCATATTGAATTTGAAAAAAAAAATAAAATTAAACTTTCGGTAAATTTCAATAGGATTTCATGTTTATAAAATAAGGCAATTAAAAACTTAAGAAATTCGGCTATGTATTTAAATGATTTGAATAAATTTGTGTTACTTTTTAGAACCTATATTTGTTTATGTTGTTGTCACTATGGATTATGTAATAATTACTAATGGCAGGTTTAAATAAGTGCCATAAGTTGGTTGGAGGCCGTGTCTGGAAACCCAACAAAATTCAGTCCTAAGGGTCTTAAGCCCAGATTTTGAGCCTCAGAGGAAAATAATAATTCAGCCCAAATAATCCGCTGAAATGAAAATTACATTTATTTACAAACCTTAGGACTTGTGATGTCGTCAAACAAAGTGAAAATCTTACCTTCGAGGAGTTTGCGGGGTAAAAGTTCATCTAAACAATGCCATCAATGTCCAATGTTATTTATCTTAATATAGAAAATTGCACTTGTATCATCTAGAAAAATAAATAAATAAATTAGTCAGATGAATTCCCTCAACCACACGTCCACTATATAGAAAGAAAATAGTCAAAATCTCACAAGAGTAAGCCTCTAGAAAAACCAAAACGAAGTAATAAAAAAAAAAAGCATCATGTAATGCGTAGCATGTCAATTGGTTGATAGGTAAGCACCAAGTTGATCTTGTTATTCTCTCACATTGTTTAATTATTTTGTCGCAGTTACTTATTCTAGTATTCCTAGCTAGTCCATAAATTTCATCTTTTTACTTTGAGTTTACTTTAATAGATAGGTTAAGAGTTTATAATAATTATTTTGATGAATTATTTTATCATATGTATTAAATATGATTATTTATCATGAAATCTAGTTATATTATAACAGTTTTCCTATTACACAAATACAGGTTTTGTTTGTTAGCCATCTTTCACTTTCTTTTGTCTTATCAACTTCATACAATCAAACATTTTATACCATAATATATTCTCTTAAATTCAAATTCAAATTTGTATTTTCTTAGGTAGATAACTAACTAATTATTTTTTAATCATTATACATATTTACAATGAAATCAATATACATACATACACACATATATATATATATATACTTACTCTCACATTTATATATACTTAAGCCCTAACAAAAAATCATTATTTTTATATATTATCACGTTATTTAATTATTATTATTATATATATATATATATATATTTAAAAATACAAATTCAAATAAATAATAATATTCATCACATCAAAATATTTCTTCCAAATATAGCCATAATGTTTCATCCTGTAAAAGGACCATGCTCTTAGTTCATATACAATTATCAATTTTCTCTGATCCTTTAAAGTGACCATACCCTCAAGGTTTAACACAAAATTGCAGCCACATCATCTTTTAAGTTTATTGCGTTTAGAATTTTGGCCACGGGTCATGAGCTCTATAGTGATACATCAAAAGGGTTTACCCTTTTGTATTGTATCGTTGACATTCCATCCCCATATAATCTATTTAAAGAGACATATCGATATCAAAGAATATATTCCTTCCCGACCATACAATGGGGATTAGCATCGTGGACAATATTGCAGCAGAGGGTAGGATCAAGAATGTGCCCCTTAATTTGGCTATAAATACAAAGCCAAGGGAAACTCTAATCTCAAATCCCCAACATAGAATTGGGAAGAAATTGCCTTGCATGAAGATGAAGAGGCTTTGGCTAGTAGCCAAGAATGACTTGCCTATAATATTCCTCCAACGCTAGATGGTAGATCAATTGCACAGATAAACCCTATTGTTGGACAGTCTGCAGGTCGTTCTTGGCTATGCTGACAAACTCTTGTCTCTCATGTTAGTCCTTTTCTTCCATGGATTAAGCTCTTGAATTCACTCGTCGGATGGAAGAGCTCCATCATGGCATCACAGAGGAAAGGTTTACCCCCCCATTCTTGTTTCTGATATTTGTTTCCGTTTCATGCATGTTTAACTAATACTGGTTTACGTTTTCCCCATACATATATAATATTACCCATGTGTGACCCATATATAAGGCAGAGGCTTCCAAATTAATTTGTCTTACATGTTAAATTTAAGTTGTTTGAATCATAAACAATTTCATTAATTACATGAAAAAAATGAAAAGGGAATCCATGCATTTTTCTTTAATCGTGAATTTTCTGTATTCGGAGATTATTATAAACAAATCGTGTGTACAAGTGAGTGTGCGCATGCGCAAGTACATATATGGCTATCATTCCCTTCTGTAAAGGTGAAGGTTATGTTTGGAACTCAATTCTCAAACCACAAAACAATATTTCAAATCTCAAACTATTAAATATATCATTCAACAATATTTTCGTTCAAATTCAAATTTAAAATTAAAATCTCCCTCTCTCGTATATATAACTAATTAATTATTTTTCAATTATTATATTTATTCACAATTAAATTAATACTTGTATATATCACATATATACTCACATTTAGATTTATTTATACCCTATAATATAATTATTATCCTCACAAACTATTACATCACCTAATCATTGTTATATATTTTATATATATATTCAAATAAATTATACTATTCATCTCATGAAAACATTTTTTCTAAGCGTCTTCCTCATCTCAATACAACTCCTACCAACTATCATATCAAACAAAAACTCCTCTCCCAAACATAGTCTAAGAGTTATGCGTGAAGATCTGAACGTTGGATGTATTTTACATATTAAATCAAGAAATATGTACAACCCAGACAAGAATACGTAATTAGAGAAGTTCAGGCTCCTTTTTCTTTCGAGTGGTACAATTAAATAAAATAGAAAAGTCCCCAATCGAAGTTAATTAAAAAGGAGCTTGAGTTTGCCTGAAAAAAGCATTTCTAGCTTGCAAATCCTGTATTGCCATCACCATCCTCGTCTTTGTTTTTCGAAGGTTTAGTATTAGAATCACTATCCTGCATAGTTATTCTTTAATTTAGGGTTAAGGGTCACTAATCCTATATTAATTTGTCGAAGAAACGTGTGGAGAACAGCAAAACAGAAAAATCCAATCTTCTTTTCCATATTTCGTTTCTATCCATGCAGACTCGCTATTTTGCCTTTTATATGCGAAATGAGATGGAAGATAAAATTTTTTATTGAAATTATATATTGAGATTATTATATTTTTTATTATACTTTTACGTAATTTTCAAATAAACGTGACAAAAACACACACACATGAAAAAGTCAAAAGACTGGTTTTCTTAGAAAGGAATATAATTCTTGATTCTGCGTCAACAGTAGAATAGCATCAAGTTGAAGTTGGTTTGCAGCCCTAACTCCATCTTACCAAAAATTCCACATCATATGACATTTCCATTCCACATCCAATTAAAAATGGATTTCTAAACAATCTTATATAATAGATTACTTGTCCCTAATTTTGATAATTGGTTTTTAGAAGTGTACATAATTTAGCGATCTATTCAAACTAAATAGAAATATCGGTATAATAGTTTTTAAAATTTTAACTTTCAATTGTTTTTGGTATTTTGGTTAAGTACACAAAAACCAGAACAAAATTTTATTTTTATTTTACTATTAACATTACCATTTTTATGAATAATATTATTTTTTATTTTTATCTTTCTCTTAATATAATCATTTTTCTATTTTTATTCCTTCTTATCATTTTATTCTTTCATTTTTTTATTTTTCAAATAAATTTCAGAAATCATCGAATCAAAATATCGAATCAAACCAACCAAATTATTTTGATAATATACCAAATCAAAAAAGTCAATTTAAAATAGAATCAGCATAACGTCCACGTAGCCAATTAAAAGAGCTGGCTAAGAGGCCACATTAGTGTAGATGGGCTAACAATGAAAGTTGAATCACGCAAAACAATCATACAACTGTATTATCAATTGATATCTACACTACATATTAATTAAATTAATAAAATTTTATAATTACATAATGTAGAATTATATAGTTATCTTTATTTTAAATCTTTTTATTTCTTTTATTATTTTCTTACTCTCCCTCTCTCTCTCTCATTTTAACAAACTGTTTTAATTTATGTTTTCTTCCAAATTCCTTAAATATTTCTTTACTTTTTACTGTAAATATTTTTTATACTTTAATTTTTAAATAATTTTATTTATAATTTATAAATAAATTTACACTCCCACGCAGTGCACCACCCTTGCTCATAATGAATGTCTATTGTAAGAAAGCCACGTTCAGAAGACTTTACCTACAACGCTCTCTATATCGACTGACCATAAAAGCTTCATGTCTGATCATAAAAAATTCATGAAAATTAAACTGTAATAATGAGTATAAGAGACCATAGCATTTGTTTAAGCTCAAAAATCCTAAAAACAAGAGATTCAACTGGAATGTCAAAATTTCCAAAAAGTAGTTGTAGTTATTTTCCAGCCCCAGTTATAAAGATAGCTGATACTTCACAATAACATGCTCCATCGAAATTACAAGTCAGACTAATAAAATCAGGCCTAATCATATTCCAGCTCGTCTGGAGTAATCGGCCTTTTGAGAGGAATAACAGACTTCTTTTCCACATCCCTTGATAAAGCCTTTCTCATATCTGAAAACAAATAACAATACAAGACTCAGATCAAAAGTAACAACACTAGAAGGCCTAAAAAACAAACTTCATTCGAGCAACTAACCCAACCCATCCTCCTCTCCAGAGTAATATCGAAGCACGCGTCTGTAGACTATGTAACCAAGCTGAAAAAGAGAAATGAAAAGAACAATTGTAGCAACTCACCAAATATGAATAGGCCAACCCAATTAAGTATTCACTTTTCCCATGTCTATGGAAATTACACGAGCCAGAAATTAAGTAGAAAGCAGAAGTAATATTATATTCCCAGTACCTTCTCATACATCTTGATAGCCGGTGTGTTTGAAGCTCTCACAAAAAGATCCACAAAGTAAGCCTTATCACTAAAAAAGATAAGCCCACTTCAATATATAGAGCTCATCCATTGACAGTAACAATATGATATATTCATCAATACAAGAACTTCCATCACTAATTTATTACGACAATACAACTTACAATGAATAAAGCAAAAGATGATAGCACACACATACCTCAAGTGCAAGCAGAAAAGACAAGATTCACTTTGACCAGCTTAACTTGTGTACAAGAGTATAGACTCAGATTCAACGCAAACTAGTTACTCAAAGAGTGCCTGGAGGCAAGTTTAAGCATACAATCTATAATTTTCACCCTCCAATTTCATGCAATATACATACCATACCCTTCGACACCCTGATAAATGATAGAAAAGGATGAAAAACAGAGATAATAGGGGCCAGAATGCTTGGCAGCTTCATTTATGATCAAAATACAGTCCTAACAAAAAAGTTGCTTTATTATTTGTGAAACTGAGAATATAAACGGATGAAAGAATAAACGAAGGAAAGGGAAAGATGAAAAGAGCTACACAAAAACAGTTGTGGAGATTCGATAAACCACTATCCAAGAATGTCAAAAGAAGTAAAAAGACGTTCTTGAATGCCCACTTACAATCCAGATGAGAGACTGGGATCTTTGGAAATGGAAGTCAGGTTATAATTGTTCCATCATGGCATTTTAAAAGTTACTTTTTTGAAAAATATTTCTTCAAAGTGAGCCCTGAAAAATGAAATTTGCATAGTCAAAAAAATGTGCTCTTACATCTTGTCGCTAATGTCCTCAAGTAGGTTCATCAGTTTCTTGGCCAATTGTTGCCGTCGATATTCAGGAGCTACAGTTACTGCTGTGACATGACCATGCCATGACTCTCCCTGTCCCTCGACCTTTCCCATTACTGTAAAGTGTAAACATATAAAAACATTACATCCACATTAGACAATCTCTGGTAAACTTAACCAAACTTTGTTCGATACTTGGACGGCTGTAGAAATCATAAATCTACTATGTCATGATATGGATAATAGCAGAAAATTGAAAACCTCTATCACATTTCTTGCAGCTTTAATTGTAACAGAACATAAAGCTAGTAAATGTCAATGTCACTCAAAAAGATAATAATAGAACAAACTTCCATTCACCAGCTACAGCTTTACAAATTAGCACAAAAGTATCAATCAGATTGACATACACTATTAAGTACTTCCACTTGGATTAAACAATAGCAAAAGCACAAAGGTTTATCTACTTAAATATGAACCTTAGAGTTTCTTTAAGACAGCTTCACAGTTCATCATCGGATTTCATGTTCTCGTACTGGAAAGGAAAGAGTAACTGCCCAGAATGAGAAAATACTTTGATAAAGAACAGCAAGCAGAAGGAACCAATTTTAAATATCTAGGAAGTGATGCACAAAAAAGTTCAATAGCAATGCCATATTGAGAAACTATAGACTTAAAAGGAGTCACAAAAAATTAATATTGCTTCAATCTTTCATCATATTTCTTTTATAATCTAATTATGGTTTCAGTACCAATCTCTACCACACTCATTGTGCCAAAACAAGAACATTTTAGTGGAACATCTCAACACTTATCAATCAAACACGGACGCAAAAGGTGCGGAAACACGAAATTTCCTTCCTAAATTCAACAAACAAATCTGGGCCAACAAAGCACTACCATACACTGGTAAAAGGTAACCTCGAATAGAGGATTAAATGGAACCAAAATCGAGAAACACAAACACTACGAACCAGAATAAGAGTAACTCACTGTAGCCCATTGTTCGATTTCCAGGAGCTTCAGCCACGTGAAAATAATCAGGCCACCGCGCCAAATAGTTCATATAGAATGACATGTTGAACTGAAATTATTAGCACATAAAAATCCGTTAAAATGGCCCCTGCTTTACAGACACCTTCCTGACCTAACAGAAGTCACGGCTTCAAATAAATTAAAACAATAAAGAACGAACTAACCGTTTCGGTAAGATGGTCGAGATTCACTGATGCGAATCGGAGGAGGTCGTTGCAGCAAAATCTACGAATCGTCGTCATCTCTTCGCTGGCCTTGCTCGCTGATGCCCGACGGAGGATTTTCCTTGTTGCCCGTCTCTCTTTGCCGATTACTGAGGACATAAGCGGAAATATGAAATTGGGTATTTGTCGTCGGGTGGTCGGGGCAGAAGGGAGGGTCCTCTGGATCCTCCATATCTATTTGGATCTCATTTTCCAAGTCAAACCTCTTGTTTTCTCCGAGTAATGTTTCATTCTAAGGTTAATTACACTGATAACTCTTATGATTTAGTAACATTATAAATTATATCATTCTTTTATTGATATTTCAAAAACATCCCTTTCATGCTTAAAATATTTATATAGTTCATTTTCAATTAGAATTTTGAATAAAAATTATTGATATTATAAAAAAGTTTAATTGATTTTTAGATTATGATACCTTAAATATAATTTCTTTTGTTAAAAACTTAAAAAGGTTCACATACAAATAATTATTGTTACCCTTCTTTTTTTGCAAATTAGTGAGGAGATAAGCATAAATATAAAATTGAGTATTTATAATGGATCAATTAAGGTAGAAGAGATAATCGTTTCATTTTAGTCTATATCTTTCGACATCTAAACTTATTTTTCTCAAGTTTTGTTTCATTTTAAGGTTAATTACACCAATGATTGTCTTAAAATATTTATATCATTTATCTTCTATTGTAGTTTTAGATAGAAATTAACAATATTATAAAAAAAGACAATTGATTTTTTTTTTTATCAAAGTATCTAAATTCTATTTTTTAGTTAAAAGCTAGAAAAAGGCTCAAACACAAATGATTATTGTTTATCATTAAATGTGACCTATTATTATTAACCCTTCATTTTGTTAGCACTCTCACTAAGTCTTCATGTTAAAATGGTATCTTTTCCCTTTTTTTTTTTATTTGTTTCATATTTGTATTATGTATTGTATTTTTACAAAGTCGTGCGTATAAGTGATTTTAGGTTATAAATGTTAGATAATGTTGAAAATATATATTTAATTATATAGATATTTTTTATAATCATTAGACTTAAATTGGAATCATTATTAAATAATTGATGATGTGGAAAAGGTTGACAAATTCCTCCAAATTATAGTTTTCATTTACATTTTAAATTCAAAATATTTTTTCTTTTGTGCATACAAAAATATTTAAATTTTAATTATTATATTTATTTACAATAAAATAAATAACTATACATGCACATATAAGTTCACATTCATATATATTGTTATACTTAAAATTTAATTATTATTTATTTATACTATCACATTATTCAATCACTAATATATAATTTTATAACTATTTATAATTCAAATAAATTAAAATTTTATTCATTTTCATCTAAGGACAAAGTCACCAACCAAACACGTCCAAAGCAATTTCTAAAGGAGAATAACGTGCTTGATTTTGGCACTAAGAGTCAAAATTTAGGCTTGCCAAATAATGTCAATGTACAACAATGTTATGCAGCACCGACCCGGTCGTGCAGGATCCATACCCGAGCCTGTAATATTATACAACTGGCCCGTTTTCAGATAACTGGACCCCTTTGGTATTGACGAAAATACCCTCGCAACTCAACCCATTTTTTTACATGCAGCGCGTGTCTAACCCTAGCTCTCTCCCCAAAATTCGTTATCCACCTCGCGGCGAATCTGAGCAATTGCGATTCAAATCATGGATATTTTGAAGCAAGAATTGATGAAGAAGCGGCAAAGCCTGGCGGAGGACGTCGGCGGGAAGAAGGTTTTCAAGCGATCCGAAATCGAGCAGAAGCGCCTCCAGCGGATACGAGAAGAGGAGAAGCGCGAAGCCGAGGCTAAAGCCCATCGCCAGAAGCAACAACAGCAGCAACAGCAGAATGATGACTCCGATTCGTTGTCAAATCCAAATTCCAACTCGGAAATCTCTAAATCGAAACCTGAATCTTCCTCCTCCAAATCTCTAGTCGAAGAGAAAAACATCGACGACCTCAATCTCCCCAAGCAAGAAGTCATCCGCCGCCTCCGCTTCTTAAAACAACCGGTGACTCTCTTCGGAGAAGACGATGAGGCGAGACTTGATCGTCTGAAGTTCGTGTTAAAGGCTGGGTTATTTGAGGTCGATGACAGTGATATGACGGAAGGACAAACTAATGATTTCTTGCGGGATATTGTGGAGTTGAAGAAATGGCAGAAATCTGGAATTATGGGCGATAGGAAGAGAAAGACCTCGGAGGATGGCGGAGAGGATAAGGATGGTGGGGGCGGGGATGATGATCTGAGTGGGGATGGGGCATCCTCTGGGTTGGATCACGACAAGGACTTGAAGCGAATGAAGACGAAATTTGAGGAATTATGCGACGAGGATAAAATTCTCGTGTTTTTCAAGAGGTTGTTGAATGAATGGAATCAGGAGCTAAATGAGAAGAGTGAGGCAGAGAAGAGGACCGCCAAAGGGAAGTCAATGGTCGCCACGTTTAAGCAGTGCGCTCGGTATTTGAATCCGCTATTTAAGTTTTGCAGAAAGAAGGTATATTTTAGGTTATCTCCCTGTATTATGCATGTGTATGATTTTCTATTTCATGTTCATATGCAGTTGACATGATCTTTGTCTGTGAGCATATCTTTCCTTGTCTAGAATTTGTTTCTCGCATGCTATTTGTGGAGTTAATTGCCAGTTTTTCGAAGACTGACTGAATGCATAACCCAGGGCAAGAAGAATTGGCTTAGTTTCATACGAAAGAAGTTCTCACTTTAAAAATTAAAAGCACTGTCTTTTGGAAGCCTTGCGTATTTATAACATGAAACATAGAATTGTAGTGGGAAATTTAGCCTGGAGAATTAGATTAAAGTGCGATAAATAAAAAATTAGTTATATCGTATTGTTTATTTTAGATTTGTTACATCTTATCCATTTGCGTTATGATCATATATTGTTGTTTCATTTTGAACATAGTCTACTGTAGATTCGTATGAAAGACAATTTACATTATCAATTTTCTTTCTAGGTTCTTCCTGACGATATTCGACAGGCACTGTTGCTGGTTGTTGAATGCTGTATGAAGCGGGATTACCTAGCTGCAATGGATCATTACATTAAACTGGCCATTGGAAATGCTCCTTGGCCTATTGGTGTTACTATGGTTGGTATTCATGAACGTTCTGCCCGCGAAAAGATTTATACTAACAGTGTTGCGCACATCATGAATGATGAGACAACCCGTAAGTACTTGCAATCTATCAAGAGATTGATGACTTTTGCCCAACGGCGGTATCCAACAATGCCTTCCAAAGCTGTAGAGTTCAACAGCCTGGCAAATGGTAGTGATTTGCATTCCCTATTACTTGAGGAAGGGACGTCTGCAGAGAAGTCTCATTCTGAGGAGAGGCTCCTATTGATGCCTGCTTCGAAAGATGACCAGTGACGTGTCTAAGTGAGGCTTAATCATTCTTGTGTTGGTAAGCTGAGTATGGACAATTTTAAAACTGTACCGAATGAATATATGATCTTGCAACTTAGCATGATGTTCTTGACATTGACCCTCGCTTGTAGTGAGGCTTTAGACGGATATTGTTGGCCACTCTCATTGTTATGTGTAATTTGTATTTGCAAAATGCACATTGTATGTGTTTACTACGTGCAAGTGTTAATATGTCCTTTCTAATATACATTGAGATGGGAACAGCTGCGTTTTATGTGTTAATGGCATTGTGCAAAGGTTAATTGATTCTGATTAATGTCCAGTGAGGTGGGAGCTACTGCGTTTTGATCCTGTGTTGAATGAAATTAAGAGGAACTTTATAACATTCATAGAAGCAGGTTTCCTGACTCTCCTGGGGATGTAACCCACTCTTCATTATCTTCAAGTATTTTCTGGTATTTACACTGGGTAGAACTATTTGATATTGAGTTGGTGTTTTGCCACCTTTTCAATAGTTGGGATTCAAAATTTGGTTGAAAGCGATGAAGTCGGTGCAACACCTAACAATATTAGGGGCATTTTTGGCCTTTTAAGATCAATCTAATCGAGGATTAAATTTGCGCCAAATTATCCTTCGCGACATCAGCAAATTTAGTCAATGTGACGATGACAGTGAATTTGGTAACGCAGTTAATTTTAGTTCAGGAATGGGGCATACTTGATCTCCACGTGCAGCAGTAATTCAGTCCTCTATATATGTGCACAGTGAGCATTTCTATATCACCATGTTCTGTATTGACCCATACAGCAACAGATCTCCCGTTGATACAAGAAAATCTACCACTTCAGCTCAATCGTCTCAATCCCAATACCTTCAAACATAAATAGCATAACAGCGAGGATGTGTTACAAGGCTTCTCCCATTGTTGAGGACCCTTCAGTCAGGCTTTCCATAAAATTCTTCGAGAAGAGTTCAGAGTATCAAAAACCAAGAGAAAGGGTTCAGTTTAGTACAAGAAAATAGGTAGGAAGTGAATAGAAAGTGGGCCGCCATAAAGGCTTGGTGTCCCAAGCAGATTCATATATACTCAAGGGACAAGTAATTGAGATAGCCGTCCATGTCTTCCACGACGCCGTTTTCCTCTAAGAAAGCCATGAAGAACCACCATCTCTGATTCCTTTTGTTCAAATTAGTAAATTATTTATCGGTTGTGGCCATAAAATTGCAGACTTCTCCTCTTCTGCTGAACATTTGGCGGTGCTGCTTTTCGGGCACTCTGAAGCTTGAAAGCGGTCAAACGTAAAAGATAAAACTAAGCCCAAAACGTATGAAGTTCTGAGCCTCATTGGGCAAGTAGTAACATTTTGTAATTAGCTCATAAAAAATCCATGTTGGGCCTTCTTATTTCAAAACCCTAGAATGGCTGATCTGAAATACAGTACACTTCCTGGAGAGCAGCGGGCTGTTTACGCAGGCGGTGGGGCACGGTGTAGAGCGGTTGAAACGACTCTGTAATCAATTTCAGTAATCTTGCTCGCCTCTTCGTTATGCTTGTATTTAGTGTATACGTGGAATTGACTTAAATTTGTCCATCGCCTTTGCTTTTTACAGAAAATGGCGGACAAGGCTGTGACTATCAGAACAAGTTCATGACCAACCGTCTCCTCTCTAGGAAGCAATTTGTGTGTCTTTCAGCTGCATTCGTTTTTGTTTATTTCCTTTACTTGCTGTGATGGTTCTTTGTCACTCACGTTCCCTTTTCTTTATGCTCTTGTTTGGTAGATCATTGATGTGTTGCATCCTGGAAGGCCTAATGTTTCTAAGGTCTGTTCTTTTGAATCAATTCGTTTTTTTTTGTTACGGCACACTTTCTGTTAATTTACTCTTTTTTAATGTAGCATCATTGTTGTATTGACTTCGATATGCTTTCTGACGCGTGTGATTTAGCTGTAGAAATACTACATGCTTGTAAGATAATGTATTTTTAAGTTTACTTTTGACCAAAAAATGTTCAGACTATAACCTCACGAAAACGCATAGGAAAAATAAGCAAATGAGCTGATCTTGTTAGTTGCTTGGTAATATCTTAATTGTGGAATCCTTTAAATTATTGCCAACATTAGGAAAATGGACTGTTTGTTTTCCACTGAATACGGATCAACATGAAAGTCGGAAATCTGTGTTCTAATTGACTCCTTTTTGTGGGTTTGGAGAAGAAAATATTGTAATTTTCCCTTGGATAGTTCATTCTCTTATTGGTTTTTGTTCCTCTTTATACTTTTATGAAGGCTGAGCTGAAGGAGAAATTGCAAGGATGTATGAAGTTAGAGATCCAAATCCCATTTCTGTGTTCAAGTTCAGGACCCACTTTGGTGGAGGCAAATCCACTGGTTTTGGCTTGATCTATGACTCTGTTTAGAGTGCTAAGAAGTATGAACCAAAATACAGACTAATCAGGGTAAGTCATCTATGTATTTAACTACTCTTATTTAATATTTTAATCACGTTGGTTTTCGACACATTTCTTGACAATTGGCTTCTCGTTACCCTTTATGCTACCTGCATATTTCACATCGAAGAGTGGTATTTTTGAATTAGCTGGCAAATGTAAAAGCTTGAACTTCTGATCACTTTAATTTTACAGTGTTATTTCATTATTCAGTGAGTTTCTTTTAGTGGCCCCAATTCTGCTCGAGTTGGTTTGTACTTATTTCCTTTAGAGCCCATTTGGATTGCAGGTTTTGATAGAATGGATTTTAAATCTATAAAAATGAATCTATTGCATTTGTTTGGATATCATGTATTTCAAATTTTTAAACTTTAATTTTGAACTATGATTTTACCAATTAGGTTAGATTTGAAATCCCGCTTATATTAGAGTCATTTGAAATTCTTTTTCCAAATCCCTTTTCAAATCCAAATCTTTCAATCAAATGGGTTCTTAATGTATTTTTGAGTTGTACTTTAAGCAATCGTTGAGTTTTGTGTGTCACTTTCTTTTAACACTGCTGCCTGACTCTTGATTGCCATGTTCTCTTTGGATTGTGGGTTTTCCCCTCCAGATAATCCATGGGAAACATTTTTTTGTTTTTGTTTTTAATTTACAGAATGGATTTTCATATTTCTTGCTTCTCCATTTTAGAATTTCTCCTTTTCTGCTGCTTCTGTGGATCTCATCTAGATATTTTTATATAAATAGAGACAAGAACTTGGCTGGTGACTGTTAACATATATGGCATTTTCAAATTCATAATTGTATGGTGTGATACTTGAAGAAATAAATAATATTGGAATCTGAGCTACAAGTTAGTTTACCTATGGCCCTTTAAATGGTGATTTTGCTGTATATGTATATCTTACAAGATTAGAAATTTTGGTACGCAGAATGGCCTTGATACAAAGGTTGAGAAGTCTAGGAAGCAGGTCAAGGAAAGGAAGAACAGAACTAAGAAAGTCCGTGGTGTCAAGAAGGTATGGTTGCTTATCCTTCTTGGTCAAGCTTTCTTCATGATTTCCTTGACGTTCTTCTCCTGCAAATCCTTGTCCTGGAGAATTCAGTTACACTTGTAGGACTTTGAGTTTACATGTTCTATTTCATGCACTGATCGTGTTATTACTATATTTTGCAGACAAAGGCTGCGGATGCTGCCAAGGGAAGGAAGAAATAAGTTTCTCAGGATTGTGATTTTTTATTTTTTAATCTTTCCTATATTGCATGACAACCTTATTTCTGCTTTTTCGTAGTACAGCAGTTCCTCCCTATGTTGTGCCCCAAGTTTTTGTGGATGTTGACGGACTAAGAGTCATGAGTTACTGTGTTCAATAGGATTACATTGACAAGAAGAGTTTTTTTCTCTTCGGCTGAAATTTACTTCTCATATTACTGGTTTATCCGAATTTTTTATGAAGTGCAATGGAACAACACTTGTGTTCTATTGCTTCAAAAATTAGCCACAAAGTTATCTGGTTTTATTTCTGGTAGCCATTGATCTACGTTGCAGCCCTTTCTTTTTTATTAATACTTTGTCTCCAACTTATCAATTTCAAATCTTGTTTAGTGTATACAAAAGCCAGTGGCAGTTGAGCAGCTGCGTTGTTGTGTAGAAAGGTTCAAGTAACCGGGGCAATGTCTGGTGTACATTTCACACTCCCAACTCTCCACTTTTAATTAAACATGCTATTTAACAAATTCTTATTTAAATTTAAATTGTGATATATTTTCATTTATATATTTTTATATTATAAACTTATCGTGAAATGTAAAATTCATTTCAATACAATTTTTATCGAACATGGTTTTGAACAAAACCCCTTCCTCCAGTCATAGCCAAGGTTGTTTGACAGGCAAAATTGTGCTGAGCAAAGGTCGATTAGAGTTAGTTGATCCACTTTTACTCATTACAGACAACCTTGTTTAGAAATGGACATTAATTCTGAATTCTATTATCCCATTAGCATTGATCTACTTGTACTCAAAGGTCTAATAAGAAAACGTTCCCCCGGCTGTGTTAGTTTTTTGAACTTCAAGGATTAGGTGCCAAAAATAAAGTCCACTAAAAATTTAATATAAAGATGGATAAATAAATATTGTCATATTGTATGAAAATATATGAATAAAATGATGTCAAATTTTGGTGTCCATATTATATTATGATGGCTAAAGGCCATTCTTTTCATTGCACAGTATAGAATTTTAAAAAATATTTTTAATTAAAAAAATCAAACTTATATTAAAGTATTAAAACATCCATAAAATATAATTTCTTAATAACTAAATTCCAACATTTATTCACTCAAACTCAAAAAAATTTTTTTTATTACTTTCTCAATTACTCCCTCAACTTTACTATTTTTCTCAAATCACTTCATCGCTTATGACGCTTTTCTATTTATTCTTCTCTTAATTCTTTTTTAAACTTCTCCACTTCTGCTTTTTTATTTATCTCGAATTCATTGATTTGATAGAAATCAGAGCTTAGAATATTTTGACAAATTCCATTTTATCCACATTTTTATTAAAATTTAATTATATGTAAATACAATTTATTATTATTCTCACCATATCTATTTCTTGTTCTAATTATTTTTCACATGCATGAAATGGGCGGTCATCACACTGTCATGCCTTCTGGCCTTATTGCTTGGGCCAAGGTTATCTTCTTTATTACTAAACATGGCCCAAATATATGGGCTTTTGTTTACATTAGGGCGACATATGATCCATCAACGGCACACAGCTATATATTCACTTGACGAACACCTCGACATTAGGGTTTCCAGCTCTTTCTCTTGTCAAGTGAAAGCCTAGCAGCCGCGCAGTGTCGTCCGCAGCCTGATTAGAAGCCCTAGCCATGGTTCGAGCTCCACAGTCTAACGCAGATTGATTGATTGTTTAATTTTCTTGATTCTGTATTATTGTGTACATTGATGTTTTGTTGTCTCTAATTGGAGGAACAATGTGAATTTTGCAGTCGCTGGTCACAAATGAGGATTTCCAGCACATTCTACGTGTGCATAACACGAACGTGGACGGGAAGCAGAAGATCATGTTCGCCTTGACCTCCATCAAGGGTATCGGCCGCCGCTTCGCAAACATCGTCTGTAAGAAAGCCGACATCGACATGAACAAGAGGTTTCTTTTCTTTTTCCTGTTCTTTTACCTAGAAGGGGGGCGGTATGCGTGGGTGATTTTACGATCTATCATCTGATACACTGCACAACGTTGATAAGTGAATTACGTATGCTGCATTTATTTTTGTCTCTTCCACTTACGTTGTGTGCTTTTCCGATCAAAATTTCAGTAAGAATCGATTCTCACAGTCAAGAAGATGGTTTTTGTGGTGATGGTTTCTGTACGTCTTCCCATATTTGTGATGATTTAACATTTGAAATATACAAACTAACACTTTTGGCGTCTGGACGGAAAATGTTGGCCCTTGAAATGAATCTATAGTAATTCAGTTACGTCTCCGTTTCAATTACTCCAGAAGCAGCTGGTGTAATCTGCATATCAATTCATTAGCTGTACTTTAATGTTTTAGAGCATCATATGAACTTGTTTAAACTATGGCGATGCAAAAAATTATAAGGTTCAATAGTGATGTTTTGGGTTTGTAGCGAAGTGGTTTTTGTTGTAACTTTTTCTAAGCCTTAGCATATTGATGGTTCCTTGAAGATTCATGTGTTCTATTTGAGATGTTAACAATTGGGATTCATGTTACTCGTCTTTCCTGCCAGTTGCTCCCTACAATAATATCCTTTAGGGATGGTTCTGCATAAGTTTTTAACAAACTCATGTTTTAAGAGGGTGGCAATGCCTACATCTTTTGAAGTTCTGGCCTGAATAAGAATGATAGAAAAAGGGAGTGAGATAGTTATCTTAGCGATGTTTGAATTTTTTTCTTTCTGAATCTGTTCTTTTGATGCCTTTTGCTGTGGTCTACGTTTCTGTTCAAATAAATTTTACGCAATTTTCTATATCTTTCTAACTTCTACATAATTTCCAATAGAAGTACATCTAAAAACTAAAACAAACATGGCCTTCATTTTCTCATCACAATGTTTTGGAGTTTTTCTGTGAGGCGTGTACATTGTGGATGAATCTGAAGTGATGATGATAAACAGGGCTGGGGAACTTTCGGCTGCCGAGTTAGATAGTTTGATGGTAATTGTAGCCAATCCTCGTCAATTCAAGATTCCAGACTGGTTCCTGAACAGGAAGAAAGATTACAAGGATGGAAAGTATTCGCAAGTGATATCCAATGCCCTGGATATGAAGCTTAGGGATGATCTTGAGCGTTTGAAGAAGATCAGGTTAGATACGCAGATTATCTGGATTATGTCTTGAGTACTCCAATACCTTGTACTCATTTTGTTTTTATATGGCATTCTCAGGAACCACCGTGGTCTCCGTCACTACTGGGGTCTTCGCGTCCGTGGTCAGCACACCAAGACTACTGGTCGTAGGGGAAAGACTGTTGGTGTCTCCAAGAAGCGATGAACTCTATCTTCTTTCTATATCAATATAATGAATAATTTTGTTTGGTTTTGGAATCTTGGATGTTTTGGAATTTCAACGTGTATCGCTTATTAAACGGTTGTCTCTTTTGCCATGATTTGATTTGACCTATTTTGTTTGTGAAGTCAATCAGTTGGTTTCTGCCCTGCCTCCTGATTGTTTCTGGAATCGTTTTCCTTCGAAATCTCCTATGGATGGGAAATGCCAATGTTTTTGCACCAATCCATTTGTTCTCGTTTAAACTTTGGTTGCTCGCTGGTTAATGTTGTCCCCCATGGGAATGTTCACATGCTACATTGGTCGATCTCGAATTCTCGCCCAATTACTTTAATTGTAAATCTATGGGGTTCTTTGGGATATTAGGAACTCACGGTTTCAATGTGTGAGAGGAAAAAACCGTGAATACAAATGGGTTTTAGAGATTCTACGCAAAGCTCTGTTCTATTATAACTGTTTAGGGGCTTGAAGTGAAATGTTTTAGGAAGAATTGGGCGAATATATATCTCTATATGCATTTCTTTCTGGTTGTGTCGTACTTAAAATATATGCTTGCAAATTAGTTATACTCCTTTTTTTTGTGTACTTTTAGTAGTAAGGTTTTGGAACTCATTCTTTAATCCTAACATTTTGTTTAATTTTACATTATTAAATATATTATTCAATAGTTTTTTATTTAAATTTAATTTTTTTATGTATAATTATTTTTAATTATTATATTTATTCATAATTATATAAAAATATATATATTGTTATATTATGTAATTATTATTATATATATTATATATATATATATATATTTAAACAAATCAAAAATTTTAAAACATCCAAATAATACCATCAAACATATCACGATCTTAGTATAAGTGTTCACAGCGAAGTCATCTTCCACCCAAACCCTTCTCCCAAGCATAGTGCAAGTGCCTCTTGTGTCCTTATGTCTGGTTGAGGGTTCTAATGATAATAGTTTATGATATACGCCTTTTGGCATTCGCTAACGACGAATATTGATCTCCTCTGCTCAGAGGCATGAGTTTGGGGCCATTTAACTCGGTAGTGGAGGGAGAAGTGACACAAGTTGAAGTTGTTTCTACACCTAATGACTAATTCAGTGCCCTCTGTTGATTCTACCATACAGGTTGACAATAGACAATAACTCTTTTTGAACATCATCGTACTGTTATTGAAAGAGCAACTATCCTCAAAATTTCACTCAAAAAGTGTTCGAGTTGAAATTCCATTTCATTCTGAGGATTACTTAAGTTCCGAAGGTTCCTACATAAATGAAGAATGGAATATGTTTTTCACCATTGGTCCCATTTACGGATTCTAGTTCTATTATTTATTTTCTCGATTCATAAGCCGACAAACCGTTATTAGGTATTGATCACCAGCAATTGTACGATTATTAGGTTTTGTTAAATAAATTAACAAATAATAGAACAAGATTTTCACAAATGATACCATCTATCAATTTGTTTTTTTTTTTTTTTTTTTAAATCCAACTATCAATTATCAACGCTTTTATTTATTTATTTATTTTCCCTCGGTTCATGATCAAACGAGCTGACGAACCATTGTTAGGTATTTGACCATCAGCAATTATACGTGGCGTGAGGAAATGCTTTTGGGCGATTTCATCGAGTGGAGTAGATATTATGTTTATAGTTTTCAATTGCCTTCACTTGTGAATCCATCTCCACACATGCACCCACACACACAACACAGAATTTTTAATTTATCCGTGTTTAAGTTCCAGATCATCTCTTGCTATTTACACTAAATTCAAATTCCAAAGTCAGTCAGATTCTGATTCGAGAAATACTAAACAAAATAAGAAGACACGATCAAAATATTAAAAAGCGGCAACAAATTATAGGATAAAATATGGGCGTGACATGAGAAAATGGGCGTGACATGAGAAAACGGAGGCTGAAGGAATCTGTGGGGACGGGGAAAAAGAATGGGCAACGTTTGACGGCTTATTCGGATGCAACTGTGCACTAGCGGCGAAGAATCAAGCGTGCATTTTTTATTAGGCGTGTGTTTTTAAATATATTTTTATAAAAAATTATATAAAAATAAAAAAAAAAAGAAAAAAATATTTGAAAATCGTGGTGATTGTAGCTTATGTTTTGAGCTGTGAAACTAGGCGATATTTGTTAGCTTAAATTTTATTAAACATATTATTTAATAAAATTATTTTATATAAATTTAAATTTAAATTTAATTTTTTTTCTTTTATATATATATATATAAATAATACTTTTTCAATTAATATATATACACTTTATAAATTAAACATTATTCTTCTATACTATCATATTATTTAATTAATATTTTATATTTTATATACATATAAATATACAAATTCAATTAAATCATATTATTTGTTGATTAAAATTTTTTTTTTTAAATATACTATCTATTTCAATCTAATTCTCGTTAAACATTATACTCCTGCAAAACCCCTCTTCCAAAAATAAGTCATGAGAATAATTTTTTTAACTTCAATTTCATTCATCGTGGGGACATTCATTCTATGGAAAGAAGAAGATGTCGTATCCAACTTTTGTACCGTTCTTTCTTACAAATATATCATATATTAAAATATTATTTCTTATCAAAATATAGCTTCAGTCTGTTGTCCCATCACACAACCTACCAGTATAGATACAGGCCCTTACCCATTGGTGATGCCGCCCACAAGCCATTTCGAGTACGAGAAAAGAGAAGGAAAAAGGAACAAACCGATGGAGGACCCCCCCCCCCCCCCCCCCCCCCACTCTGTTTCTTCTCTTGTCCATGCATCCTTTAAAAACCACGTTACATTCACAGAATAAATCAAAAAGCTTGCTGGGCCAATACCAAATCCTATCCTAGAAGACTACAACGGGGTAACCGTGACTGGCCTTTGGACACCCCTCAACTTGTTAGGTTTGTAATCGGTACGTTCTTTTTTCAGTACAATGAAATATTCTCATTCCAAGTGGATCAACGAAGAAAATGAGATAACATTTAAAAAATTATTTTTAAAGTCTATAATTTTAAAACAAGCGTAGCCTAAATTATCTTATACGGTGACTTATTTTTTTTTAAATTATCAGTTTTCTAAAAAATTGAACTGGATCCAAAACAAAGTATTATAGAGAATCAGTGAGACTTGAACGTGACGCCCAAAGGATGGGACCAACGTGTACAAAAGTTCAAATGCAATCAGCTGGAAGATTCCGCGGGTGCTATGGAGTCAATCCGAAGTAGAGGCTACACCGTGTACCTGAGCTAATACATGACACTTTCATTTCAGATCGATTAAAGAAGGATTTCTTTATCCATCTTACATTACTTTCTTCTTCAAATAATTATTCTTTACGAATGGAACTGCACGGTGACAGCAACAAAACCATCCCAAGCACTATCTTTCGTGTAAAACGGAACTGATTGTTTATGCAGAGAAAATAAGCGTTTGTGGCTATGGTGGGGGCATTCAGATGATGCTTTGAGTACTAATAAATTCTACTACGTTGGATTATGTAAGTGGCTGTACAACAAGACCCAGCCAACCATGAGTCAGGCAACAGTCACAAGGACAATAATGCAACTCACAGGGAAAAAAGCATGTTGCCCCAGGCCCGTTTAGCAACCATGCAAGTTTGGGAAAACGACATGCAGGTCAGGGAGGGAAGACCTTATTCATACGTAAGTAAAAGTGTGAGAAGAGGCATGTTTACTAAAGATCCCAAAATCCTCTACCCTATTAAAAACGGAAGATGTGGTCCTGTGTAGCATGGAGGGCTCCCAACAATTTCCAGTTACAGGACAACAGGATGATAGCAACGATGTGGACTTCTCAATAAGAGGTGATTATTCATGCAATCATCTCTAGCAAGAGCTTTGGTTCCTTGTTTAGACTTTGGACAGTGAAGGGTGCAAACATCAAGCTTCAATAACAAGGACAGGATGCAATCAAGTGGACTTGCCAGCCTCAAGAACTTCCAAAATATAGCAGGTTTAAAGGGATATGCACTCGAAGGGATGAGCAAACCAAGTCCAATAAAAACATGGAAAGATAGCTTTGTAACAAATCATGACCACCATGCAACCAATGAGTAGAAATGGTAAAGACAAAAGAGTCGATATATAAGGCTTAGCTCAAGAAACTTACTGAACTTGTCGACACGGACAGTTCAATTATCATGAACTTTCACGTAGCATCTACGACAAGTCATAAACGATTAAACGAAGAGCGGACGATCAAGCAGATTAAACATCCATAGAAGACAAATCTTACTACATTTTTGCATAAATCTCACGACAGTATGAAAGCTATCCAAACATGAGCCACAGAACAGAAGGGACCATTTAGATGTAAAATACCAAATTTGTTTTTTATGTAATTAACTGAGAATTTCTTTTTCCATTTTTCCGGTTATTGTCATCCCCGGAAAGAAACAATGATCATCTCAACTTTAAGCTACACCAAATTCACATGTTAAACCTAAGATATGTCTATCCCAACATCAAATTCAACAACAATGCACCTTTGCCAGTCGAAGTTATAACTTATGTGTCATTTTGATCCTTTTTATCAATGAATCTAAACGTGAAAGTATCAATTTCACAAGATAGATTAGGAATCAGCATGACGAACAGCCTTAACCGAGGTGAAGACATGCATTTCTTATTTCATTTCTAAAGATTCCCCATTCAATCGTAAAAGCATAAACTTGCTTTGTCAATCTTACAGGGAGGGTCAAGCTAAGGAAGATAAAGAGGTAATTCCCGTTTTACTGTACAATCACAAAACCCTGGCCTCCAATATCCCCGACGTCGCCGTGCTCAGCGCCACCGTCCACCTCCTCCACCTCCGGCGCTCCCTTCGGCACCGTGACAACCAGCTCGCCGTCTTCGTACGCAGCCGAGGCGAGCTCCGGACGCATCACGTCCGGCAGCCTGAACCGCCACAAGTCGAGCTCCAAATCGGTCCCCAACAAGTCGGCCACTCCGCTTCCCCCTACAACAATCTTCGTAACCCCAGGACAGATCTCGACAGCGTCTACCCTGACGTCGCCGCTGATGTCGTCCGTGGCGGCCGTGAATATCAGGGAGTCGGACGTCTCGACGATCGAAACGTCGGCGTCTGAGTTAAAGGGCAGCTCGAGAACCTTCGCGAAAACGTGAGGAAGCCGGCGAAGCTTCTTCCGCCGGCACGTGCTCGTCGCGACGACGTCGTATCTCAGCGTGGCGGTGCTATTTCTGGGCGCTGCGTGAACCTTCATCGGGGACAGAATAATTGAACTTTTTTGACGCAAAAATAGGATTTACCAGCAAAAAGCGCAGAAAAAGTCCGAATAATAGAGAAAAAAAGGGATCAAAAAGGGGGTCCTTCAATGGAGCCAAGAAGCAAAATCAATAAAGATTGCATCACTTTGCCTTTTGGGTGGCTCCTTGTAGTAAGAGAACAGAGACAACGGTCGAGGACGACAGCCTAGATGGAGTTTCACAAGTCCCACGTCGTCCCTTGCTCATGGCATCGATTTTATAGCAACTATCTGGTGGATTTATTTGTCTGAAAAGTTCCCTTTTCATCTTGTTTATCATTATCTTTTCAGTTAAAGAACAATGCTGACGGTTGCCAAATTAGGTCTGACGGGAAAAAGAGAAAGTAAACTCTTTCGGTGGATTTAGAGCATTGGGATGAGTTAAGGATTAATGTCATCTTCGATGAGGCTGAGAAGCTAAATGGTGGCAACAGGCAAAAAATAGGATACAGGTGTCTCAATTTTATTTTTTAAATATATTTTTTTTTTATTTTTAATATAATATTATGGCATTTGTTACAATTTTACGCGGTGCAATATTTAATGGTGGGATGAAATGCTATTATTCAATTTGTGTCTTACTTATAAAATTGTAATGAATAGAAAAATTATTTATATTTATAGTTAACGTGTAATAATGATTGAATGATGTGATATTTACATGCGTGTGAGACAATAAAAAAATAAATATGAATAGAAAAATTATAAAAATATGTGTTGATCTGATTGTAAATATGTATAATGATTAAAAAATTATTAATTAGTGAAAAAAAATGAAAGAAGGAGAATTTTAAATTTGAATAAAATTTATACAATAAGATATGTGATTTTTAAAATTTTAAAGTGAGAATACATAATATTTAAAATGGAAACAAACATAACCTGTATGTTTGGATATCTATTTTTTACATGGTTTCAAAGACACAAGCCTTGTTTGTTTTTCTTACATTCGTCGGTTCACCTTCGCAAAATATTATAAACTAAATATTTTATTATACAAATTTTATTAAAATTTAAAATATTCTATTTTTTATTTTTATAATTAATTAATTATTTTTCAATTATTATACATATTAACAACCAAATCAACATATATTTCTATAATTGTCATATTTATATTCATTTTTTATTATTATATAAACTTATATATATTTATCACATTATATAATTATTATAACACAGTAAATATATATAAGTATAATTTTTTTACCCACTGGAATGTTAATACTAAACATTAATTTTTTGCAATCAAACAAAAATTTCTTACCCACCCTAGTAAGAAACCAAACATACCCATAATTTGTTAAAATAATATTTTTATCTCTTTCTTTTTTTTTTTCTTGCTTGTACATTAATTTAATTTTTTATCTCAAATTTTTTCCCTACAGTATTAGCAGTCAAACAATTCTGTGACTTGTGACATTTCGCAAGGTAAGTAAGAATATTATATTAAATTCATTCCATTTAATCACTTTAATATTAAATTCATTATAATTATATTATATCATTAATTAAAAACTTGATAAATATTAGACATAGGTGAATAAATGGCTATATTACAGTGACATACTTTCTTGTTTTGAAGACCCGTGAATGGAGGATCAATTTCAATGAAATTCAAGAGCCCAAAAAAATTCCACATTAATTCTATGTGTTATGGGCTTTATGTGAGCCAGGTTTTATAAAAGATATTTATTTTTCAAAAATTGGGGAAAAACAAATTAAAATGATTGAAACGATTTAATAAGTGCTGCATTCCAATTTCAAGTTTTTAAAATCTTTTCATGGTTATATATATATATATATATTAATATTTACCACTATTGTACATAAGAATATATGTGGACAAATAAATTTTTTTTGTGTTTGTAAATTAACTATACTGAGAAAAAAAATAAAAAATTTCATTTTCATAGATAAATGGATGAACTTGTGGTGAGAAAAAAGAAAAATGTAATAAATTGCATTTTTATTGTTAAATAGATGGACTAAATTCTATTGTTGACTTTGGGCTCGTGACATGTGAGTTTCTCTCAACCCAATTTTAATTTTGGGCCATTCAAATCCAAGCCGACCAATAAATGAACCCAATAATATCTCTCCCTTTAATTCGTTATACCAAATCAACACTTTTTTGGTTATGTTTAGTTGCTGATTAAGATACGGTGAAAGTGTCAAAAAGGATTTTTATAGATAATTAAATTATATTTGACACTAAAATGAATAGAAGGAGGAAATTATAGAAGGGTTTTAATTTGAGTATTTTTATATATAATATGCAATAATATTTAAATAATATAATATTATATAAATTTTTAAGATATAAATATATATGAAAACAAGAGTATATTGGTGCGTGTATATATATTGATTATAAATAAATACAATAATTAAAAATAAATAAATAATTATATTAAAAAAATTAAAATAAAAATTTATAAAGTAAAATATTCCATTGAAATCAAAAAAAAGAAATTATCACTCACCATTTTGAAATTGCACATATTTAAAGTTATGTTTGTTTTATTTTTGCGAAAAGTATACAAATTCTATTTATTGTATATTTTAAATTTTATTTTTTTAATTATACAATTTACAAAAAAAATTTATTTTAAAATCAAAACAATACACGGAGTAAATTATCACATCAACTGAAATACACACACACAAATGTATTGGCTATGTTTATTTCATTGTAAAAAACATATATTTAATTATTATTATTATTATTAATTTTATTTTTATATAATTTTTAAAATAAAAAATATTTAAAAAAATATATTGAAATTTAAAAATAAATAAAGTCATTAAATTTGATATTTGACCATTAATTAATTTTATGATCAATTAATACCGAGGGCAAACTTTTGATGTGACATTTAATTGTTGATTACATTGTACGTTGGTGTCAGAAGTCAGTAAACGTGGCACATTTATACGGCGATGGACCGTTCCCACGTACCACATTTAAATATGGTTTTGAGACCATTTCAGATCCGGAGATTTTTTCGTATCTCTCTCTCTCACACACACAAAAATAAAATTAAATCAAAATTACAAAAACGAGAGCGCTCTCTCTCACACAGGCCGCAGCTTTCTACAATCTGTACTTGCCGGTTACAATCCGAGTGGTTTCAACATTTCTACATCCCTGTTGTGTTCGTCACCTATGCATGCAGTTGTAAGCAGCCGCATTTTCTATTCAGAGAGGGGCTTGTTCCAAATTCGCTCCATTTCAGGTACCCGGTGGTTTTAATACGTCGTGTGAATTTGGTGTTTGCTGTGTTTTGTGTGGATTTGAGGTTCGTTTGGATGTTTTTGATTCGTGTTTTGTTTTTATTTCTTGTAGTGTGTGTAGATCTGAAGGCACTGAACCTGAAGAGTGAGGGGACGGTTGGTGTATGGGAGGGGGCGTGCTAAAATAGACGTCGATCTGCTGAGAATTAGGTGGTTGTGGAGGACATTTGAAGTTTTCTGACTGTTTAGATTAATTTCTTGGTGCTGTGAAGCTGTTATTTATTTATTAATTTTTTTCTAAGAGTTTGTTGCGGTGGTAATTTAGGGCAGTCAAAAGAGGAGAAAGTGGAAAATTAATTTAGGTGAATTGAGTCGTTGACTTGATTGAGATGCAGACTCTAGCTGTTGCACATCATAGGAACCACCACCAGTATTATGGCAGGAACCGTGGGCATAGTCCAGCAAAATTAGATTCGTTACGGTCCCCGCATTCGAGGGATTGTCGAGGGACTAGTTGCAGGGCATTTCATTCTGGAGCGGGGTTGCTCTCGACGCCCTTGAAATCTGTCTCCACCCCTGCTTCTAGAAACGTCTTTTCGCCCAGAACCCCCTCTCCTGCTGTTAATAAGATCCAAAGATGCTCAAATAGCAATGCGAAAAGCACTACGAGTCCCATCTCGATTAAGATCGACTTTGCAAACAAGGAAGAGAAGTTTCATTTCTCCGAAAGCTGGGCTGGACCTGCTTATTCAAATTCCCCTCCGCCGAGTTCTTTACCCTTGCCTATGTTTGCTTTGAAGCCAAAAAGAACTGTTTCTCTTGACTTGCCTACTTTGGCCTCAGAAATTGATTTGCATCCCACCGCAAAATCGGCACCTGCTTCACCTACAGGGGGGTGTAGTCCTATGCCGGTTGATCTCTTTGACAGCACCGACTCTGCGACAAAAACCCTTCGCCGCATCCTCAATCTTGATATTCATGATGAATGAAGGAGTATTGGGTGTATGTAGTGGCGCTGTAAGTAAGGAAGTTTATCTGTTTTGCTAGTTGACTTAGCGGTAGATTGTATATATTAAGAATAAAAGAAATCCTTTGGTTAAGATTTTATTAGTTCACTTAATGATTATGAAGTGGTGGTGGGGGAGCGGAAGAACTGTGGGAGGAGTCTGGTTGGCTATCTCCAGGGTATCGGGGGCATCGAATTTGTTGTTTGGTTTTTGAATGTGGTTTGGTTGCTCAAAGTGGATTTTGCCCGGGACCAAAGCTTGAAGTGGAAGGCAGGTGTGTTGAAATGGAAAGCTGCTATTTTACTGAATTGACTGATCCACTAAATTATATTCAGCTTGTGGGAGACTAAATGCTCTTGAATTAGCTTTTATGCTCTACAGATATATCTTCTTCTTTGGGGGATTCCGTTCCTGCTTTTCCTTATTCTACTGATAGAATTTTCTTTTTTATTCTATGCAGCTTGTATGTGCCGTAGAGCTCTAATATGGTTACTTTGATTAGGATAGTGTCTTATCTCCTTCTTAACCCTTGCTAGCCCATTCAATTTAGCCTCTGACTCTCCTTTTTAATCAAATGAGCGCAGTACATTTTAAGTAGCCTTCGTATCTTTCATCGTTCCTAGTATGGTCACGTAAGCGTTCCACTTTACATTCTCTCATTCGTTAGTCATGTTTTTTCTTTATCAAAAGGTTACTAATTCCTATTTGTTGTCCATTCAAAACTATGATTTTCCCTTCACCATATTTTCTGGTTTTTGAAAAGAAAAATGGGTGGGGAAATGGAATTAGATGTCTTTCTGCTCTTAGTGCTGTCGCTTGATCTTTGTTCTTTAGAGCGTTGTCTGTTTTTCTTTGTTGAATTTTTTATGATCATCTTTACACCCTTAGTGTTTGCCATCTCTTGTTGTAAGCTTTGTCTACTTCCCCTTCTTAAAAACTGGATCCATCCTCTCCTTGTTCTAAACTTTCGTATCTTGTTGGAGAGTGCTGATCGTTCCCGGTTGTTTACAGGTAATTCTAGATAGATTTCACATTGTTTAGTTTCATGGCCTGCACATTGATACTGATGCATACTTTTCACGTTTTTGGCTGTGGCTTTTGCATGTAGCCGGTAGAAGCAGATTCTTGAGGAGGCTGTGTTCGTGCACCTAGTCTTTGGTATTCCGTGGTGGTTCTGTTCTCATGCATACTGCTGACAATGTAGCGGATCCTGCGCTGGCTTTGATCTTTTGCTTTTGAAAGCCTGGCAAACTATCCGAGTCAGGATATGTCTCTTTTTATTGTTTTTATGTTATATTAGACCCTACTTTCACCTTGTAAGTGTTAAAGGTGTTGCAATTGATGCTAGCGCTGTGGAAATTCTATATCTTCTACTCTGGCCCTCGCTTCGGAGATATGCCTATCAAAATGTTTAATGGCAGGGCTGTGCATTAGGTGTCTTCTAGACACCCATTCCCAGCCTCTGCTCTATGCTGGAGTTGTCGATCTGAAAAGTCGTGACTCTGTTTTAAAACAATTTTCTGTGTCAACTGGAACATTTCTAAATTAATGTACTGATTTCATACTGATGACAAAATATTGGTGTCTTCAAATGGTGTGAAAAATATTTCAAAATTAATCTCTGGACGTTGAAGAAAGGAAATTGGTTTTGAGAGATATTTTTTTATTCGTAGTTGCAAAAATCCGGGATGGAGTTGTCTCCAGGGGCCTCTTGCCAAGCCTAGCCACTCTGTGTTGGGTCATACCGAACCTATAAGTTAAGGATGCAACGGACAAACAATTCTTCTGCAACAGCACATGTGGGTGTGTGGGCTCTGTACTGTAGGGAGTGGGGGTTACCCAGTCTGATCCCAATCAACATTTGGATGCTTCTGGGTGCCTATGAGGGGAAAATTACGGTCCATTTGAAGGTCCATGACATCACACAGGTGCGGGGTGGAATTTCCTCTTTGGGCCTCTTGCCAAGCCTTACCACTCTGTATTGGGTCATACCTAACCTACCAGTTAAGGATGCAACAGACAAACACTATAATTCTTCTGCAATGGCACACACGGGTGTGTGGGCTCTATACTGTTGGGAGTGGGGGCTCACAGTCTGATCTCAATCAACATTTGGATGCTTCTGGGTGCCGATGAGGGGAACTCTAAATTACGGTCCATGTCTTCACACAGGTACGGGGTGGAATATCCTCTTTGGGCCTCTTGCCAAGCCTTACCACTCTGTGTTGGGTCATTCCTCACCAACCAGTTAAGGAAGCAACAGACAAACGCTGTCACAGTTCTGCTACAGCACACGCGGGTGTGTGGGCCCTATACTGTCGGAAGTGGGGGCTACACAGTCTGATCCCAAGCAAACGTTGGGA
Source organism: Avicennia marina (assembly GCA_019155195.1). Lineage (NCBI taxonomy): Eukaryota > Viridiplantae > Streptophyta > Magnoliopsida > Lamiales > Acanthaceae > Avicennia > Avicennia marina. The sequence goes on from CM032783.1 coordinate 552,274, forward strand.
TTCCTCTGAGTGCCGATGAAGGGAACTTTAAATTACGGTCCATTTGAAGGTCCATGACTTCACAAGGGTAGAACCAATGCATGTTGATAGAAAGGGTGCTCTCTTGTACGGTTTCAAGAGAATTTGGTCAACTTGGATGAGTGAGTCGATATGTTTGAGCTCAGTGGGACGCCCGCGATTCAATCAATGGTAACGATATAGTCCTGGAAATATTATTGAACTTGAGAACCATCATAGAATTATTTTTGGCTTCAGCAGCACGGCTCCGGACTGGGTGCAGCACCATGTCGAATGAATCTTCCTTTAAAAAGATGATGAATTATACAGACTATGATTTCAGTTAGGCCGTTATCATTTTTAAACTGGATAGCAATTAGCATTGCGCGAAAATTCCTAGAAAGGGTGTCTCAAGCATATGAGAAAATTGGCTACGCCTTAATTTCCGGTCCCTAGGCCAAGTCTCGTTCCCACTTATCAAAGTTGAGGGCATGAAAATTAAATTTTCTTTATTTTAAAATATTTTCAAGATGCTAAATCCCTGTGAAACAAGAAAGTGAAGCAAGGAGAATCAGAACAACACCGAGACTCCTAAAACGCATCAACCGAGTCCCTATTTTCCATCCCATCAATAAGCATCTCTTGACATCGGCATTCATGGCTGCAAAAGGCCTTCTCTCTCCTGAAAGAAACAAGAATCTCTAACATTATATCCCGCTAACAAAATGGATAAGGTTTCTCTCTTGTTAGATCACCAGCAGACTTGAGAAAAATTAAGCCTAAAATGAGAACCAATTAATGGTTGGAAATCGAATTCATTCAAAATAATGAGAGAAAATTGACTAACCCATAGATGTAAACGTCTTTGCCTCGTCCCAGACTCCGTTTGCAAGTGTGGCAGAAGCTCGGGAAATCCGCTGATCCAGAGGCTAAAACTCTCGTTTCCAAACCAAACTCAATATTCTTGTCGTCAGAAATCTTGGCATCTTCCATACAGCACCTCTCCACAATGCAGTTGCCAAATATGTGAGTGGTTCTTGGATTAGATCCATGTGTGATTACCCAAGTATAGTCCTCAGATAGCTCCATTTCCTTCAAAGAAAGCTGCCTAGTGATGAAATCCGGTCCTGGGGTTTCAGGAAAAGGGTTCAAGAACCTAGAGTTCCCTGTCTTGATCCCAAAATCAGCCGGAGATTTTGGATATTCCAAGTTGATGGTGAGAATCTGGGCTTTCAGATTTGATTTAAACAAAGCCATTCTGTTGATTGGCTTGGAGAAATTCCCTTCATTTTTCCCCGCACCAATTAAGCCAATCAGGGCAAGTCCAACAGCTTCTGGTTCTGATTTACTACATGAGCTACTGATTTCAGGACATGGGGTTGGAGATTTGGGCAGATTTCTTTCATAGCCAAATGGGTTCCCAAAACTGGACAAGTTCTTGGTGTCAAGAATGGAGGTTGGACTTATTAGAGTAGCTTCTGCATCAGAGAGATTTTTAGTCAAGAACCCATTGAAAAATCTTGGAGAACTCAAGAAGGATGAAATTGGTTTGGTAGGATTTTTGGGGGGAGAAACTGATGAGGTCTGATCAGCTATGAGAGCTTGTTTGCTGGTCACTGCTATAGATCTATTCCTCAGCATTAGCATCCTGTTGTCAGTAATTCTGCAGCCAAAACTACTTGCAACAAGTTAAACTGCAAGAAGAATAACAAGAACTAAACCATAAGTCCCAGAGAATCCACTCAGCCAAATCAAAAGCAGAAAAAAATTAGTGGTTTTACAATAAAGGGCTAACCTGGGATTAGTGGCAATGAGTGGTCACTGAGCAGCTGCTGAAAGTCATAGCAAAAAGACTCCCACTTTTCTGAGCATCAAAAGAATAAACAAAAGTTGTTTTCCCTCTCAAAAGCACTAAATTATCAAATCAGTGGAGCATTGAAAACCCTGCTACATCTCATTAGCCTCCATTTTAGAACTCTGAGAGGTAAACAGAGAAGGCCCAATCTTTTGCCCAGTTTCTTCTTCCTTCTCCTCAACAACAGTTATGGTCCATTTCCATGATAAGCCATAAATAAGAAAAATCATCAACAGGATAACCAACAAGATTCTATAAGCAAACACTCAAGGCACCGGTTTTGGTTCTTCTATGTACGCTACACAGAAAAATCTGTGGGGCACTGCAGAGGAAAGAAGGAGGAAAAATGGCTATATTAGGCTTGTTTCTATAGAAGAAGCATTATTGATTGTGTTCTGAAAAGACGAGAAGGAAATGAAAACAAGAAAAGCAAGCACCAACGAGTTTAGAGGGGGAAAAAAAGCCATAGTTTAAAGGCCCCGCCCTCATCTCTCACCCTTGGATTCTTGCATTGATTTTCCCCTGACAAGGATTTATGTAATTTCGTATCAAGTGGTGGTCATTTTCAAAATGTAAAGCAATCCAATGCGCCACAATGGGCCACTTGCACGGTTTAGGTTCTTACTAATTTTCGGGGTTTAACTATAACACGTACACGCATTTTCTCTTTCTATTCTCTACACTGCAGCTATGTTTAGATGCAAATTTGCATCTATTAAAGTCTATTTTATTTAATAGAATAATTCGTACCAAAACAAAACCATACCTTCTACATTATAATTGTACAGTACGAGTACTTGGAGCATTTGTGTAGATTGAGGAGATCTCCCCGACATGTGCATTTGCTCTAGTCTCTAGTCTAGACCTTCCACTATACAGTGAAAACTTTCAGCTGTCCAATTACACGTTCACTTTTTTATTTTCATCTTATCCAAATTCGATTAAGGGTTAAACACAAATGATCTATTTAACAGTAAAGCAAGTACCGTTCATTAAAGGGTTGTGAATAATGTCCAATAACATAACTTTTCCTCACTCTGTTTCTATTTGACGCGTGATGGTTTCTCATAATATGATCAATAACTTGACAGAGATCACATTGCATGATTTTGCGTGCGCGTCGAAACTCAGAAGAAATGGGTCTCCAAAGTTTGATACTCACCGGGGATTCACCGTAGCACTAATTGGACTCCATTTTTGTCCCACATAATTATTATTGGGTACGATTGACATCGCAAATGTAAAGTCTAAGTTTATTTTCGATGGTAATTGACAAATTCTTGCGATGCATGAAGTTGCAGAAAGTGACACCTTCCTAGCTAAATCGACACCCAAACCAATCAACCCGCGGCGCATTTTATTAATCAACACAAGAAGTGGGCATTGACAATACTGTCCCATATTCTGTTCTTTTCCATCGTAAGGGAGTCGTAAGATTTCATTAGAACTGAGATTACAAGCTTATGGATCGGGCCATCATCTTTATTGGGACCTTCAACATTGTTGACCAGTGGCAGTTGCACGGTTAGGACACTGTTGGTGTCTTTCTACGTCAGAGAGAAATGTTAAATGGCATGTGAGTGAGGAATGGAAGAGCTGATAGTGGTCCGATAATGTCATCGTTAAGAATTCTCTTCATCTGCATCAACGAACCTAAGTGTTGTTTGGGAATTGGGATATTGAAGTATTCATGATTTTTGATAGTTTTGATTAAGTGCTGCAATAGTATGTATTTGTTGAGAACAATTTTGTTGGAATACTATGTAATAAAGATAGGAAGTAGGAGTATGAACACTATGATTGTTAACTTAGTTCAAAGGCTTTTTCCTGCATTTGCGGATATCTAACTAAGTAAAGAATTCTATTTTGTCAAATATAATAAGAGTTCAATCAAATTTCAAAAAATCACTTCACACAGTTAATATCTATTAACGTTAACTTTTTAAACACTTCAAATGATCCACAATGTTTAAGTGTATATTCAACTAATCCTCACTTGTCATATCTGTGTAAGACGTGCTTCACTTTTTTTTCACTTGGCATACTTCTTTTCCATTTACTTTGGCATAGAATCTAATATTCACCACAAGATGACAATAATCTTACTCATGTTCACTTTATTCGTGAAGTTCAAAAGGTTCAAGACATACTTTGAAGTCTCCAAACTTTATAATGTTCAAAGGTTAATGACTTCAATTTTTTTTGAAAACGAGATCACCAAAAAGTCCACAGACTAAATCCAAAATTGCAACTCTACTAGCCCAGTCTCTGCATCCAATACTAGTTCAGCATTCTATCTTGGATGAGAAACCTATCAATTTATGTAGATTCTGTTGTCAATTAACAAGATAAGAAAAAAATCACAATTTTATTAGATAAATTAAGTCAAGACTTTTGATTTATATTTATCTAGGATTCTTAACTAATTTGCAACTAAATCTACAAAATTTCCAAATGATACGACATATTACAATAAAAATTTTCCAAGTTTGTTGATACCACTCACTGCAAACTCATATGCACATTGATGCCATGTCACTACTACACATCAATCGCCACATCATTGCCACGCTAGCATCACGACAACAATTTTTTTTAGATGTCTGAAAAAACTTTACAATGACTCAACAACAAAACATGTGTTTTCTTTTTTCAATGGTTTAAAATGTTGAGTGCGTATGAATCCAACCAACGAGAATATTGTGTACAAACATGTTAGATTTGAAGTGAAACTCGACTAAATTGAGCAGAACCTTTCAAAAAAACATGTATTTTCATAAATTTGATATTATATCTTTACTTTAAACTTTCAGATAATGAATTTATAAGTCACTCCTGTTTATGTACAAACTCATATTTCTCACATTCCAAGGTGGGACATGAGACTAGTATATATTTGATAATAAAAATCTTTTAATTCGTGTTAGATTCAATTATTGTGTACTATCGTATAATATACAGAAAACAAAATTAAAAGTGGGGACATGCGGTTCGTATGGGCACCATCACCTTCAATTCAATGTCTATCTGATGTTTATTTATTTATTTTTGGTAAATAATATCTATCTATTAGTGCCTTATCGGGTAAGCAAAAGGCCTGTCATGTTCCTTTCATTCAAATAGTCATAATTTCTCATTAAATGTTAAGTTCGAGCCAAATTTCATCTCTAAAATATTTTCTTAAACCTCACGTATCAAATATATCATTTAATTATATTTTTATTTAAATTTAAATTTAATTTTTTTCTTAGATATATATATAATTAATTAATTATTTTTGAATTATTATATTTATTTATAATTAAATCAATATATATATATATATTATACACATATTCATATTTATTTTTATTTATACTCTATGATATAATCATTATCTTTATAAATTATTACATCATTTAATTACCATTATATATTTATATATATATATATATATTTAAATAAATTATATTATTCATCCCATTAAAACATCCCTTTTAAACATATTACTCATCTCAATTCAACTCTTATAAAACCCAAAAAAAAAAAAAAAAAAACCCACCGCTCTCCCAAACTTAGCCATGCCACAACTTACAGATCCTTGTTCAATTTTTTCCCGATGCCACGCCTCGTCATCTTATGGTCCATATAAGGTGTCCATTGCTTTTGACCCAATTGCTACACCTTTATCTTCTTCAATCAAAAGTCCTTGTCTTGAGCACCGCCCGTGTGTTATTGTTTATTATTATTATTATTATTATCTATCTGCACATTCTTTAAGTAGTTTTGAATTGCTAAGCTCTAATGACTTGGATATGAGTTGGACTCAAAGTGTGTTTAACTCTTATATGTTTATCCAATTTGACAACGGCAGCAGCAATCCTTGGAGAAACCGAGGGCCCTTTACTGCACACTCCATTAACGCAATACTTACCGTTTGCTCATAGCAACAGCAGCCAATTTCTTCTCTGGGACCCTTCTAACATCAGTCCAAGTTCTTGTGAGCACGATGCCAAGAATCAGCATGATTCAGTAACCCAAACTTTGACATGCCGTGTGTGTGTTTGTAGTTTTTTTTACTTGTTTATCATCAAAGCCTGGAGCTCCTACCCAACAATATCATTTGGGTCGGGTGGCAATCTGGAAGTGTTGCATATTGAAATACCTTTGGGCCGAATCCGGAGTAGCCCAAATCATTCCTTCCCTTGGGGTTACAGGATTGATTTAACCACATTTGGATATTTAGACTAAGTTAATTTGTGCCAAGATTTCTAGAGGAAGAGTTGCTGCAAGAATCACAATCAACACTACAATTACTTGTTGCGGCCATGAGATGATTTTCTGATTAAAGTTGGCCTTATGATCGTAGTGGTTAGTCCTCAAATAAACACATGAATGAGTAAGCACTTGTAGATTTGCCAACTTTCTTTTCCACTGTATAATGAATGATATCACATTTAAAACTATCTATCCTTAATTCTTTTTGAATACAAAAAGTACTCTCTCTTAATGGGCCTAATTAATAACTTACCTTAAACAGATCCAATTGTAGACTTCAAACAAAAAAGCCCTTTAGAAATCCGCAGAAAAATAGTAGTCAAAGAATATAGAAGTGCTAATATTACTGTCTAACATCTGTCAGAATGCTGAGAAATTCTTTAGGCTCAAGAAATGGGATCTTGGAAGTTGGGGAAGATAAGACTTCCCCCTTCTTGGTAAAAAGGCTACAAAAACAATTAATGTCCGCTTCGTTGGCCAACTTTTGAAACCAAACCTCTCTTTGTTTAATAAATAACTCGAGGAAAACAATGGACTGTTTAAATTCTAATGACTAAAGATTACCTCCAATAATGATTGCACCGCACAATCTTTGTCATAGTATGAGTATGATTAACCATTTAGGAGATCAAAGGTTATGGTCCTACCCAAGTTCCCTGATGTCTAATATCCATTCTTCCATGTCTCCATTCTACAAAATATTGCAAGTCAAAGTGGTTGAGCTCCAAAATTAGAGTTCAAATCTACCATTTTTTCTTTTCAAACTGAATAAAATCATCACTTTATATGGTTCAGTTCAGATCCTCAACTGCAAGACTTAAACTACACTATTCTCCAGAAACCTATCAAGAAACTAACATCATGGCTTATTCCTGCATGAATGCTGCAATTCTAATGCTGCTGATCTTCTCAGTTTCGAGGGCTAAAGCACAGATCAGCACAGCATGCACAGGTTCAATCATGAGCAGCTTCACCCCATGCGTAAACTACGTCACCGGAAGCACCGCTACTGGTTCTTCTCCGACCGAAGACTGCTGCAATTCGGTGAAATCGCTCCTCACCGACAACGTCGACTGCGTTTGTCTTATAGTAACGGGAAATGTACCTGTCTCGATACCGTTTTTCAACTCGACCTTGGCGCTTTCACTCCCACAAGCATGCAAAAGTTCTGTGCCATTACAGTGCAAGGGTAAGCATCTTAGGATTCTGCTCCCATTTTCCTTTGTCAACTAATCTTTAATTTCTTCTTCGTGAAAAGTGAATTTCTGTACTATCTGTTAGTTTCGTTATTGTTTTACGTAATTTAGTTGGAAAGCCTAATTTAGTAGCAATTTCAAAGCTTAATTAATTATAAGTTTGAACTTGAAACATTAATCTAAGCTCGGGGTCCAACTTATATCTAAGTCACTTCATATATTATTTTGCAATATGGAAAAGTATAAATTTTTAGACTCACTTAATTTTTCAATCTCGGCTTCAAGTGTGAGCTTCTACTTTTCTTTTCCTATTGGACTCGCCATTTTTTTAAGAGTCTGCCGGCCATTTCTTTTTGGCAGGCCTCATTTTACTTACGTGAGCCTTACTTTTTGTTTTTAGTTGGGCTTGTTTTTTCATAGGTAGAGTTTAAGTGTGTAGTGAAATTGATAAAGATGCAGTTCAAATTCATGTAAATTCTGTTTGCACAAATCGTAGGAAACGATCCAAGTCAATGAATTGTGAGAACTCAAATGCAAGACGGTACAACCAACATTGTGTTGATAAGTAATGAGAATGTTTGGAATAACTCGATTTGGTTGGGGGATTTCACAAGAATTGAGAGAAATTATTGGCCTCCATCTTTTGTGTTAAACATTTTTAATTGGGGCATAATTTGAGCTGAAGCCCGTCTTTTATAGCAATTCCATTATCTTGATCTGTATTAACTCAAAACTTTAAAACTCATCCCAACTTACATCTAACTCCCTTTACTCTATAAGAAAATGTTACTTATTAGACTAACACTAGACTTTTCAATATTAACTGATATCATTTCCTTGTCTTCTGCAGCCACAGGCATTCCCTTGCCACCTGCAGGTATGTTTGAGCATTCCATGCACAACACACGACTTGTGGGTAAAATTTCTTGGAAACTATCTAACACGTAAATATATAGCTGATTATAACAATCAACAGGTCCTGTCTTGCTCGGGCCACCTCCGGCTCCAGCCCCTGCCACTCCTCCTCCTCGTAGCCATAGCCGTGGGCCAACCCTTGCTCCTGCTCCTCGTAGCCATGGCCATAGGCCAACCCTAGCTCCTGCTCCACATAGCCATAGCCATAGTCCAAAAGGTATTCTACTGATCGGTGAGACCCCTAAATAAACATTCTGTTTAGATTCAGCGTGCTAACCCTTTTTATATTTTTAAATTAATTTTCAGCTTCTAAGGCCGCAAATGTGGCCGCCCGGCGGCCAGTTGAAGGCCTGGACGTAGCACCGGCGGCGGCTTCTCCGAAATTTGCTTTAGGTCCAAGTGCAAATCCGGGGATCAGACCGGTGTTCGACCCCAATTCAGCCTCAGCTCCGTCCGCCGTCGTCTCGTTGCCGTTGCCAGCTCTTTTTATGTTGCTGGCAGGAATTGTGGCTTTCAACTGCTTCTGACGAAGTCTTTGTCGTGTCACGCTTTCTTTGTTTGTTTGGACAAATGTCGTAAAAGCTATCAATGGACTTGAGGAGCCTCTTGAAAATTTCGTCATATAATGTAATAACATGTATGAATTTAATATTTTTAATATCGACCCAACAATAGAATCGGTCACAATTAATTGTGTCACTAGTTTGGCAAGAGGGACCATTTTAAAAAGATCAATTATGTTAAGTTGTATAATATTATATATACTTAGATATAGTAATGTTAAATTAAAATTACAATACAATTCAATTTTATTTTTTTTAACATGACGAATGAAGAGTCTTAAATGTAATGTTTGAAAATTTAATAATTCAATAAGAAAAAAAAATTATTATGAAAACATAAAAGGAAAATATATTAAGTTCAAAGCAAAATTAAAAGTACAAATATTAAAAAATTAGTTTTGTAAAATAAAAACACCTCAATCAAAATTATATTTTTATTTTAGGATACAATATTTAAACTTTTAATTACTCAATTCAAATAATATATTAGTAAAAACTTAAACATATCTAAATCAAAAATAAATAAATAATTAATTGAATGATCTAAAAAATATTTAATAATTGCAAAGTTAGAAATGAAAATGTATTTTATTTAATTTTTGTCAAAATGCTGTTTAAATTTTGGTTTTTATTTTGTAATTATAAATGATAAAATCGGTTTTGAACGTTTAACCGATTTTAACTAGATTTGAGCAATTATCAATTCCACCTGAATTTGTGCATTAATCAGATCGGAAAATTTTCATTAAAATTCAAATTTAACTTCCTCCTCTTATATATATATATATATATATATAACTAATTATTTTTTAATCATTACATCCATTAACAATCAAATCAATATATATATATATATCACATATATATTTATATTTATTTTTATTTGTACTCTAAAACCTAATTATTATCTGTATGTACTATTACATCATTCAATTATTATTATCTATTTTATACATATATTCAAATAAATCATACCATTCATCTCATTAAAATTTTTCTTTCAAACATACTAATAATTCTAATATAACTTATACCAAATATCTTTTTCAACAAAGACCCCTATCAAACATAGCGTATATAATCTTCCAACTCTCATTAATTTTTTATTAATTTATAAATTTATGTAATATCATATTATTTAATCATTATTACATATTAAATATATATAAAAAATAATTATCCTACCTACTTAAATTTTATAAACTAAATATAATTTTTATCTCCGCTTAGATCATTCAAATTTGCTTCCCATCCTAATTAGAAAACAAACGCAGCCACTAAAATTAATGCGCATATGTAAATACCGTGTTGCAGGTAAAATCATCAGCCCTTCTGCCAGCAAAATATCCATTATCAGACCATTGATAGAAGCCCAGGATCGTTAATCGTGATATTAGAGGACGAAGGAATGTGATGAACCAACTAGAGAGAGGCGCGAAGGAGCTGGCGTTCGGAGTCCCGGCAAGAGAAGTGGGTGGAGTTTTTCTTCAAGGGGCCCCGCCGGCAGCGGCAGGGCCGTTCCGACGCGTGACGAAACGCTGCATGCAGGAGGAGGCACCGGCGGCCGGGATTTTGTGTGCTCTAATCTATATGTAAATCATGTGAATCCAGTAATACAGTTACGAACCACTCATCTATATCACGAAATATTTTTTAAAATTTAAATTTAAAATTTAATTAATTAATTAATTTTTAATTATTATATATATTTATAATAAAATTAATACTTATTTACTCTCACGTTCATATATACTTGTTTATATATATATATATATATATATTACTCTAAAAAATAATTATTATCTCTATATACTATCATATCATTCAATCATTATTATATATTTAAATATACAAATTTAAATAAATCATACTATTCACTTCAACAAAAATTAGGTTTAACTACATTTCCAAATGTTATTAAAAGTAACCTATTGTTACACTTGTACAAAGCTTATAGTTCTAATTAGTATAGGATCATGACGCGTGGTCTATACTTATTGTTACAATTTTCAGTGTCAGGACACATGAAATAGATTGAATGGAGTTATTTTATCTTTATGCTACACTTGTAAATGTCACGTATTAGTCTAGAAAAGTTAGTAATAACTTACTACCATACAAAATAATGTGATAAAAAAGTCTTTATTGGCCACGTAAAAAATGAGGCAATGAGTTTTGTTAGTGCGTTAAGAAGGCTCAATGCTTCGGAAATAAGTGTAGTAAGAATGCCTATTCTCAAACAAAAAATTGTGATATAAAGGGCAATTGTTGCACAATAAAATGTGATATATGACTGCATTAACAAGCTATTGTTACATTTTATTGTATAGTTAAGTGATTTAATACAACAATTTCATGTCACCATTTTGGAACCAATCCCAAAAGCCTACACAACTTATTATTTATCTAAACCATTATATCTAATAATATGAAAAAATATGACATATTGATCATATTAATTAACCAACTGATTCAGTCACTCAAATCTTTATTCTCAAAAAATAGTTCACATATCTAGAACAATGAAACAATAACATGTATTTTTTTTTTTATCTAAAAATCATGCAACTAAAGTTTCATTAACAAATATCACCAATAAATAGTCATTCCAAGTGCAATGAAAAATAGTATAACTTGCTGAAGACCAAGGCCATAGTAAAACTCCATTTGGATCCTTGTCTAAATCATCCACTTGCATTCATGTCTTAAATCAATGGTCTGCATGTTAATCTTCGTCACGGACCACCTTTACAAAAATAAAAAACGTGAATAATGTTAAGATAATGATTGAAATAAAAATTAATAAAATGAAATATATACATATTAGGCTTTCTATTCAAGAAACCAAAAGTAATACTTTACAAATATAATGAAAAGTTTTAAAAGGGCATGTAAATTGTAAAAACAATTTTATCAACATGTTGAAAGAAATTTTACGAATCCTCACGACCATTCTTAACATAAAAATCTAACAAGCCTATCTAAGATATTGAGTTAACATATTTGCAAACACACCAATGACAACGACCAAGAAATAGAAATTCCAAGCACATTTCCATTGGTTCTAAAGTATTCATAAGGCCTTATAAGATCTTCATATCTCTTCACTGCTGCATTTATATGAACTTGACAATAATTACTTCTCAAAAGCTGACCACCAATGTCTGTATTAGATTCATACTTTTTACATATCTTTTAGCAACAATCACATTTCGATCCATGATATTCAAAAGTACAATAGAATAATTAACTTAAAATTCAAAATCCATTGCCTTATGAGTTTCATTATAAAATATTTAGGAACATATGATTTGTTAGCCCTATTATATTGATTAAAAAATGAAACTTTTTAATCACAAGAAACTACTCTTTGATTAGTGATTAAAATTTTTCACTTGAAATATTGGTAACTATTAATATGATAATTACCTAAACAGGTTAAGGAGTAGTTACTAGGCTTGAGATCCTTTGTTCATGATAAGATGATGATGGACTACCAAAATCAAAATGTGATCTTGCTTCATTTTTATTTTGTTGGACAGTCAATGTGCCACTCTTTTCTTAAGCATTTGAATCATTTGATAACAAGCTCTACGATAAGGAATATCCTCAAATATGTCTGTAACTGTTACTCCAAGACTGTATATTCAAAGTTGTCCAAGTTTATCTCCACCATTAACTCTAGAATATATTTATATCATTAATTAAAATGACATCTCTAGGGGGATCTTCAAGTGGACTTGCTAGCACTTGCATTCTTTCCAGAATAAGTGACAGCAAACAAATGATACCAACTATTTTTCAACATGAGGTTTTTAGGTAATATTAACTAAAATCTATAAAAATTGTAATTTTTATCTTGTAACTACACCCAATTGGAAAAATTGTTTTTTGATTTTTGGGATTATAAAAAATGTCTTTTAACATTTCAAAATTTTGGTAATTTAAGGATAATGTGTCCTAATTCTACTTGAAAAACGTGCGTCCCACGCACGTGACGATTCAATTTGAGGGTTATTGGTGCCTTTGGACGCCCTGGCAAGGGGACGTTAGGTGAAATGATGATGTATAAAAAACTTTATTTGGATGTCCAATGTGTTAAAAAAGTTGTAATTTTTATCTTGTATATATAATTATTTGATAAAATATTTTTTAATTTTTGTCACTAATAAAAATGACCTAACTTTTTATTCTTAAGAGTTTAGGTGGCATTTTTTTTATGTCATCATTTCACGTGACATCTTTTTTGGCAAATCTCTAAATTAATACATGACACGCATCGCACATGTGAAAATCCGATGAAATTAAGATAATTTTTTTTGAAATTGTCAATTTTTTTGAAAATTAGGATATTTTATTAGTAACAAAATATTAAAAAATATTTTTATCAAATCAATATGCATGCGAGATGACAATTACATTTTTTCCACCAGAATAACCTTTATTTGTTTAGCATGTTCATCTTTCTCCGACGACAAATCACAAGTCAAATGTTTTTGTGTGGGGTACGCGTTTTTCTTTCCGATTATTATAAGGAGTATGCCAAAAAAAGCAGGTCCACTGGCAGAAGGGAAATGACCCTTGTGCAGGAGCATTGCTGCCCAGAAACGTGGGTGGGGCCCTACCGACGCGTTGACCCGCCGTCCATCCACGTAATTGGGGAGCAATACTCCCGTGATTGGCCAAGAGTAACCACCAAGAAAGGTCCCAACCGCGTTCGCGGGACAATTTCCCCGCAACCTCTTTCTTTGACTGATTTTGCTCGGTGAGCCCAAAATTAAGAACGCTAGCTCATGTCCCAATTAACTAATTGAAAATGTCGGTGAAACGCAGCAGAATCGGCAGTTCTACGAGTCAATTCGCTACGCAAATTTCAACCACCGCTGCCGCGGCAGTCAGTTCGACGACGGTTATGAAGGGTTACGCCACCGGCAAGCCATCACAGTCGAAGATTTTGAACATTGCGTGTCCGGTCAGCGTTGGAGAAGCTGATCATGTGAAAATTGGAGGATTTTTGGAGCGGTGCCACTATTGCAAGAAGCGGATTGCTGAGAATTCTGAGGTATTCATGTACAGGTATTCTTTTTACTGCGCTGTTAATAATATTTTTTGAAACTATTAATTAAATTTTCAACCCTTCTTTTCTTCCTCATTTGGTGTTCAAGTTTGTTGTGTGTACTTCCTTATTCTGAATTGAACCCTTCATGTACTCCGACACCCGTTATGTTGTGTATGTGCTTCACTTTTATTTTCTAAGCTTCCTTTCGAATTCGATCTATTTTCATTCTTTTTCTGCTTGCTTCCTTTTTTGTTTTAATATTTTAGAGTTTTTTATGCTGACTCTGATTGAGAGCATTGTTGGCTAGTGATCAATTAATCAGGAATTTTATGTTCCTTTCGTGAACATAAATTTTAGGAGCCTCTTGCTTCTTCCTTTTTTGTTTTTGGGATTATGAAACGTGCTATTCGACTGGGTATTTGACTGCTTAGTCCTTGATTGAAGTTTTCTTAACTAATTCTTCATCTACTAAATTCTGATCTCTGACAGTCTGAACTTTTTAACCTTCTGTAGTTGAGTTGCCTTGCCAAGCTTTATGGGAACTGATTTAGGACTTGTCTTTTATCATAAATATCACTTGCAATATAAAAGAGCAATTCTGAGCTAATGACGGCGGTGTTACTCTTTGTATGGTTTCTCTAATCTGCTTCGCCTACTCAATCCTCAGAAACCAACTCTGAATGCTACTTTTATGGTTTTGTAAAGAAGCATCATTGATATTAGCCTGGAATTTATACTCTCCAGTAACTTAATTTTACTAGCTCTCTCAAATCTGGATGTATATTGGTTCGCTATAAGAGTGCTAAACGTGGGAAATAAAATATGATGCAGCAACCTCTGTGCATTCTGCTCTGCTGAATGCCGTGACCTTCAGATTGCCCGGGACCAGTCGGCAAAGGAACAGCGATCGAATCCCAAAAGGAAGGTGGCTCACCGTTAGGGGCTTAAGGATTTGAAATGTGAAGGTACATTTTGGTTCTTGCAATGATGAGAAATTCTACATATATAGGGGTGTACTATGAATTTGAATACTAACTCTGGGTGTGCTGGCTGTTAAATTTTTGGGTATCAGTTTGCACGTATGCACGGAAGTAGGAGTTGTTTAGATCTTGTTTCTTGCAGTATCAACCTGTATAGGGTCTCCTATATGTTTGCCTTTGTTTCGATGAATTGGGCTGGGTGCTGCTCTTCTGCTTGAGCTTATAATAGGTGTTGCATATTCCGATTTTGTGTCGTATTGAGAAAAAGGAAATGACTTTGTTGAACGTTTAGGGGACAAATAATGGATGAATACCTTGTGGTTTACATTAGACTGAATAGTCTGAATTTATCAAGCGGTGGAAGTTTATGTGCTGAAACCTGTTTCTGTATATGGTTCTGGACCTTTTGATATATGCCCCATTATGGTACATTCCCAGCTTCTTGCCATTGCCATCTTAACAAACGAGTAGCATGGTAACTGCTCCCTGAAGAAGCTACCAACCTTTCGCTACTTGTAGTTACATTTAGCAGCTTCTACCGCGGTTTGGTATAGAGTAAGCGTCCAAGTTATGTTTGATTTCATTTTTTCTAAATATACATATGGCTTTGAAAATCGGACTGGACGGCCAGTTTTTCACTCCAATTAAGGTATAAAATCAAAACCGGTCAAAACTCTAAACCTGTTTCAAAAAAAAAAAAAAAAACAAATTTTAGTATTTTTTGAAAACATTATAAAATATCCACTTTTTTTTTTTCAAATTTCTAACATTTAAAACTCCTAAGTATTAATAAGAATATATAATTTTTCAATTTTGACTTTTGTTTTTTTAATAAATTTTCTTTTGCAAAACTAATTTTTCAATTTTCTATGGTTAATTGTTTTGAATTTAATAATTTTTTAAAATTTATGCAATAATTTTTTTTTAATTCTAGTTGTATTACTAAATTTTTAATAATTACATCTAAAACTTATCATTTAACATATTATTAAATTGTATTACATTTATTTTATAAAATCAGTTTAAGGGTAATATTATATATGCATTATAATACATAATTTAAAATAATCAATTCAACCGATCGGATCAGCCAGATAGTTCTTTGATTGAATATTTTAAAACATTGATTCCAATAATTGCATTTTTAAATATATGTTTTTTTTTTACAATTTTATTCAATTTTTGTAAAAAAACACACTTGAAAAACACATCAAATAGCAAAACCGAAGAGAGCCCAAGGGTTATTTAGGTCACAACACTCTGACAAACTATTGATTAGTATTCCGCGAAAATGCGCCTGCAACACCACCCCCGGATTGGGCTAATTAAAGGGTCAATGAAGATGGGGCTTTCATCAAACACTTCCTTGCGCACTGTGTTTTTGTGCTGGGATTCATAAGAATTTTAACGAATATGTCGCATCCTCTGTGTCTAGGATATTGGTCGGGCTTTTTCCCAAATGAGAAGACCAGGGATCCAGCAGCAAGACCCAAACAAATACCTCAATGCCATATTCACATGTCTGCCAATCCAATAACTCAGTTGATTGATGCCCCTCCCAACCCGACACCCTTGTCCATATGAAAATTAAGCCTTTTTAACTCTTTCTATTTTTCACTGTTCTCTTCTCCTCAATTATTACTGCTGGGTTGTCCAAGTGTGCTGTTGTACCGCCAGTACGTGACATCCCTTGAGTGTCCCAACATCCATAGGCACGCCCATCAGGCGTCCTCCCGTCTCCAAACTGATATAAAATCTGAGTCATCCAGGCTATATTGGCAGTGCCCCATCAGACACTTTATCCAACAAGCAAACTCTTGTCACTATAACGCGGATATCATGTAGATACCAGTGTGACTCCATCTCCAATTAATGACTGTCTACCCTTTTTTTTACCATTCTATTCGACAAATTTTATTTTTAAGAATTTATAAGATATATTTTTAAAATTATAAGTTTATATATTTGACTTTAAAAATGAGTTAAAAAGTATTTGGATAATAACAAAAAATTATTTTATAAAATTTTATTGAAATTTATAATTATAGGTGATTATATTTTTTTATTGTTGTAATAATAAAAATGAATTAAATATTATTAATAAAATATAACTAAGAATATTTATATCATCTTTTATATACAACTAGTAGTACCTTATAAAATGTAAGTCAAGAAAAGTCGATCTATTTTTAAGAAGAAGTTTATATAAGCTCTTTTCACGAAAAATTCACCGAGAATTGTGCATCCAATCACTTTCCAGCATAGACTCTCATAAATGGGCTACATAATGTGGAATCGGGAAACTAAAATGCTTTCTCTTACATGATGAAGTGTGTGAATCGGAAGACTAAAATGTTCTCTCTTACATGATGAGGTGTGTGTCTATGGCATACATATACTTTTATAGAAACTCACATTCTTTATTATTTATTTATTTATTATTATTATAAGTCACACACAACCGGAGATTTGAATTGATGACCTCAAATTTAAAAGTTTAAAAAATTACCATGTACACACCCTTATTATTTTATCAAGTTTAATGCACCTGTATGATCATATGGCTGAAGGATTTTGTTGTGGTGTGGGTGTACATGATTTGAAGAGGATCTGCGTTATTCCATGATAAAGGCTGAAAAAGGATGCTGTGATCGCTCATTCAAACAGTTTAAAGGCGTGGCCACTGTGAAAATGATGGCATCTCTTGTGTTATTATCTAGACAGGCGGAATCGGGTTAGTCCCGTCTCTATCACGAGGCCTAAGAGTCCTTTTTATCGCGGAATTATAGGCTGTGAAAATGACATCCATAGTCCCTTCCCCACACAAGAAATAGGGTATATTTGGGAGAGAGATTTTTATTAGATATAATATATAATAGTAATTATGTTAAAATGAGTATTATATTTAAAAGTAAAATTTTAATGAGATGAATATTATAATTTATTTGAATATATGTTTAAAATATATAATAATGATTAAATGATATAATAATTTATAGAGATAATGATTATGTTATAAGGTATAAATAAAAAAGTTATAAGTACACATGTGATATATATTGATTTGATAATGATTAAAAAATAATTAATTAATATGTATAAGAAGAGAAAATTTGAATTTAAATTTTATTTAACAGTGTGAAGTTTGGGGGAGAGTATTTTGGGATTGAAAATTGATTTCCAAACATGACCATAAAGGGTCTCAATATTCTTCACAGCCTTCGTTTTCCAACCCACGTGGTGGTCCAAAATTTTATTAAGAAAGACACCAGATGTTTGCATATTAACGATATCACTTGTATCATGTTATTTGACCAATGAAAGTGTCCCAAAGAAGCACTGAAAACTTTAACTGGGTCCCACGGCGATTGGAGGGGTCGCAGAGATTTTCATGCCTGCACGCGCGACTTTTGGTTTGTTTTAATTTGTTGTGAAAATTGGACTAAAAAGAAACATATAGCCAAAAAATCAGGAAAAAAAAAAACAAAGAAATTAAAGTGATACCAAGGCATTAAATATTATGGATATATTATGGTGAGTGGGGTGGCTGATCCAAAATAGGGTAATTCATGACGTAAAGTAACGTTGCATGCATGCAGCATTGACGAGCAATTATGGGAGAGGGAGAAACATGCTTGATAAACAGCGGGGTTAGTAAGTGAACTTGATTAGTAATTTGAATTTAATAATTATTTGAATATTATTTATTTCAATTTTATAAAATATATATATATATATATACATACATCGAAATCAAACTAAAATTTGAATTGAGAAATAAAATAAAATTAAAAAATTATTTAAATTTAAGTTTGAACTCAATTAGATTTCAATATATTGTCAAGTTTAATCGAGTTTGAATGGAATAGTTTGGTCTTATTATTGTATTTAATTCTTGGTTTTGAATCAGCATGCCAACTCTAATCCACACACTCTGTCTCTACGTATACACGTACAAAATTATAATAATTGCATATAATAATTGCTGAGTACAGCTTTTCAGTTTATATTGTCAATCGGGTAAGAAATAAGAATAAAGGACTGGCTAGCTTATTATACTAAACAAGTTAAGAAATTATTTTTTTCTGTAATAATTTTATGTTCTAGGTTGGCATTTCCCCATGCAACCAAAGAGGGAATTAAAGTGGGAATATATACAGACAAATCCAAAGGTTACATCTTTCAGTAAGCAAATCATGTAGGCTTTCTGGGATTCTCCAAAACTTGGATGTCGCGACAACGTTTAGCCGTCGGATTAACCAACGTATGTGTGTGTGTTTGCGTGAATATGAATATCCGACTTTTCACACATATATTTTCGATATATAAAGAAATAAAGCTGACATTTGCGCTGGAGAAACAGTACATTCAGAGTCTCACAGTTGATATTCCTTCTGAATAAAACTATTTTCTTTGCTTTTTATTTTTTAAGTTCATTTCATTTTGTGTACTTTCATGCACGATGCATATTCCACAGACAACTCTTTCAAAATATATTACCCAACGTTTTTTTCCCCTTTATTATACAGGTTTTGTTTATGGGACATTGTGCGTATTGTGTTTTGTCCATGCACCACTATTCATTATATTCCATCCCCTATCCCAATTTCACATATGTCAGCATTTTACTATATTAAAGGTAATCAAATACTTAATTCTCTTGTATAATTAATAGTTCAATTTGCCAAATATGACTGATACTTTCCTAACAAAAAGTGTTCCCGACTTTTTAAAGTACTTATTTAAGAGTATTTGATAAACAAACAATCCATTCACGCACACATTAGGCCTAGTCGTCTCAAATGGACAAACAAATTAATGAGCAATGTTTTAGGCAAAACAAAGAACACGACTACCCTTCTATGGATTTTCACACTTTCGGACTTTGTCTGTATTTATACCAAATGTATAATATTTTGGCCTTTTTATGCTGTCAATGCTCAATGTTTAACTTTACGTGCCCCACACCTAAAGGTGTAATCAAGTTGAGTCTAACTTGAATAGCAAGAAATAAATAAGAAACAAAATTTGCGACAGTCACAACCCTACCGACAACAAGGCGAAGTACTTTGTTGACATCAGGAAAAATGAAAAAAAAAAAGACGATGAGAAGTAAATGAAGGTTTCTTTTCATCTTTTCAGTAAATGTTTCACTTCTGAACCTTGGCATATATAATTGTGCAGGTTAAAGACCTGCCTTCTCGTTTTCATGACTATGAAATGGCCATTCACCATTTCTTGGTTTAGCAAGAAGAATCAGAACATCATCGACTTTCTAATCCCTACAGCATAAGAGCGCCATTTCCTAGCAGTTCAAAAATCGGAATTAATGAATATTTGATGCAAGTCATGCATCATATTCCCACAGCAATACCATCCTGTAGAACCGGGCAAGTATGAAGGTGTGTAGCATGCCATACAGGCTGATCTCATCGTAATTGTAACCAATCAGTAATATTACTTGCCTCGTTGTTGGGATTTCCAAGTTCTTGCTTCCCATACCACACTTGATAAATACGTAACTTATAGGTGAGTTAGCTTCCTTCTACAATTCCAGCCTGCCAAGAAATGTAAACATACAGAGCGCAATAGATTATTCAGGACTATAAGAAGCAACGAACGCAGGAAAGCAAACAAAACAGAGAATTGTTAATTTCAGTATCACCATCAGTATATGTTTCGAATCGTTGTGTCATTTTCCATGCCCCTAGTTCATCTGCAACATCGTAGTAGTGTACATCATTTTAACATTTCATTCAGTTCACTGATCCCACAGACAGACAAGGTTGTATGGATAACCTGAATTGCCAGAGAATTGCTCTTGAAAACAAAACGGCTTGTGTCCAATGCATCGCCTTCCAGGCACTCCTCCCCGTAAAAATCATATTCTAATTTGTAAAAGATTAGAACAAATATTTTCTTTTTTTAACAAATTAAAGAAAGTTCCTTGAAAGAGATGTATGCAAATTACCTACTTGCTTGTCAAATCCTCGGGTTTTTCAAGATATGGTTGAAATGATAGGAGGAACTTAAATGTGATCATTCTTCACTAGAAATTATGCTGACCATGTCCATCTGAGTGTGGCAGCAGTTCTTCAGCCTCAACCCAAGAGCTGGAGTTACTCGTGCTTTTCTTAACATGGCTATGGTCGGCGGACTCAACTTGAGCCAAAAATATACTGTATACTGGTCTATGATCTGAAAACCTAGACTCTCCCCGGACATATGATAGCTGTTGAAGACCACGACCACGCCACAGTATACGGTCACACCTTCATCGGTAAGTATGCAGAATCAGTGGTTTATCAAAAGGATTTACTCAAGATAGTGTGAAAAATTGGTTAATTTACTCTAGTTACTCAAGATCTGCTACAGGTTTTATATGATATTACCATAAACTAACTTTAGGCTACATATTTGTAGAAAGGTTACCATGCCGGTGTTCTTCGTTTCTCTTTTGGGTGTATATCCTCTCCAGCATATCTGTCAGAATTATTTGAATACTTGTAAGTGGGAGGGAAATATATTTTTCCTTCATTCCATCCTGCGAAAACACGTCCATGTCTCTGCTCTATCCAAAGCTGCTTTTGAAAGGTTTAAAAAACTTTCAGTGGCACAGATTGACTAATCATTGGAGCGTTCAAAGTCTAATTATTTGAAAATAAAAATGAAGCTCCCAAGGCTTGCCTGGTCATTTTCTAACAATGCTCCCCAGTTGCGCATTTCTACAAGAGTCTTTGCACATCGGTAAGCAAGAGCGATTCTGTAATTCAAGTCACCCAGCCATATGATTCGACTAGAAGAAAACAGAGACATAATTTACCATAAGAACTTCAGATGCTGGAGAGAAAACATTGCGCAAACATGTTGAAAGTGGATGCCAAACCAAATGCTTAATGAATGTCAATAGATATGAATGAGGAATATACTCATGATCAATGATTGTTTGAGGGGAGTTCTCATCACCCATGTCACGGATTTGTGGGAATCTTGTTTTCCTCAAAATTTCCAAGACATCAGAGTTCCTCCGCAGCTCATCCCTATCCTTCTCTCCAGAGCTTAAATGGCTACAAATGAAGCAAAAGCTAGTCTGGTGCAAAGACATGCTTATTGAAATTGAACCCTGGAAAACTTAATACTATAAGATGGCCACTCTTCAGTGACCTGTTTAAGTTTGCTTTAAACTCATGAGTTCAAAAATAAGCAGATCCAAACCTTGTTTCCAAGATAACCCATCAATCCTCTGCCGACACAAGACACCTTCAGATTGCGGACAGCGTCCCTCAAGTCATTCCTTATCCATACCATGAGAAATATCCCAACCATCTGTTTGCTTGCAACCAAAAAATACATTGACGACTGCCCAGGATATCTGTCTCTGTCCCCAATAGAGATGGAGCCGCTGTAAGAGACAGGGGAATATTGTGTGTAAGGTGAATTATATGATCCATCTTCATCATCAGATGAACCATTCCACCTCACGTCTGAATCATAATAATCACTTGGTCTGTGCCCATATATCACTCGATTGCAGACACTGAATCGATGGCCAAGTGTGGGCTGTGGTATTGAAGCGTGGCTTTCCATCATTCTCATGCTGAGGCTAACAGACTGAAAAGAGCGACGGTGGAAGAAAGAGGAGTCCTTTTCTCTATTTGACCCATCAAAGTCAACATCCAGATCAACAGTTGGATCAGGAATCAGGGAAGGAGCAGGACAACCAAATCTACTTCCTGGAAGACTGTTAAGTGTTTTCTGGATAAGTGCTTGCCATTTCCTAGCAGGGCCATTATCTTCTGTGCCCAAAACATTACCAGCATTTAAAGGAACAATTTCTTGAAACCTGAAATAAATGTTAATTCTTCCGGCAATCATTATTCTAGACGACTGCCAACAGAAGGTAAGAATAGGCAAATTACAGTTAACTAACTCACCCAAGAACATATACATCCGCAGGAGGAGTGCCGTGCAGCCATTCGTCCAGATTTAAGTTACTCGGCGGAGATTTTCCAGCCACGTTCCATGTTGACACAAAGATCCTGTTCAATTGAAAAAGGAGATAGACGGATTCAAGACCTGCATTTCTCAATGACTTCTAAACTTTAATGAGTTGATGAAAGGCCAAAGGGAGGCAAGCACACACCTATAGTTATGGACATCCTTGTTCTGGGAGGCATCAAGATCTCCTCCATATGATTTTTCTGTCAATACAACTTGGAAAATTTAGCAATAGGGCTCAGCTGTATAGTAGATGATTAGGTAAAAAGGTAATAAAAAGATAATTTTTCCGAAGTTTTTATTAAGAATATTGATAATTAACATTATTGTGGTCCAGAAGAAAACCCTTCTGGCCCTCAACCTGCTTTGCTTTTCTCCACAGTGCGTGCCTCCTCTGAAAAATTGTTCCTCCATTCTTCATCAACATCTGGAAAAGCAAAAAAACTCTATATAAGTATTTAAAGCTGTCATTCACTGCTACACGAAAGCACCCACATTTGCAACACAAAACAACAAAAGATAATTTCCAATCTACAGAAATCAAGAGAGTTGAATAAAAGGAAGAAGATATCTCAGCGAATTGAAGATAGCAGAAACCATGGGATCCAAATGTCGCTGTGCAAGACAAGTAGTGATCAATGACTCTTCCAGACAGAAGAGGGGAACTTATAAAGAACTTCTATTTAAACCCAAAATTCATCAAGAACTCAATAATTTCATTTCTTTAGAACCAATTAATTTAATTTTGCAGAGACCTAATTACCTTCATAAATGACGCTACCAGCATGAAAATCCCCAGCGTTGCCCCGGAGGTTGAACCATTTCTTCACCAGTGACTTGGTCCATGAAAGCTTCATCAAGAAACACAAAATCAGAAATCAAAAACGCAGAAAAGCATCAGAATCCACAAAACATGGTAACTATTTTTCCTAGAGAAACCAACCTTGCTTTTCTTTGAGTTTCCAACTCTCATTGTTTTACTACTTCATATATAAATAACTTTCTGGGCTAAACTCTACAAGAAAAATAAAAATCAAGAATTGGTGCTGACATTAGAATACTGAGTAGTCAATGGGAAACAATGTAGCAATATGCCCGTTTGTTTTAAGGGTTAGGAGATGTTCAGAGGAAGGTGGTTTGTTCTCTTCTCAAACACCCCCTTCCGATTACAGAGCAAAGTAGAGGGAGAAAGAAAAAAAGAAAGATGAAAAATGCTCTCTTTGCACGCACACTCACACTGTTCGTAAGTCTGCAATATCGAAGGTCTACTTGTTAGGCTGATAACGAAGGGCCCCTGACCCAAATTATGGGTGCCATGGCTGGCCATGTACATATAAGCTTGCTGACCCCCCCCCCCCCCCCCCCCCCCCCCAACCGCAAGTTGCTCGGGACCCGGCACTTTCAAGACTGCTCGCGGTCAGCGAGAGCAGGTTTAGTTCATTTCTCTGGGCCAGGTCTTAGGTTCAGTGGGAGAAATCCGAGAATAGCAGTCTTACTAAGCGAAAGAATAGCTTAGAAGGAAGTGAGCGTATGGTATTTGGAGAGTCTTGGGTTGGTCACCTTTCCTTTTCTTCTTCAATTCTTTTCCTTTCGGTCTAAGAGCAAGGAAATTGTGGTGAAGCCAGCAAATGTAATCCTGAGAATCAAGAGATTTGGCGGATAGGTGGGGTAGCATTTATAGGATTGCTCTTGATTTTGATAAATGTTGTTATTGTGCATTAACTTAGATCGTTGATCTTGGGAATGTAGAATGATTATTTGGGGGGCTTGCTTCTACATTTTTGTATCTATCATGTAATTAGTTTGTGTTTAAAATTAAATGTTTCTTCTTAAGTCCAATCAAACGTCTGCCTCATGTAATTATACATTTGTTATAAATGCACGAGTACGTGTGCATTCTTAATAAAGGCAAATTAGTTGTCAATTTATTCTTAAATTATAAAATTGTTGTATTTTAAATAATAAAGTAATTTTATTTAAAATTTAAAATAAAAAGTACGAAAAGAAACGGAAAACAAAAAAATAAATAAAGATAAATTTAAAATAATGGAGATATAAAGGAAAAATGTGTACTTTTATAAAGTGTAATTAAAACGGTAAATATGTAACTTAATCTCCATAATCAAAAAGAAAATATCCAATGTTCTTAACCCTTTTTTGGGTGGATCCTTAATCTCCTGGGCTCTTGTGCGAAACCCATGTGTTGGTAAATCAGAGTAATTTCTTGGGTATTAAGCTCCCTAGGCTTGGAAATTTAATTGACCTAAAAAAATCCACATGGAGAGCATGTGGGAGACTGTCCTTGTCCCAGCCTCTCTTCATATTTTAAAGGTTATCCGCCACTAAGAAGTGGATTATTTATGATCTTTGAGGATTATATGAAATAGAGTTGACAACAGAGAATGACTCAACACTATGTCCAACTCTCCCAATAATGAAACCCTAAAAAAACCAAAATCACCCACCAATCCATTATACTTAAGCTCCCACTAGCCATGGTAGACTTATTTTGGTCCCAACAATAGGATGCCAGGATTTGTCTAACTATGCTTAGTTGTCTTAGCTGAAACTGCTTCAGTGGATTATACATGGAACAAGAAAGGAGGAAGAACTTTGTGGCCTCCCATTGTGCTCTACGTGACATGCAATCAAGCATTTCAAACATTTTAATATATAAGTTCGAATGTTTGGTGGCAGAAGTGCTGTTGTTCTTTTGGCAAAAATACCACAATTATAGTCTCTTTAGGCTTGCTTTACATGTTACACTGGGAATTAATATAGGGTGCAAAGTAGACTTATGGTTGGAAAAGATTAATATCTCAATCATAAGCACAATTATTAGGTTCAAAAGTGAAGCCATTTTTTAAAATCATGATGTAACAGAAAATGCATCAACCCAACAAGGATGCTTTTCTCATCCGCGGACAGAATAAGGAAAAAACCAGGTTGTAAAGACTTTCTTATTCAGATGTGACAGGCAAAAGGCCAAACCCTTCATATTAGCCATAACTTTCGTCTAAATTAAATTAGACAATATGTATATCCTTTTTGGTGAAATATCAGAATAGAAGAAATAAAATTAATCATTATAAAGATAACTATTATATTTATGTCTCTTACATATTTGTCCAAGTATTTTTTTCAACTTTTATTCAAAACAAAAGAAAGGAAGCTATTATTTTCTTTAATGTAACCTTTAATATTTGAATGGAAAAATATACAATTTTGAATGGATTTATATCCATGAAAAAACTTCTTGTTCATGAGCTCTAAAGTCGACTTTTCCAAAATTTTAGTATTATGAGTTTCAATCTCATTTATTTTTATAGTAATTATTTGTTAATTGTTAATAATTATTATTAATTCAATATATAACAATATATAATCTTATTATTATTATCATTATGAAAAAAAAAGGAAAAATATTCATGATAGGGGGCACGTCGTACTTGGAGTCAATGCTGCGACGATGAATATATGATTCTTCCATCCTACACATGACTTGAAACTTATCTTTTAGCTAGCTGTATGCCACATCGGATTTAGCCAACCTCATTTAATCATCATTCTAATATAACTCTTTTGAGAAAAAAAAAAATATTTTTGAGAGAGGAAAAAGGCATAAAATCTTAAAATTTTCTGTTAATCCATCCTTGTTTGTGATTAATAAACACATAATTGTATATTGATGAGTATCTTTATCAGAAGTTATTTGACCATTGTCAGATTATTTGAATTGCATAAAAGTAGACACCAATATTTCACTGAAACTGAAAAAAAAAATTTGGTAGATGTAGAGGATCAAGGCTCGATCATTTCACGTACACTCAAAAGTACTTGATAATAATAACGTGGGGACGGTTCAGATGGATTGTTTCACCTAACACAAAACAATTATTTATTAGTTATTATAGCGAATGATATATTTTTTTTAAATTCTAACTTGGATGGTTTCTGTCTAGAAGTGGGATTTGAGGGGCATACAGGCGAAATAATTAAATAGATAAATTTCATCGTTATTTTTGGATGGGGCTAGGTCACATTTAAAGAAGCCTAAAGACATTTTATGCCTGGGAAGAGCATTCCCTAAACAAGAAACACCACTCATGAAAAGGGTAAGACAATTGAAGGCATTGATTTGAATAATCATTAGAAGGATGCAATTTTGAATCTCTTTTGGTATGGGCTTCATCCATTAAATATCTGTTGAATTAACAAAAGACAGTGAGAATTTACGACATCTGGGGCAAGGCAGGTACTTCATTACTCATTTCCAATTTTGTTGTTCACGACCTTCACTTCT
Organism: Avicennia marina; assembly: GCA_019155195.1. NCBI lineage: Eukaryota > Viridiplantae > Streptophyta > Magnoliopsida > Lamiales > Acanthaceae > Avicennia > Avicennia marina. The sequence goes on from CM032783.1 coordinate 579,397, forward strand.
CTTTATTTTTTCTCGTAACATCATCTCTTAATTATACAGCACAGGAAAAAAAAAAAAAAAATTAAAGAAGATGATGTTGCCTGGTTCAGACTGGTGCATAATTGCACCAAGGTGGGATTCACGTGTGGCTCGATCTACTCTTGCGTGTGTGGCGGAAATTGTCAGGCTCGAATTTAATTCTTAAATTGAGAAAATTGCTGGCCTTCAGTTATTACACAATGAGTCCCATTCCGAGCGTCAATTATGAGGAACCATCGGCTAGACTTTTCTCAACAACTCATACTCTGATTTTGATATCACTAGTTCAATTTAATTTTTAAAATATCAATTATTCAATAAGAAAGCTAACCCACTATACAAAGATGACTTATGAACCTTTTTCTTAATTGACGTGTGATGGGCATGGTACGAGGTGCTTCATGACTGCAAATATTGCCCTTTTTCAGATGGACTGGCAAGAAAATCTTACCCGTGCATGCAAGCGTCGTCTTACATAAAGAAGGAACATTACAAAAAGAAGCCAACCAGAGTAGATCTTTACACTTCTACCCGAGGAAGAAAGATGAGGGGTGGAAAGTTTTCACCAGATGTAAAAACTCGAGGAGAAAATTGTTAAAACCAGACGGATTGACCTGTCCAAAGATCTTGTCATGTTCTGGCTTTCATTTTCTCTGTCTTTCAACACCGACCTGTATTGTTATCTATGCTTCCAATCAAATCATTTCAGCGTCTCTATTTCAACATTTATATTCCCCTACTCCTATTACAACCACCTTGCAAGTTGTAAACAATGGGTTCATTCTCATTGCTTCTTCCTCTCATTTATTGCTCGGCCTGAACGGGTGGCTGTTGTTCGTTTGCAGCCACCAGAAACAGGTTTCTTGGATTAACATGTACCATATATGCAATTAGAATGAGACTAATTGGACAAAATATTAATTGGTTTGAGATTGCATACTCACATAAACCTCTCTTGTTGAAACTGATTTCTATCATGGCTATATCCCCTGGAGTGTGTTTAGTTTTAGAAATTTAGAGTGTCAACGAGAATGAAAGAAATTTAAAATTTTATATAATGTTTGGTTAGAAGAAATTCAATAATGGAAGGAAAATTTAAGAAAAAAAGAAATCAAATTAAGCAAAAATTTAAAATTGAATTTTTTTATAATTTGAAAAAATGAAGAAATAAATAAAAAAATATAATTAGTGAAATTATTGGAGGAAGAATAAGAGTTAAAATAATATTTTTTCATTTTCCTCACAAAATGGTGAGGAAAATGAATTTTTTTTCTTTAAATTATAATTTTCCACTAATTTTTTTTGTCAAAAAATTTTTCTTTTTAACCAAATAATCGAAATCATTTTCTTTTCTTCTTCTTCTTTTTTTTTTTTCTAAATTCCAAGATCCAAACTTGGCGTTAGTGTAACAGCAAATGGACTGCAAAGTGTAGAAACAACTGAGTTAACTTCTTCATATTTAACATAGGGATGCGTAGCTACTCCATCTCAATAGCTACTCAGACTCAACTCTTAGGCTTAAATTTGTCTCAAGCAGTGAGATTGAGCTAAAAAAATTTTTAAATTATAAATCAAAATCAATTGAACTCAAAAATATATCTGAACCTAATCGAGTTTCAATGGAGTGTGTTGGTTTATTAGCGCTCCTTGCCTAATTTTGTATCATCGCATTCAAGATACGAGCAATTATAGAGGCTAAGAAGGAATGCAGAGGGGCAGAATAAATGCCATTGGGTCAGGCCACGATGAGGTGATCGGATGATGAGCCCCAGTCGAGGTTAGAATGGCTAGATGTCAACATGTTTGGAAAGCTGCAAAAGTGACTTCTCTGGTAAATGAATGGCTTAGAAGGGGAGATGAGCATTTATAGGTTGGTTCGTAAGTCATAACTTTGAAAAATCATTGATCCCGGGACCACACCTGAAGAGCAGCTGGAATTAATGTCTGAAAGAGTTAATTTTGATCTTAGAAGAATTAACAGAAATTTAATAAATTCAGACAGAATCAAAGTGGACGAGTGGCCACAGATGGTTGGAACAAACATCTCATCCACCTTCTTTACTAATCAGGTCACAAATAAATTAAACAGGACAAGCTTTCCAATCTAGAGGGTGATTGTGTGAACTAATATGAGGTTGAATAAAAATGCAAAATTTCTTTCATGCAGTCAAATCTTGAAGTTTGATTAAAATGCTGGCACTGCATGTACAAATTGTACCTCCTTTATATAATTTTTCAAATTTATCTTTTACCACTTGCATCTGAGATCTTGGCCCTAGAATAAGCTTGGTAGTAGATCACTAAATTCTGGTGATCTCTCTCCAATGAATGGATTTGCTCTCCATGCCAAAGTAACAACGTATGTAAATTTTAGAAGTAAAAAGTTTGATATAGAAATTTAAGAACAGTATAAGTATAAAAATAGGCAGAGAGAGAGAAAAAAAAATGTAATTTTGATGATTTGTACGTTTGAAAAAATTTATTTTGAAGGTGATAAATTAGCATCCAAACAATGACGTCACTCAATGGAAAGTACATCACATATTCCACTGATCAGTGGCTTAGTGACTTTGGTCCAAGACAGTTCTCAAAACGACTAGGATCAATTCAATAATAGGTGCCTGTCGGCGTTTGCACATGTGGTTTTTTGGATTGTGATTTCAATAAATAAAACGGCTCGAGCTTACAATGAGGTCTTGATCAGATTCAGATGAGCAGGGAATGTTGGACCATGACTTGTTCTCGCTTCTCAAGTTTTCTTAAACATTAAAGCATATGCAAAATACTCAGTATTGCAGTCATTTTATTCAAATCTCTACTTCAACAACACAGCACAAATCCGGTTATGGGCATAACAAGAAAACCCATCACTACAAGACACTCGGAAAACAGAAAAACCTCTAGGTTATATGTAAAGACGACACATACAGACACACAAACATCACAAGCTAGGAATAACAAAAAATACAAGAAGGATCAAATCGTGAACCCCAAAAATCACTTCTAGCTCCTCTGTGGCACCTTTGTGAAATTAGCCGACACGAGATCAAAGTACAAGGGGAACTGGGCTATGGCGAAAAATGTCACAGGCAAGCAAGTTATAGCGTACACTGGGAAGGCGGCGTACTGCAACTTGTTCTTCAGCACAAAGAAGTGCCCGGCGCAGAACGACACCAGCATTGAAGCTATAGACACGAAGAGTGACGACATCCCCACCAGAAGCTTCCTGGGCAGGTCCTTGCCGAAGTCCTTCTCCTGGTACCTGGAATCACATCAACAAATCAATTTCAGAATCTTGCAGGGATATTGGCCAGGAGGAGGTTGTTTCCACGTCAGCATGCCTGGAGGTGAGGATCGCCAGGAACATGACAACCGACGTGACGGAGAAGCACAGCGCGATGAGGGAAGAGACGGCGAATATGCTAAAGGCGGGCTCGTTTTCCAGGGTCGGGGTGCCGCTGTCCTGATTGACTCCGCCAGGGACGGTGGAGGAAGTGGCGAACGCCACGGTGGGGATGAGGGCCGCCACCACGGAGCAGGACTCGGAGGTGTTGGTCAGCCACTCGCAGCCCTCCTTGACCAGCTTCTTGTGGGCGTGGGTGAATATCTCCCGCGCGGTTTTGCCCTTGTCGTTGTAGCGTACAAAGAAGTGAAGTGGCATCGAGGTCTTCACAAACTGCATTGAGAGGTGTTCAGCTCAAAGCATATTATTACATATTTAGGGGTGTTTGATAATTTTTTTACAAAAAAGTTTACAAATTTTAACAATAAAATATTTGAAATTTATAAATTTTTTAAAAATAAATTTATTTTTACATATCTTATAAATTATTTTATTTTTATATATCTTAAAAATAGTATAAATATCCTTAATTACATTTTATCAATAACATTTAATTTATTTTTATTATTATTACATCAAAAAAATTATAATAAATTATAATTATAAGTTGATTTTACCAAATACTTTATTATCTTATTTTTTGTTTTTAGAATTTCAAAAGGAAAAGAAAAGAAAATGTCAAGGTAAATTATTTTGGTTATTTGGTTAACAAGGAAAACCTCATGAAAGATAAAACTAAATGAAAATTATAGTTTAGAGAAATAAAATTCATTTTCCTCATAAAATAGTGAGAAAAATAAAAAGAAAACTATTTTCACTCTTATTCTTCCTCCAAAAATTTTACTAATTCTATTTCTTTTATTTATTTCTTCATTATATTTTTCTCAAATTATAAAAAATTTCAATTTTAAAATTTTATTTTATTTGATTTGATTTCTTTCTTTAAAATTTTCCTTCTCCTATCTAAATTCTTTAAACCAAACACCATATACAATTTTGAATTTCTTTCATTTTCTTTTCCTTTCTCAATTATTTTTCTTTTCATCTTAAACTCCTGAGACGAACCGCACTCTTATTAATTCTAGCCTATTCACAAAATTTAAGGCACTCAACGCCAACATGGTGTGATTTTCGTACCCTGTACCACTTAATTTCCCACTGCATCTGCAATGCAGCGCCCGGGATGCGCCATGGTCGGTTATCTCCCAGCATGGCAGCGAGATGCAAGGCGCTGTTGCCGTCCTCGTCCGTCTGGCGGAATATGGTCTCTTTCATTTTCTGGCCGAGCAAGAAATTGTAGACGTGAGGCTGTCTATTCTCCACCGCAAGCAGGACTATATTCTTCTTCTCATTGTTGACGTCGTGGATGGCCACCGGAAAGAGGTGAAGAATCCTCTCCACCATTTCCAATATGCCGTTCTTCGCTGCGATGAGTATAGGCGTTTCCTTCTTCTCCATCTCCAGATCTTCCTCTGTTTTCGCTGCAGAACAATATAACGTCGTTATCTTCTTGATCTTCAGTTTGTTTCCCATTTGCACCAACCCCATGTTTGGTTCAAGGTTTTAGAGAGAAAAAGAAAAGAAAATAGTTGAGAAAATAATTTTAATTGTTTCCTTAATAATAAAAATGATAAGAAAAAAATTGAAAAAAAAAATAATTTAAGTGAAAGAAAACATTTTTTTTCATCAATAGGTGAGGATAATAAGAGTAAAATTATTTTCTTTTCTGGAAATCTTCATAATTACTGTTTTTCCTCATCTATCTTTTAATTATTTCTCTTAAATAATTATAAAATTTAAATTTTTTTATGTTACTATTATCTATTTTTGATTATTTTTTTTCTCGTAGAAGTCATTCAACCAAACAATTTATGAAATTTTAAATTTCTTCAATTTACTTTTTTCTCTCAAATTTTTTGTTTCCTTTCCAAAATCTTAAAACCAACACTATGTTTGGTTTTTGAAATTTAGGGAGGAAAAAAAAAAGAAAATGTTCAGAAAAATTATTTTGAATGTTTACTTATGAAAAAAAATATTGTAGAAAAGAAAATTAAAAAGAAATTATAATTTAGAGAATAAACATTCATTTTCTTCACAAAAAAATGTAAAAAATGAAAGAAAACTATTTTAACCTTTATTCTTCTCTCAAAATCTCACCAATTCTATTTCTTTTATTTATTTCTTCATTATTTTTTTCTCAAACTACAAAAAGTTTTGATTTTAAATTTTTACTTGATTTGATTTCTTTTTTCTTAATTTTTTTTCTTTCCTTGATAAAATCTTTTAAAACAAACACAATATAAAATTTTAAAATTTTTTATTTTCTTTTTCTTCCTCTATTAATTTTTTTTCCACTTTAAATTCATAAAAACTAACACCCGTGTAGCGTTAAAGATCAGAAATGAGTGAAAGCTCGTTACCATCTCTACTGGTCCCACCGCTGCACTCCACAATGTCTTTTTGTTTGAAGTTTTTTGAAGAATCAAGAGGGGTTTGGTTAAGGTCATCTTGAACCATTGGATCATGAAGAAAATTTTCGAGTTTTAAGACAACAGCGCCGCCATCAAGAAGGGTGTAAGGAATTGTTTCGCCATCCTCTAACGATTGCAAGAGATGGGGACTCCTCCCATTGTCTTCATATTCATGTATTGAAGCTTTCTCGAGCAGTTTTTCCATGATCTGGACAGACCATATGTGCTTCTCTTTTTTCTCTTGGATCTTTACTATTTCCGCGGATCCTTGTCACATGTTAACGGATAGAACAATTAGCAATTAATCAGAGTAAATTGCAGGAATCTTTCATGTTTGGTGGTTGGCTGTGGAGGTTTACCTAAGCCAAGGATTACCAGCACTGCTGTGGATACAATTTTGAGACCTTGAAAGCATGTGCGATAGTTATCCGGAAAGAACTGATGCCCTTGAGCTCTGAGTCCGCTTGAAGGTTGTGCTGAGTAACATAGGTAATGAGGAGCCCTTTTAGTAGGACTTTGTATTTAATTATGATGTAATGCTTGCACAAAGATATGTTCATCGTGAAGAATCTTGATTGTGCAGTAATCTCATTAGCTTCCTGAGATTGAGCTAAAATGAAAAGAGTAAAGTGAGGTTTATTCACCATCTTTATTCTCAGATTGCTGACCGTTTGGATTCTCTGTATCAGGTTGCTGGCTTTTGAAACCCACTGGTGAGATAATATAGCAGCACATCAATAGCAAATGAATCATACGCATGGGACTAATAAATTAATTTAAGACTGGTAAAATTGGCACATACAAACTCTATGCGTGTACGAACTTAATGCATTTTAAACAATATAAATAATATTTTTTAAAAAAAATTAAAAGATATAAAATATTTAAAATAAGAAAATATAGAAAGATAAAAAGAAATTGAAAGAGAGAAATTTGAAAAGGACCCACGGAGATAAATATAACTCGAAAGAATAGGGAGATATAAAAGATACAAAAAGAACTAAAAATTTTAAAATACAGTAAATATGTGATTCTACATTGTATAACTAAAAAATTGTAAATATGTAATTTTATTTTATATAACCAAAATGAACCGAACACTTAACAATAAAGAATAAATGAAACAAATTCTGGGCTTTCTGCCAAATGAGCAACGATGGGGTGGCGTTGATTCGGCCACTGCATTATCTGGTAATGAAGATTCACATGCATGATGTATACTTCTATCAGTTCTGATTCAACCTTATGAGTGCTGCTAAGATTTTAATTAAGAAAAACAGAAGAGAATCTGTGGCCTGAGTTGTGGTGCTTTGATGGCCCAAAGCGGTCACCACTGTGGTGCAACTTCTGAAACTTTTGGGAAGAAAAGAAGCAAGGAAGTGTTGTGTGGTGGGCTCACAAAACAAACTTATAAGAACAAAATTAGAAGAGGAAAAGTGGAGAGGAGAACACTCAAGAATTTTTCTACTTCTCAACTCAATCAACACTTTTATAAAAAACTCTCTTTTCTACAACTCTATATTTTCTTTCTTCTTCTCTTGAATTACAAATGACTTGCAAGACTCTTCTATTTATACTATTTTCTATCAAGAATGGACGGTGGTGATTAAGAAGATCTAATGGTTCAAATTAATCATCACCTAACCATTTTCACCTATCCCCACCTAACTTACCAACCACATAAATGTGGACACACACATTGTCTAAATACATCACCAACTCTATGTATTTAGACATTATTTCAATCTTCATACATACAAATTCTAGAAGAAACAATTTTCAATACAAAACTAATTTATTTTATAGAAATGCTAGAAAATTAAGCTTAATTTCTAACACGCCCCCTTAAGCTTGATTTTCTCATCCCGAGCTGATGCCGCAACTTCTCAAAGACTTCTCTTTTTAGGGGCTTTGTAAAGATGTCAGCAACTTGTTCATCAGTCTTCACATATTTTACCTGCACTTCCTTCCTTGCAATGCATTCTCTTATGAAGTGAAAGCGCGTGTCAATGTGTTTACTTCGATCATGGAACACAGGATTCTTCGCTAAAGCAATCGCTGATCTGTTGTCGACATATATTGTAGTCTCATCTTTCACATCAAGGTGAAGCTCTTTAAGTAAACTTCTTAACCACAATGCATGGCAGACACTTGCTGTTGCCGCAACATACTCAGCTTCACACGTTGATAAGGTCACAATTGATTGTTTCTTTGACATCCAAGTGAATGCTGTGTCTCCAAAATAAAATATAAATCCACTTGTACTCTTTCTATCGTCAAGATCACCAGCCCAATCACTATCACTGTATCCCTTCAATTTCATGTCTCCAGTTGCAGGATAGAACACACCATATTCAATGGTTCCTTTGATATATCGAAGTATCCTCTTTACAACTTGAAGGTGGTAACTTGTTGGAGTCTCCATGTAGCGACTAACAAGGCCAACTGCATAAAGGATATCAGGCCTTGTGCATGTCAAGTACCTCAAGCTTCCAATCAAGCTTTTGAATAAGGTGGAATTTACTGGATCTCCATTAACATCTTTTGACAGCTTCATACCAACTTCTGCTGGAGTGCTAATAGACTTGCAATCTTCCATTTTGAATTTATTTAGTATTTCTTTGGCATAATTCTCTTGAGAGATAAAAATGCCATCATCTTGTTGTTTTACCTCAATTCCAAGGTAGTAAGCCATCAATCCAATGTCAGTCATCTCAAACTCCTTGGTCATTGCCTTTTTAAAATTATCAATCATCTTGGAGTTGCTTCCTGCAAATATCAAGTCATCAACATAAAGACAAATGATTAGTATATCACCATTCTTACTTGTGTTGATGTAGAGAGCATGTTCATGAGGGCACTTCTTGAATCCATTTTCTTGAAGATATTGATCAATCCGGCTGTTCCACGTCCTTGGTGCTTGCTTCAAACCATAAAGTGCCTTCTTTAATTTAAGAACTTTATTTTCATGTCCCGCGAACAACATAGCCTTTAGGTTGTTCAATATACACCTCTTCTTCAAGAAATCCATTCAGGAAGGCAGACTTTACGTCCATTTGGTGAATCTTCCACCTCATTTGAGCTGCCAATGCAATCAAGAATCTTATAGTTTCAAGTCGGGCTACTGGAGCAAATACCTCATTATAGTCGATTCCAGCTCTTTGCTTGTATCCTTTTACTACAAGCCTTGCTTTGTATCTTTCTATTTCTCCTTTTGCATTCCTCTTGATTTTGTAAACCCATTTTACACCGATGGGCCTATGTCCTGTTGGCAGAGTGGTCACCTCCCATGTGTCGTTCTTCTTTATAGCTTCGATTTCTTCATCCATAGCCTTTCTCCATTCTTTGTCTTTTGATGCCTCTTCATAATTGATTGGTTCAGAATCTGCAAAAAGACAAAATAAGTTCTGATTTTGGCTAAGTTGATAGATTTCATCCCAAGTCCTCGTTCCTTGTGGTCCAATAGCATTTTCATCATCTGATGATGTGGAACATCTTGAACTTGATTCGGATTGCGAACTTGATTGTGGAGTTGATGAAGAGGAAGTTGTAGGCTTTATTTCTTCTTGAGTTTGACTGTTCTCCTCCTCTATTGGATAAAATGTAAATTGCTCCTTGGCTTCCAAACTCCAATCCCATGAACTCTTCTCGTCAATGACCACGTCTCGACTAACTATGACTTTCTTTCCAATAGGATCATACACCTTGTATCCTTTGGAATGTTGGTCATAGCCGATGAAAATGTACATTTTACTTCTTTCATCGATCTTCTTTCTTTGTTGGTCTGGGACATGGACATAAGCAATGCTTCCGAACACCTTCAAATGAGATACACTTGGTTTGTATCCACTCCATGCTTCTTGTGGCGTCTTGTTCTCCACACTTCTTGATGGACACCGATTTGATAAGTAGACAGCACAGTCTACTGCCTCTGCCCAAAATTCTTTAGGCAAATTCTTACTCTTCAACATACTTCGAACTATATTTAAAATAGTTCTATTCTTTCTTTCTGCTATCCCATTTTGTTGTGGTGAGTATGGGATAGTCAAGGGTCGCCGAATTCCATTCTCTTCACAAAATTTTGTGAACTCTTTTGAAGTGAACTCTCCGCCACGATCAGATCTCATTGACTTGATTTTGAATTCACTTTGCTTTTCTACGAGAACTTTGAACTTTTTGAATGCTGAAAGTGCTTCAGATTTCTGTTTCAAAAAATAAACCCATGTTTTTCTACTATAATCATCAATAAATAGTAGAAAATACCTGTTTTTTCCCAAAGATTCTGGCTCAATGGGTCCACAAATATCACTGTGGATCAATTCCAATGGTTGCTTGGCTCTCGACATTGATTCTTTTGGAAAGCTTTCTCGATGTTGTTTTCCAACAAGACAACCTTCACATAGTTGATCAGGTTGATTGATTGATGGAAGCCCTCTCACCATCTTCTTCATGGATAACTCCTTTAAGCTTCCAAAGTTGAGATGTCCAAGCCTTAGGTGCCATAGCCATGATTCTTCTTCAAAGCAAGCTTTTAAGCATTTCGCCACATTGGTGTTGATATTCATTAAGAACATTCGGTTCTTAGTCATTGGCACATGAGCCAAGAGATTTCCTTTGTTATCTTTGAGATAGAGACTCTGATTCTTCAAATGAATATCATATCCCTTCTCCAACAATTGTCCCAAGCTAAGAATGTTAGTCTTCATACTTGGAACATAATACACGTTCGATATGAATTGGTGGTCTCCATTCTTTAGTTTGATGAGAATTTTTCCTTTACCTTTGACAGGAGCCTTTGAAAGATCGCCAAAAGTAATACTTCCTGTCACAGATTCATCTATCTCAATAAACATGTGCCTATGACCGCACATGTGATTACTTGCACCAGTATCAAGGTACCAAGTATGCAGTGACTCTTCATTTTGTCCCTTGTGTGCCAGCAAGACTGTATTTTGAACTTCATTCGTTTCTTCAATATAAAAGGACTTTTCATTTTTCTCATCTCGACACTCATATGAATAGTGTCCGTACCTTTGACAATTGTAGCATTGTACCTCCCTTTTGTCTTGCCTTTGATTGTAGCCACCTCTTCCTCGATCTTTTGATAATCGAAACTTGTTTGCCTCAAAATTTTTGTTTTGATCTTGATAGCTTTCACTTCTTCCTCGACCTCGACCTCGGCCTCGACCTCGACCACGTCCACGACCTCGTCCTCGGCCATGATCACGTGCGACTTGATTCCAATAGGCATTGTCCTTCTTTTCTCCAATGCTCATCTTCACTTGAAGGGCTTGCTCAATTGATTCTTTATTTCTTCTTTTGATTTTCTCTTCATGGACTTGCAGCTTGCCGGTAAGCTCATCAACGGTCATGGTCTCAAGATCATTAGATTCTTCAATTGCTACAACCACATGATCAAATTTTGAATCAAGTGATCGTAGTATTTTCTCCACGACTCGACTATCGAGCATTTTTTCACCATTTCTTTCAAGTTGGTTTGCAACCAGAGTGACTCGAGAAATGTATTCAAACACTTCTTCAGAGTCTTTCATTTGTAAAACCTCAAATTCACTTCGAAGGGCTTGGAGTCGAACCTTCTTCACCTTATCAATGCCTTTAAAGGCATTTCTAAGGATATCCCATGCGCTCTTAGAAGTGGTTGCTTGGGCAATCTTCTCAAAAATTGAATCATCCACACTGAGTTGGATAAGTGAAAGTGCCTTTTGATCTTTCACTTTAGCCTCTTTGACTGCCTTCTTCACATCTTTGCTTGCAGTAGCCAAATCTTCTGGTACCAAAAATTCTTCTTCTACTGCATCCCAAACATCTTGTCCACCAAGGAATGCCTTCATTTGGATGCTCCATTTTTCGTAATTCTCTTTTGTGAGTTTTGGAATTGGAAGGACTCCACCAGCAACGGCCATCCTAACCTCGCTCTGATACCAGTTTGTTGTGTGGTGGGCTCACAAAACAAACTTATAAGAACAAAATTAGAAGAGGAAAAGTGGAGAGGAGAACACTCAAGAATTTTTCTACTTCTCAACTCAATCAACACTTTTATAAAAAACTCTCTCTTCTACAACTCTATATTTTCTTTCTTCTTCTCTTGAATTACAAATGACTTGCAAGACTCTTCTATTTATACTATTTTCTATCAAGAATGGACGGTGGTGATTAAGAAGATCTAATGGTTCAAATTAATCATCACCTAACCATTTTCACCTATCCCCACCTAACTTACCAACCACATAAATGTGGACACACACATTGTCTAAATACATCACCAACTCTATGTATTTAGACATTATTTCAATCTTCATACATACAAATTCTAGAAGAAACAATTTTCAATACAAAACTAATTTATTTTATAGAAATGCTAGAAAATTAAGCTTAATTTCTAACGGGAAGTGCGTGCTTACATAGTACCCTTATTACGTTCCTTAGCAAAATCACAAAGCCCATGCAAGTTTCATAGTTCTCTGGGTATTTGGCATTAGCTTCTTTATACTGCATGTCTTGTGCTAGTGTTTGAGTGTGGTGGTAATTGTTCTTTTCCTGGAGCTCATCCACAAATGTACCTTCATCAAAAGGGATATTCAAATATCTTGCATATTAGGTGTATGTAGTAAAAAATATTATGTGTTAAAAAATATTTATTTTTTTCTCATGATCTTCACACTTGGCTGTGCAAGAGGAGAAAGATACTCACAATGATAAATAAGCTTACGCCACCCTTTCACTTGATTTCCACTTCCGAAGGCAGATGGTTTACTGGCCAGAATATGCAGTGGCGAGAACCCCCTCGCGTTGACCGAGTTGACCAGCTTCTCATAGCGATTAATTATTTCAAATGCAATATCTGTGGGAAAAAACCTTGAAGAGGATCATGAAGCCAATGATTCATCTTTTCTATCGAGAAATTACAGTATTTCCCTATAAAAAATTATGCTTACGTTTGTCAGATACATTTCTAATTAATATTTGAATCTGTCATTGAATGAGATTGAAAAAATTATATATACTTCTCCTAAAAAGCAAGTTATGCATAATTTCTCAAATATAGAGGCGGCTGAAATATCCCCTTTCCATTAAAAACATTGGTACTGAAGAATTAAGATAAGTGGTAATGGGGGGTCACCAAAATATTCTCCTGAGATGGCGGCATGAAGAATTGTCTCTCCATCGTTTCTCCTGCAATACCTGTACCCTTCTTCGCCTGCGCAGTGGGAAGCCAGAGAAAGAAACGCGCCCTTCCTTCCATGGAAGACG